>CM019150.1:13415636-13557856 GCA_009733165.1 Naja naja | reverse complement strand
TTGAAGATTTTCTCATCCAACCCCTTGCTAAAACAGAAGCTCTGATACCATACTGGACAAATGGCTGTACAATCTCTTCTTGAAAACCTCCAGTGATATGTGAATGTGACAGCCCCTGTACTTGAGGATGTATTTGTTTGTTTGTTTGTCAAACATGTACAAGATAACAAGTATAGATATGAACATAAACATGAACAAAGGAAGTAAATGCAGATAAACGGGCTAAGACAGGGACGGTAGGCACGCTGGTGCACTTATGTACACCCCCTTTAAAGACCCTTAAGAATGGGGTGAGGTCCACGTTAGACAGTTTGAGATCGAAGCTGTGAGGGTTTGAGGCTGTTAGGGAGGTTATTAAACTGCTTCAAACTCGATTGCAGAAAATTGACTTCAGCAACAAACAAACGTATATTCATTCATACATTAAATGCTATTGCAAAAACCAATCCCACCCATAACAAACTTCGCTCAAGACCAGATTTATCCATACTGCAAAGAATCCGCTCCAGTGAACTCCGGACAGAACTCAAAAACATCTAGACAATGGAGAGAAGGACTGTACATTGACTACGTGCGTGCTGATTGTATCAAAAGTAAGTCACACAACCCACAACTCCGCATCCAACCCTAACTCATCCAATCTACCATCACTCAAAACTAGGCACACATGCCCCTAACTACCTCAATTACAACTACAACTGGCCTTACATGCAAGCTACTCAATGCAAGAAGCCTTGTAAATAAAATACCTGAATTTCTCCTCTTACTAAATACGGCTAAATTCAACATCATATTTGTCTGTGAAACACGGCTCAACGCATCTCTCCCTGACTCCATTACCTCAGTAAGAGACTATCATGTTTACCAATCAGATTGTGAAATCCGTAAAGGAGGTGGGGTGTTCCTATCTTCTATAAAAAAGTCCCTACATCTAAAAAACATCCATGTTACCCAGGAGCTTGCTCTTCCTGAGACCATCGTCTGTGAATTGTCCTTAAACATCACATTTTGATTCTTACTATGTCTTACTATCAGAGCCCCTGATTATGACATCAAACATGTAAACAAGTTAAATTCACTACTAACATGGGCAACATCCTGCCCACGCGCTTTTATCTTTCTTGATGACTTCAATCTACCTCATATTAACTGGACCCTAAATGAATGTAAAACTGAACCCATAAATGCTACCTTCTACAATGCTGTAACAAATCTGGGACTGGAACAACTAGTGACCAACAATACTAGACTTAACAACTGCCTCGTTCTCATCTTCTGCAATAGTTTGAATTCAATTTACGGAATACAAATTAAAGAACCCTTTTCCAACAGTGACCACAACATGATTGACTTTTGTCTCAACATACGTCCACACAAAAATCATCATAATGATGGGATCCCCAATTATAACTTCAAAAAAGGCAACTATGATCTTATAGACAATGATCTCTCTTGTTTGGCAAATTCTATTCACTGGATACAATACTGTTGAAGACCATTACAACATATTTTTACTTGAAGTCAAAAGAGTCATCAAACTATATGTGCCAATAACAACTCCCAAAACCACAAAAAACAAATTACCTATAACAATTATTATTTATTTATTTATTATTTGAACTTATATGCCGCCCCATCTCCGAAGACTGGGCTGCTTACAATCAAAAACAAGAGGCAATAAATACATTAAAAAACAATTAAATTAAATTATAAGTTCAAACATTTATAAAATAATTAAAACAACCCTCCCCAAAGGGCTAGCCCAGGTTGGTCAAATAACCAGGTCTTCAACTCAAGGGCAAAGGTGCGAGGTCAGGGGCCAGGCGGAGCTCCAGGCAGTTGATTCAAAGGTCAGGGGCCGAAGAAAAGGCTCGTCGTTGGGGAACGCCAGGCGACACCCGGCCGACGGACCCGAGGAGTGCTCATGAGCCGCTGACAGGCGTCGGTAGAGCCCGACATTGGAAGAAGACGCCCTTAAATACTGAGGACCCATGTCGAAGGACTTTGTATGTTAACAGTAAAACCTTGAATCTCACCCGAGTGCAACCGGCAACCAATGCAGGTCAGCGAGGGGGGTCACATGGGAGAACGGGTAACTCCTATCACACCACCCGCGCAATTCTGCACCAGCTGCATCCATGGTATGCAAGGGCAGTCCCAAATAGAGAGCGTAGTAGTCGCCTGGAGGTAACAAGGGCAATAAGGAAACTTCAATCCAAAAAGAGATCACTTTGACAGAAAAACAAATCTGGTCATGTTGCCAACTTCAAAAGCCGATACAAAAATTTATGCCACCAGATAAAGACTGAATGCACCAATTATCACATTAAACAAGAGGAAAACCTTCTAGCACCAATTCCACCTGCACTTTCTACAATTTTGTAAACAACAAACTAAAAGATGCAAGGTCCATCCCACCCCTGAAAGGACCTAATGGTAAAGACTGCAACGATGACACCTTTAAAGCAAACCTCTTTAACACATTCTTTGGCTCAGTATTTGTAAACAGCAATGGATCATGCCCAATATTTCCTAGTTGAACCACAGACAACTACAATGATCTAATACATATTGATTTTACAGAAGATAATGTTGAAAAAGCACTATGCAATCTAAAACCATCTCTATCTATTGGACCGGAAGGAATATGTGCCTACTTCTTTAAAAAGCTATCCACTGCCATAGCCGAACCTCTAAGCATAATCTTTGAAAAATCTTTCAGGACCAGCTCCTTGCCCAACCTATGGTCACTAGCCATGGTCATCCCCATCTTCAAAAAGGGAGACCCCAGCCTAGTTGAAAATTACAGACCAATCTCTTTACACTGCATCACCTGTAAAGTCATGGAATCAATTATTAACCAATCCATTATCCTCCACTTAAGAGAGAAACAACCTACTCTCTAATAAACAATTTGGTTTCAGAAAAAAAAACTATCCTGTAATCTGCAACTCTTACACTGCAAAAACATATGGACTACACAACTCGATCAGGGCAAAGCAATAGACACAATTTACATAGACTTCTGTAAAACCTTTGATTCAGTGGTACATGACAAAGTACTATTAAAACTAAAATGTTATGGTATCTCTGGACACCTGCATAACTGGATAGAAGCATTCCTGTCAAACAGACAATGTATGATCAAAATTGGGAGCGACTTATCAAATTCTGTACCTGTCAACAGTGGTGTCCCCCAAGGCAGCGTTCTAGGACCAACTTTCTTCATACTCTACATAAATGACCTCTGTGATCATATTAAGAGCAACTGCGTTCTCTTCGCTGATGATTTAAAGCTATTCAACACCCCAACAATACTGCTACCCTTCAAAAAGACCTCGACTATGTATCAGAATGGTCAAACAAACGGCAACTTCAAATCTCAACAAATAAATGCTCTGTCTTACATATTGGCAAAAAAATCAGAAAATAAAATACAAGCTGAATAGTCAAGACTTTGTTGATGATCCAAACTCTGTCAAGGACCTTGGAGCACTCATCTCTAATGATCTAAGTTCTAGAGCCCACTACATAGCCAAAAAGTCATTAAGAGTTGTTAACCTAATCCTGCATAGCTTTTTCTCCGGTAATATCACACTACTAACTACAGCATACAAAACATTTGCTAGCCCAATACTTGAATACAGCTCATCAGTCTGGAACCTGCATTACGTATCTGATATTAATACAGTTGAGAAAGTCCAGAAATATTTCACAAGAAGCGTTCTACACTCCTCTATTTGTTGCAGAATACCTTATGCCACCAGACTTGAAATTCTGGACCTAGACAACCTAGAACTACATCGCCTTCACTCCGATCTAAGTATGGTACATAAAATTATATATTACAATGTCCTTCCAGTCAATGAATACTTCAGCTTCAACCATAACAATACAAGAGCACACAATAGATACAAACTCAACGTTAACTGCACCAAACTTGATTGCAGGAAATACGACTTCAGCAACAGAGTGGTCAATGTCTGGAATACTCTACCTGACTCTGTGGTTTCTTCCCCAAACCCTAAAAACTTTAACCTTAGACTGTCTACTATTGACCTCACCCCTTTCCTAAGAGGTCTGTAGGGGGCGTGCATAAGCGCACCATCGTGCCTACCGTCCCTGTCCTATTGCTTCTTTTTATTTTTCTTATATGTATCCATTTCATGTATTCATAACTGTTTATACTTATACTGTTATCTTATAATCGCTTGACAAAATAAAATAAATAAATAGAGTGGTCAACGCCTCGAATGCTCTACCCAACTCCATTGATTTGTCACAGAGAAGAGGGGATTATTCTCCAAAGTACCTGAGGGAAGGACAAGACATAATGGGCGGAAGATCATTAAAGAGAGATCCAGCCTAGAAATAAGGAGAAAATTCCTATCCGTGAGAACAATTAATCATCAGAACTGCTTGCCTCCAGAGGTTGTGGGTGCTCCATCGCTGGATGTTTTCATGAAGAGATTGCACAGTCATTTGTCCCACATGGTATCGGGTCTCCAGCATGAGCAGAGTGGGATGGATTCAGTGATGGGATTCAAGGATTTTTAACCACCGGTTTGGTGGGCGTGGCTTGTTGGGCTCCTTTGCACCCATGCACACACTTTGCATGTGCCAAACGCACACTTTGCACAGGCGGAGAGGCTTTTGCGCAGGCACAGAGGCCTTCCAACTCACCTCCTGCCAGCCTGCACTCTCCCTGTCGTTCAGCAGCTGCCGCGTGGCACTCGGCTGTGCCACTCAAAGCAGCTGCACTTCAAAAGCAGGGAATAAAGGTGAGTATGGGAGCCTGGAAAGGCGGGTAGACCCAATAGCAGAGCGGCGGAGAGAACCAGTTCGGTCTCCACTGCTCATCGGCGCTACCGTCTTGGCAGAACCAGGCCAAATTGGTAGAATACCACCACTGGTTGTTCTAGAAGACTCTCTTTCAACCCTATTACCGTGTTTCCCCGAAAATAAGACCTACCCTGAAAGTAAGACCTAGTGTAAATCTCCAGTTCCAGGAAGACTTTTCAGGGAGCAACCGTGCACCCAAACACCCCCTACACACTCACACCCACTATTTGGCACCATAAATATATAAGACCTACCCCAAAAATAAGACCTAGTGTGTTTTTGGGAGCCAAAAAAAATATAAGACAGTGTCTTATTTTTGGGGAAACATGGTATTCTATGTTCTATATCTAAACCTACAGAGGATACCAGGTTAATAAAGGCTGAACTAGCAGATGGATGACTTCCCCTTAAATTACAATTTTATGTGTACCCAGATGGGGAAAAAGATTTGCTTAGGCCAATCTATGGCTGGATTTAGACAACATGCTTAACTGATTTAGGAAAAGATCTCGCAGCTGCTTTTGCTACACAAATTAACCTTGGATGTTTATTTTATGGCTTAGCCTGATATGTAAACCTTGATAGCCTGAAGATTCAAACCATTATGCAAATTATTAATTCGGTAACCAAGTCAAACATGTTGGGAAAATACAATCCTTGTCTTTAAAAAAAAAAAACCCTTCCCTTCCAAACAAGCTGACATTCACTTAATTACATTTCCCCCAAAACATGCAAAGAAATTTCTTCTGAACCCTCACCTTGTTTTGAATATATATTTATTAATATATATTGATATTCTGTTCTCTGACTCCCCAGAATGCCTTGCCTTTAAACAGTAAATGGTAAAAACAATGGCATTTTTTTATTTTAAAACTTTTCCTTTTTCCAGAAAAAGCGGGGAGATACAGAAGAAATACTGCAGAAATTTTGAAAATAATCTAAAGCGCTATATCAATAAAGTTTGTGATTATCCCATTTTAAATCGCCTGGCTTTATTGTGAAGCATATGAAGAAAAATATGAAAACATATGAAGAACAGTTGCAGGAATTGGTTATGTCTTGTCTAGAGAAAAGAATTGGGGGATGATATCAATATTCCAGTATTTGAGAGGCTGCCACAAAGAAGAGGGGGTCAAGCTATTTTCCAAAGCACCTGCAGGCAGGCAGGACAAGAAACAATGGATGGAAAGAAGAGAATCAACCTGGAATTTAATAATTTTTTAAGTTTTGTATTGTATGTTTTTTATTGCTGTGAGCTGCCCTGAGTCCTTCAGGAGATAGGGCAGCATAGAAATTCCAATATAAATTAATTAATTAATTAATTAATTAATTAATTAATTAATTCACCAGTTCTCAGATGAACTTAGTACCATTTTTTTAAAAATAAAGTTTAGACATAGCTTCCCAGGTTCTCCAACTCAGAAAAGGAAGAGCTGGAAAATTAGAGGTCCAGTTGTGTGTTTGCGATGGCTTCAGCCATTTTGCCTCACGTCCCATCGTCCGTAGCACTTCACAGCTCTTAAATATAGCCTCTGATGGAAGACATATCCTTCTGGGTTCAGTTCCAAGTGAGGAAAAAGACACTGGAATCATGGAAGTTGCTTGGAAAGAAGGTTTAATGGTGGACAGGATCACATGCCTTGAAGCTCTGAGGTGATCACATGCCTTGGAGCTCTTGCGCAAAGAAAAATGGGAAGAGATGCTCAGAGTCGCTGAGTTTTATACCTTCTCCAGTTCTGAACTTCCTGGGGCACAGGAAGAGTATCCTGATTGGTTGCTATCAGAGGTCATAGCTAGCTTTGTAGGTTGTCTGTGAGCTAGGTTTGGTTGAAACTTACTGGGTGATGCAGTGAAGGGCAATTGAATGGCAATTGAATGGCCTGAAGGAGGTAGATCTTTGTTATGTAGAATAGACTGGCTCGGACCTTCATGGCCCATTGACAAAGATAGGGGGCTGAGTTTCTGCCTCTCTGAGTTTCTACTTCTCTTTTAGGGGAAATATTCTGCCTCTTTAATACATCCTAAAATATTTCATTTTTCTAGGAGAGGGGTGGGTGCTAACTTCCTACAGCTTCCCCCTTTTTTCCCACAACATGTGAGTGGGGGCATACATGTTTTGTCAAAAGATTTTTTTTTAAATGATCAGATCAGGGAGACTTGATGGGTGCTTTTAATTTTTCTGATTCAAAGGGGAAGGCATTGATAGAGACAGCAGAAGGAGGATTCCTTCAGTGGCTCCCAAAAGGAGAGCTTTCAATCATGAAGGTCTGGGCAGCCAGGGCAAAAGTTCTGGAAAGAAATTTACAGTATCCATTTTTCTATGCCAATTAATTTCAGATGTCAGACATCACCTTCTGTGAGCTTCCAGTCAGGTCTTAGGGGAGATATTCTGCCTTTTTAATCTATCCTAAAATATTTCATTTTTCTAGGAAAGGGGGAGTGCTAACTTCCTACACCTGCAAATGCCACAAGGCTGGCGATCCCTTCCATATAGGAATAATTTGGGGGTTCTTTTCCTTCCAGCACAACTTTCTCTCCTGTTTTTGAAAAGCTGTAGCTTATTCAACAATACAAATTTCTGCAAAGGTGTTTGGATTTCTCTGCTCAGCGGAGCCTCCATGCTTTTGATAATCAGGCTAACAGTACCACCTATTGGCAAATTGAAGAACTACAGGCATAAATATGAAGTGCCGTAAATATATATATTTATATTGATTGTTTATTTATATATACATGTATTAAAAATGCAAAGCCCTCCCTTGGGGGGGGGGAAGTGGCTACGCTCATGCAAAGGGAAGGTCCTGTTTGTTTGTTTGTTTGTTTGTCTGGAATTTTGTGGCTTAATACATTATCTAAAGCTGGGCCCTTTCCCTGGTTTGATGTACTGTGTGGTTGAGTAATTTAATAACCAGTGAAATGGCTACAGCCACCATAACTAGAAATTACTAGTAATTAACCCTGGGTTATTCTTGATATGTAATTGACCAGTGATTGATTTGCTTTTGATGATCAGCCTGTATTTGAGAATACTCCCTAAAGTACTAGACAAAATAAAAGAGTTGGAAGGGACCTTAGAAGTATTCTAGTCCAGTGGTCGCCAACCCACTGGTGGTCTGTGAGAAAATTTTGGTGGTCTGCAGAGAAATGCCCCCCCAAAGCTGGGGGGCACAGGCTGAGGAGCACAAGGCTGCTCCACCCCCACATGGCCTGCAGGAACACAAGGCTTGCATCGCTTGCATTGCAAACAACATGAGGTAGTGATGGGAGGGTAAAGGGCGGATGGGGGGAAATTTGCCCCACTCACCCCACCTGGCTCTCCAGGCCACCTGGCTGCTTCTTTCCGCTTCTTTCTTCTTTTGCTTTTGGCTGCAAGCAAGGAAAGCAGCAAAGTCTTTCTTTCTCCCCAAACTCCACCAGAAATGAGTCTTTGAGACCCTGCAAGGCATCCTGCTCCAAGAGGCTGCGCCATTCTGGTGGAGAGAACTTCTGCTGCTGCTGCTTTCCTTGCATGAAGCCAAAAGTCTCTCTCTCTCTCTCTCTCTCTCTCTCTCTCTCCTCCCTCCCTCCCTCCTCTCCTCTCTCTCTCTCTCTCTCTCCCCCTGAGAACGGAGCTGGAGACGGTATCCTGCAATCCCAAATAAAGAATGATCGATCGGAAGGAAACCAGAGTGGGGAATTTTCCTGCAGATTTTTTGGAGGATTTTCCCAGGGTCTGTGGTCTGGTGGTCCCTGAGGTCCAAAAGGTTGGCGACCCCTGTTCTAGTCCAACCCCACACTCAAGCAGGAGGCCTTTTCCATTTTAGACAATGGCTGTCCAGTTTCTTTTTTAAAATCCTCCAATGGTGGAGCACCCACAACTTCTGAAGACAAGCTGTTCCACTACCAGTTGATCATTCTTACTGTCAGGAAATTTCTCCTTAGTTCTAGATTGCTTCTTTCTTGGTTCAGTTTCCACCCGTTGCTTTTTGTCTTGCCTTCTGGTGCCTCAGAAGATAGGTTGAGTCCCTCTTCTTTGTGGCAGCCCCTCAAATATTGGAACACTGCTATCATGTCACTCCTAGTTCTTCTTTTCACTAGACAATGTTTCTCAACCTCAGCAGCTTGAAGATATGTGGACTTTAACTCCCAGAATTCCCATGGAATTCTGGGAGTTGAAGTCCACACATCTTCAAGCTGCTGAGGTTGAGAAACACTGACCTAAGAACTCAAACCTGCAATCAATCTTGGTCATCCCCCTCATTTAGCTTCTTGATTGATATCCAGATGTGGGTGCAAAGTCTGTACAGCCCTAATTCTCTAGGGCTGTCTTATGCAATCCGGGAAGAGAAGAGATGAACAGCAGGGTTATTTCATCTTCCTGGCAGAGATTTTTTTTCTTCACTACTGTCATAGGTGTTGGAAGAATTATCCATCTAGTTCAGTTCCCAACCAGGAGAAAGACACTGGAAACATGGAAGCTGATTGGAAAGGAAGTTTAATGATAAAGCAGAACCACATGTGGCTCTGAGCAGGTGACCACATGTAGTTGAGAGTGGGAGGGGGGTTATACCTTCTCTTGGGCTTTGCACTTGAGCTTCCTGTTCCTGTGCAAGAACATGTATTCTATTAGCTGTTGTAGGGGTTATGTAGAGGTTATAGCTGGCTCTATAGGTTGTCTGAGCTCCCAGATTTGGTTGAAGTTTGCTAGGAGGTGATACAATGAAGGAAATACCCTTAGGAGATTGTGCAATGTAGTGAGCTCTGTGTCTTTGGCTAAATGATAGCGGTTAATCCTATTATGTCCTGAAGGATAATCCCATTATCCTGGAGCTGAAGGTCTTTTGTTTTGTAGAAAGGCTGGCCCAGGGTTTCTTAATGGGCACAAAATATCTGCTGGGGGCAGGGAGCTGGAGCTCTGAGTTTCTGTCTCGCTTAAGATTTTTTATTTCTCTTTTAGGGGAAATATTTTATCCTGCCTTTTTAAATATTTCTCAAAATATTTCATTCTTCCAGGAGGGGGTGGCTTCCCACATACCTATGGCTATTTTATGGGGCTAATTGAACTGTTTTCATCCCAGCTGGTTGTGTTTAGGAATTGCTCCTTAAAAACAAACATCTGAGTTTGCTTCTTTTCCCCCCTCTCCTGTCCCAACAACCTTTCCTTCAATGCTGTGTCTTTATATGATTGTTCTCCAGGTTCACATTTGTCACTCACTGATTTCCTTCCTTGCTAACAACTTAAAGAGTTTTTAAATAGGTCAATGTTAGCATTGTTAACAATAATACCTATCTGTACTTCAGTCCAAAACAAATAACAATAATAGCTATCCATGTTTAAGAACAAATAATCTGCAGGATGAGTCACCCTTCTTCAGTCCATTTTTAAGACTTTAATAGGGCACCTTTTGTAGTGATGTCACAGAGATATGCAACATCAGAAGAAAGGAAAGGAAAGGGAAGGGAAGGAAGAAGGAAGGAAGGAAAAAGGGAAAGGAAAGGAAGGAAGGGAATGAATGAAGGAAGGAATGGAAAATGGAATGGAAGGAAAGGAATGAATGAAAAAGGAATGGAAAGAATGGAATGAAGGAATGAAGGAATGGAATGGAACGAAAGAAGAATGGGGAATGAACGGAAACGAACGAATGGAATGGAACGAATGAACGGAATGGAACGGAATGGAATGAAAACAACGAACGAACGGAATGAAAACGAATGGAAAATGAATGGAACGAATGAAATGGAATGGAAATGAAACGGAAACGAATGGAATGAACGGAATGGAATGGAATGGAATGAATGGAATGAACGAATGAATTTGGAGTTGGAATGAAGTGAATGAATGAATGAATGAATGAATGGAATGAATGAATGGAATGGAATGGAATGGAATGAATGAATGGAAAATGGAATGGAATGAAAATGGAAAGAATGGGGAATGAAATGAATGGAATGGAATGGAATGAATGGAACGGGAAGGAGGAATGGAAGGATCAATGTTCAGCAATAAAAAGAAAAAGGGGAGAGAGAAAAAGTACAATAACAAAGAAGACAGAAAGAGAAACAAAAGTCAAGAAATAAATTACTTCTGAATTTCTTTTTGATAGATTTTTATACTTTTTATTTTTCCTGGCTTCTTGGATGGTCCATAAATCCGTTCAACCCCTTTATTTAACCCACTTCTTTTCCAATCTTCAGATCCATAAATCAGTGTTTCATTTGTTTTTTTCCTTCAGCAAAAGTTCATGAAAGGTTTCCAGACTTTCAAAGAAATGGAAGATAAAGTCCCTCTTTCCAATGACCTGACTTTATTTCATTTTAATTGTATAGGATACAAGTCTTAAAGAGAAAGCCATAAATCCACTTTTGTTCCAAGTTAAATTGTGTTCTGCTGGCTTCACCCAAGCATCACTGCAATTTTTTTGTCAGAAGTTTCTGATTTAGCCCATTGAACATAAATCACTCTCATTGTTACTATTTTGAGCCAGATTACCACCTATTCTAAACCTGAGCATATACCTCTTTAGGTTAAACTCTGCAGCAGTTTTATTTTACTAATTGCTTCATTAAATGTATCTCTTATTTATAGTTTTAATGTTCTATATGGCATTTTAACTGTGTGACTGTAAGCCACCTAAAGCCACCTTGGCCAGGTGGGTGGTCCAGGAGTTTAATAATTATTATATTAATAATCACTAATAATCATAAGTAAATAAATTTCCTTTCTTCTATTTTTGAAGTATAACGTCGGCTGGTATGCAAGGTGAAGTTTGAAATCTGTAATAGCTCTTTTGTATATTGGTATTATCTCTTCTAGCAATTCCAGGAAGGATCTCTGGAGTTAAGATGACTGTCAGAGAAGAACAAAGAAAGATGATTAGGGGACTGGAGACTAAAACATATGAAGAACAGTTGCAGCAATTGGATAAGTCTAGTTTGATGAAAAGGACTGAGGTGACACGACAGCAGTATTCCAATATTTAAGGGGCTGACACAAAGAGTCAACCTATTCTCCAAAGCACTGAAGGCAGGACAAGAATGGATGGTGTTATGTATAGGTACACAACGTAGTTGGGTTGACAATATATAAATCACAAATATATATGTCTGTAGCTTTAAGGAAAAATACTGTAATGTATTATACTATGTTCTGGTTGGTTGGTTATGCTGCAAGTTGCCATAAGAGGGAGCTATAGATCATGGTTTAATTATCTCTTTCCCACTGATGATCTCTCTTGATACTGATACTGATTGACTACTGACCGATATTGACTAACCCTGTTTACTTTGATATTCTGTTGATATCGAAGGTTATCTGTTGTATTATGGTTTGATATTTGTCTGCTGTAAAAGACGTGAAACTGGTAAGAAGACTTTATAACTGGATATTTCTGGACTGTTACAAATGTGTATGACATGGACTGTTTAATGGATTGTGCTATTTCTTCACGTAAACATTAGCACAACTTGATATAACTCTGTGTGGCTGTATATCTATTCATAACTGTTCTCATAAATGTTTCCTTGTGCATATCCTTGTTATACAAGTGTTACTCTGCACATATCCTAACAGATGGAAACCAATCAAGGAGAGACCCAACCAGAAACTAAGGAGAAATTGTCACTGCATTTTTTTTTTTTTGGTTTGTCTGTTTCAGCTCCAAAGCTCATGTTATAGCAAGCAGGTGTCTGCTAGCTAGCACTGTGTTATCTTGTCTCCATAGTAATGAGATAAGAAAGTCTTGTGATGTTTTGATCTACTGTGCATGTGTACAAAGTTTATACTTCACTTCCTGTAACTTCTGTTATATTTTTCCTTTGTTTTTTCTTTTTCTATATGCCTTGGTGGAGATTAGGTTGCAAGTATGTAGCTCCGTTAGGTTTTCTTATTTTATAAATAAAAATGTTTTTAGATTACTTTCCGGGTCTAATTTTTATCAGCATTGACAGCAAAGAAAGACATGGTCTATCACCTCTAATTAGCAGGGATGTTTGAAGAATTTTTATTCTCTGGCAAAAAGTTTTTTTTTCAAGCCTTGGCAATGGTCTCAGAGAACGGCTTGACAGAAATTTCCTGACATTGAAGACAATCAGTGAAACTGCTTACCTCTAGAAGTTGTGGGATCCATCCCTGAAGGTTTTTAAGAAGAGATTGGACAATGATTTGTCTGAAATGGTATAGGGTCTCCTGGCTGAGCAGGGTCTTAGACTAGAAGACCTCTCAGGTCCCTTTCCACTCTGTTAATCTGTTATTCTTTCTGCATATCCCCCAACTGAAATTCTTGAGACACCAACCAAGTTTTCTGCTTCTGCAGAACAATAATTGCAATAATTTAAAAGCCACATTTGCAACTCAACAACCACTTCATCAGCAGGTGGAGTTTTAAAAAATGAACAAGGTGAGAAGAGCTTACAAGCATCTTTTCCCTGGAAGAAATTTCCAGAGATAGGTTGGTTCACATTTCAGCTTTCTGGTTGTTTCTAACAAGCAACCCAAAATACTATCTCACCCTCCCACTAGAATCTCTTCTGGGCACATTTTAGATGTGACATTGGTGAATTGTAACACAGCTAGAAGACCGCAAGTAAGATCAGGGAGGGCTGGAAGGAAGATCTGATGAAGAATAGAAACATTATATAAATATTTATCCAGTTTTGGTCTTCGTGATATTAAAAAAAAAGGTGTTGAGACACTAGAAAGAATCCAGAGAAGAGCAACAAAGATTATTAGGGGACTGGAGACTAAAATATATAAAGAACGATTGCTGGAATTGGGTTTGTCTAGTTTAATGAAAATAAGCATTAGGGGGTGACATGATAGCAGTGCTCCAAATACCTCAGGGGCTGCCACAGAGAAGAGGAATCAAGCTATTCTCCAAAGCACCTGAGGGCAGGACAAGAAGCAATGGGTGGAAAATTGATCAACAATCAACAATTAATCAGTGGAACAACTTGCCTCCAGAAGTTGTAAATGCTCCAACACTGAGCATTTAGTGCTTAAAAACACTTGAGTTTTTAAGAAGAGATTGGACAATCATGTCTGAAATGGTACAGGGTTTCCTGCCTGGGCCTCTCTCACTGTTGACAGGATAACAGAGTTGGAAGGGACCTTGGAGGTCTTCTAGTCCAACCCCCTGTTCAAGCATTTCAGACAGATGGTTGTCCAATCTCTTCTTAAAACCATCCAGTGTTGGATCAAATTGTTCTGTCAGGAAATTTCTCCTTAGTTCTAGATTTGTTCTAACCAAGGAAATTTCCTGACAGTGAGAACAATTAGATCCAACACTGGATGGTTTTAAGAAGAGATTGGATAACCATCTGTCTGAAATTAATTAGCTCCAACTTCTCTCCTTGCTTAGCTTCCATCCATCGCTTCTTGTCCAGGTGCTTTGGAAAATAGGTTGACCCTGTCTTCTTTGTGGCAGACCCTCAAATATCAGAAGACTGCTATCACGTCAGCCCTAGTCTTTCTTTTCATTAACCAGACATAATTCCTGCAACCGTTTTTCATATGTTTTAGCCTCCAGTCCCCTAATCATCTTTGTTGCTGCATTCTTCTAGAGTCTCAACATCTTTTTTTTACATCCTGGCGACCAAAACTGAATGCAGTATTTCTAGTCTTACCAAGGCATTATAAAGTGGTATTAACACTTCATGTGATCTTGATTCCATCCTCTATTAATGAAGCCTAGGAATGTGCTGGCTTTTTTGGCAGCTGCAGCACACTGCTGGCTCATATTTACTAGGAGTCCAAGATCCCTCATGCAATCACAACTGTTGAGCCAGGTACCCCCTATTCTATACTTGTGCATTTGGTTTTTCTTGCCTAAATATAACACCTTCTCTACACTTAATTTTGTTAGATATTGAAATATAGGAAAATAAGTTCAAGATGTTAAAATCTAGGGATGTTATTGCCAAGGTGTTTTTCTAGTGCAGAGTTTGTAATCCTGTAAAACCAAACTCTTTCTATTCCAATTTTTAAAATCAATCTTACTGAAGTAAGTAAAAGCCTAAAAACTATTAAAACCTGGATTTGTTTTTTTTATATTTATATCCTGCCTTTATTTTTTTACCAATAACTTAAGGTAGCAAGCATACCTTCCTCCTCCCATTTTATCCACAACCACCATCCTGTGAGATGTTGATTGAGAGAATGACTGGCACAAGGTCACCCAACTGGTTTTCATAACTAAGGTGGGATTAGAACTCACGGTCTCCCAGATTTTAGCTGCCGCATTAACCGTTAGATCTATAGACCTGGGTCTGTGTTCTACAAGTTTACAGAGGTTGACATGATACTTATCTGTCCTCTCCTTCTCTGATGAGTTTGAGTGAGGAACAATTGTTCATAGCAATTCATTCATTTAAGAATGAATCAGAATTGTAACCCAACCAAATTCACTAATTGCAATGGGTGAGAAAGAAAGAAAGAAAGAAAGAAAGAAAGAAAGAAAGAAAGAAAGAAAGAAAGGAGGGAGGAGGAGGGAGGAGGGAGGAGGAGGGAGGAGGAGGAAGGAAGGAAGGAAGGAAGGAAGGAAGGAAGGAAGGAAGGAAGGAAGGAAGGAAGGAAGGAAGGAAGGAAGGAAGAAAATCTCAACAGACCTCTGTGAAATAAGCCTAACGTTCTGATCCGGGAATTTCTTGGACTGGGGTACTCTATTCTCCCACACTTTGATTTTTCCACATTTCTACAGACTGTCAACATATTATGGACTATTGGCAATGTCCAAGGGCGTTGAAAACTCAAGAGCAATCATTTGGAGTGCTGTCAACCACGTTCTAACCACTAAGTCATGCTAACTGAAGCATAGATGCAAAAGGAACTGGGCAAAGTACATGTTGGAAGGTTTACACAACTGGTAAATTTTTTTATCTCACATGCAGATGTTTCCTCAGTGCAGTTTGCGTTTGTATTTAAGCGCAGGGCTGGCTCTCAAGCTGTGCTTTTTATATACTGCTCAAAAAAAGTAGTAGTGTTCTTCTAGAAATTTGTGTAGTGATGGAAAAAAAAAGGTAGGTTTTAAATAAATCCAGAGACGAAAAATAGTTTATAGATCAAAAATACATAGTCAGATACAGATAAATTTGTTTTTAATAAAGGAGTTAATTTTCTTTCAATCCTATATAAAACAATAGCAATTAAAAACTTCATTTTTGAAAGTAAAATATTTACATATGAACAAGGGACTGTGCAAAATTTACATAAAAAAATGGAAAGACAGGATTTCTCTCTTTTTTTCCCTAAAAGACAAATAAAAAGGTGTAACAGTTTGTTGGATGTTGATAAAAATACTGACCAGCATTCAGTTCTACACACACACACGCGCGCGCACACACACACACACACACACACACACACAAAGAATAAAAGGTTCAAATGCACTGGAAACTCTCCTTGCACAAGGCTGTTCAAATCAATGCCAGTTCGTGCACAGCAAACCTTCATTCCAATAGGATTTGCACAAGAAGAGTTCCCAGTCGCCTCTGCCCTTGAAAACCTAACATGAGAGTTCACACAAAGAAAACCGACATATTTACAGTCATAAAAGTACTATCAATAGACAATTTAATACAATAACCTCTGAAAATATAAAGAACCAATTAGTATATTTGTAATAAAAAAATAGGTAGAAACAGGGGAATTTTGCTCTGGACATCTTTAAAGTAAGCCCATAAGCTTTGCATACAGTCTTTTAGCAAAATAATTATAGTTTACATAGCCATTTTTTTAATGTTATGTGCCAAAAATTATGTACAATTACTGACAAAATACACCAACCATTTTTTCAACACTTGATTTCACACTGAGAAAACTGCCTTTTTTGATGATTCCTCTCAACTCTGATTTTTTTTATTATTTAATCTAAGCTTTCACTTTCGCTAAAAAACACAGTGCAAGTAAAATATATTTATGCTGAAAAGGTATTTTTCTTTTTTTTCCTTTTTTCTTTTTTTGTTTTAAACTTTACAGCTTTACAAACTATAGCAAATAAATGCATTTCTTTTTTCCTTTTTAATTTTTTTTTGTACAGATGCTGATAAAAACATTCAGAAGAAACTCCCCTTTGTGAGTCTTCAGAGTTTGGGGTGGGGTGCCTCTAATAAGCGAAAAATAACAAGATTAAAAAAGGAATTTTGAGGTTACGCTTAAAAATTAAAATGTCGTGTAGAATTTGAACCATCTCGGCAGGAAGGAAAAGATAAATATTTATTAAAATCAATTTATTTTGCTAACTGACTTCCTTTGAAAGCTAAAGTAAAATGAGGTCACCTGCTGTAGGCATATACACACATATATGCCTAGATGATTTGAGTTAAAATACAATTGAAATAAAATGCACAATTAATGTTGAATTGCTACAGGATCGTCTGACACAGAGTAGCTGGTTATTTGCTAATGGTTCCCTCAGTCTCTATAATATGGCTTGTTTGACAAGAAGGCCACTCAAAGAGATGAGTTAAACTTTCAACTGTCCGCATATTGTCTCCTTTAGGCCTTTCCACGTCTCCTGACTGTCAGAGAAAGGGATCTCTCTCACACACACATCAAAAGGGTTAATGATCAATGGGAATAGAAAACGGCTCCTTGCCAAGAATTGGCTGTCTCAGGGCGGTGGCTGTTGATGGGGTGTGTGTTCTGATTTGGATTTAAAACAATATCCCATAGGCTTGTTACAAAAAGGCGTAATCTGCAAATATATATAAAAAGTATCCCCAGGGTCTTCTTTTTGCCAAAAAATACCTTGATCTTCTCCTCCGCTTCTATTTAAGGAATGCTTTATAGAGCAATAATGAATGGCTTGTCTCTCGCTCATTTTCTAAACAAAATATCAGGTCCCTGAGGTTCACCCGCGTTATCCTTTGCCGTGTAAACTGTCTGGTTGATCCGATTCCGGAGCATCCTGGTACTGCTACACTCGGACTGGATCCCTGAGGGGTGGGGAAAAAGAGAGAGAGAGAAAAGGATGTTTTTAAATCCTTCAAGCAGAGCCCCCTTGGCAAAGTTGACTACAGGCAGTCCTCGACTTACAACAGTTCACTTAGGATTCCGTTCGAAGTTACGACGGCCCTGGAGAAAAAAGTGACCGACGACCAGTTTTTTCACACTTATGACAACCCACTTGACAACTCATAAAATATTTCTATGGTCTTTTTAGTGTTGCCAACAGAAAGGGAGGGGGGAGCAGTGAGGCAGCTTGCAAACCGAAACTGCTTTCCATAAATGGTTTCAAAGGTAGTAACTAGGTGACCGGATTTTCTGCCATGCAAAATTCTAACTGGAGAGCATGTTTGATGACTCTTGGCTATGGATGAGTCCCATTGGAGAATATGAATTACGATACACCCAGGGGGTGGGGACAAACCAGGGTCAAGGGTGATAATGAATTATGTGACTCAGAGTCGGCTACACCCAGGCAGTGCCAGACATTTTAACTCCCAATAAATCCTTTTGAAGTTTTGAAAATTTGGCTTGAGACTCATGATTTAAATGCGGGTAACTGCTGGAATCCTGACACAACTCATATTTATGAGGGTTGGAGTTGGCAACCGTGAAGCTGGCCTGGCTGAGGCCATTTTGAGACTTCAGTGCTGACACACTAGAGGGTTAGGGAGGGAGGAGACAGAGATAGGTAGGGTGTTGTAGTCGAAACAACATACTTTCTCTTGGGAACAAGGACATTCCTGCAGGTGCTCGGAAGGAGGTGACTAAAGTTACCTAGCAACTGGACAGCATCCTGACTGGACCATGGGACTGATTGTTTTGAGAAAGTGGGGAAAAAATTTTTTAATTAGGTGAAAAACCACAGGAGTCGGTTTTCACCAGCTTCTGCCAATATGACATATCCAATAAACTTATTCTTTGAGGAATCTACCTGCCTCAGAGTTTTGTTTGCTACGGGTGTGTTACTCGGAACCCTGACAGGAGTGCCCCAGGGTCAGGTGATCCCCTTTGGTGACCTTCTGAAAAAGCAGATTTACTTAACAACCGTGTTACAACTTATCAACTGGAGGCATTTAAAAGCATGCTGCCCGCAACCCAGAGCCACTCTAAATCTTCGTGATTAATAGCCTTGGCTGAGTTGTATGCTGTGGGTTTATTCCATCTCCTTTTTGCCATCCAAGTTAGCGGTCCTCACTACAGCTTATGGTTATGACCTTCCATGGGTCAATTGTGTGCTACATGAATTGTTCATATTGAATAACCCCTGCTCTTGATCTTCTTCTTCCCTATGCACCTTATTTATTTATTTATTTACCAAATTTAGAGGCAGCTCTTCTCACTCACAGCTTTCTCCAAGTCACCTATGATTTTATACACCTCGATTATGTAATTCCTCACCTCTCCACCTACAGATCGTCCTCGACTTACAACAGTTCATTTAGTGGCCATTCAAAGTTACAGCAGCACTGAGAAAAAAGTGATTTATGACTTTTTTTGCACAGTTACAATCTTTGCAGCATCCCAGGATCAACTGGATCAAAATTGCAGATGCTTGGCAACTGGTTTATGTTTATGACGGTCACAGTGTCCCAAGGTCATATGATTCCCCTTTTGTGACCTTCTGACAAGCAAAATCAATGGGAAAGCCAGATTCACTTAACAACTGGGTTACTAACTTATTGACTGCAATGTTTCATTTAACACCTGCAGCAAGAAAGGTTGTAAAATGGGCAAAACTCACTTAACAAATGAGCCACAGAAATTTTGGGCTCAACTGGGGTCGTAAGTTGAGGGGTACCTGTATAAGAATCTGAAATTTTCTGGCTTTTCCTCATAGGGAATGCTTTTTAAGCACCATGATTTTTTTCAGTTATCTGTTTACTCTAGACCAGGGGTGGGCAACTCTGGCCCCTTTGCAACCTGGGGACTTCAACTCCCAGAATTCCTAAGCCATGCTGTAAAGGGGCCATGCTGGCTCAGGAATTCTGGGAGTTGAAGTCCCCAGGTCGCAAAGGGGCCAGAGTTGCCCACCCCTGCTCTAGACCATCTGGATTTAATCTACTTCCATTTCATTAATCATACAGTGTTCTTTACATGTATCTGCACAGTACAGGTGGTCCTTGACTTATGACCACAATTCAGCCAAAACTTTTGGTTGCTAAGTGAGGCAGCTGTCCCTTGAAAAAACACCTTTGGGACAACCATGACCTGGATGACTGAGAATCTCCATAGACAAGGGAAGCAGTTACGTGAATTGTACCTCATTTTATGACCTTCTTGGCACAGTTGTTAAGTGAATCACACTTATTAAGTAAACATTGTAAACATACAAGTAAACAATGTAAACACTGACTTTGTTCATTGGAAATCAGCTGGGATGGTTAGAAATGGTGATTACATGACTTTAGGACAGTGTATGAATCGGTGGGATTCAAATAATTTAACAATCGGTTCTCTGCCCTAATGATTCCTTCCAACAGCCAGTTCACCAAACTGGATGCAGTACTCTAGGTGTGGTTAACAACCAGTTCTCCTGAACTGGTGCAAACTGGCTGAATCCCACCACTGGTATAAATGCCAGTTGCCAAGTGCCTGAATTTTGATCACATGATCGTGGGAATGTTGCAATGGTTGTAAGCAAGAAAACCTGTCTTAGGTCATTTTTTTTCCAGTGATGTTATAATTTCAAACAGTCACTAAACAAATGGTTGTAAGTCAAGGACTACCTGTATAGACTTCTACAATTACATTACTTTAAAAAGTATCTTTACTGATCTCTGAATACTAAACTGCAATGTTTCACCATGGCATGTTTTGATTCTGGTGAGCGTTCATGCATCTATATACAGTATTTTATTACATCTACATATAGTATTTTATTGAAACACAGATACCATATAAAGAACAGTACTCTCATATTCAACTGTGGCACAGTTCCTAAAGTTTGCTATTACAGACACCTAAAAGTGCCTTTGTATATTAACCTTCTGTATAATTAAAGTCAAAGGAAAGTGGGGTTTGTATAATAATATCACAGATATAGAAGTCCTAGCTTTAACATCCTAATCAAGTCAGTTCAGATTACATTTTTTATTTAAGTCTGTTGAGATATTGGCTTTTCTGGAATCAGACTTTTAACAATTCAGAAATTGCCCAATTAAATGTTTGTCACCACACCAATGCAAAAGAAACAAAAAAAAATATTCCTCAAGGATAGGAGTGATTTATTAAGAGAAAATAAAAATGAGGATGGCAGAGTTTCTTCTTTCCTATGAAAATATATGGAGACAATAAATATCTGTAACCAGCAGGTGGCACATAAAAACCAGAAAACTAATTTCTATTTTGACTTTTAAAAAGCGTGGGAGTTAAAGATATGTAGAAGTAAAAAAAAATTTGATAGTTTACGCATTGTGCAAATACTCGGCCTCTTAAAATATCCAGTAAAATCCAGGAGGAACAAGGCTGAAAAACTAGACTGATATGACTTGTGGACTTCAACTCCCATGCTGGCTCAGGAATTCTGGGAGTTGAAGTCCACAAGTCATAAAGGGGCCATAGTTCCCATCCTCTGGACTAGAGAAACTGAGAACTGGTGGGACATTTCTCTTGTCTGGAATAGAAATGAAAGGAACACCATGTTCAAAATGAACACAGGCAATAAAAATCGGGATGGGCTTACACTGCCTTTTTAAGAATGAACACATCTCCACAGAAATCCAAAGAAGTGACCTGGGTGATACTATTGAGACGATCTGTTTAAAATAAGGGCAAGATGAAATTAAAGGGCCTTGGTGGCTCAGGCTGTTAAATGCCTGCATTTAAGTTCCAGCTGCCTACAATTACTGTAGGCTCGAATCCCACCAGGCTCAAGGTTGACTCAGCCTTCCATCCTCTCGGGGTAGGTAAATTGAGGACCCAAGATTGTTGGGGGCAATAAGCTGACTTTGTAAAAATGCCGCTTAGTAATAAGCAGGCATATACAATGGAAGGAAGGCTATTGCTGAGCACATTGGGTTGTATCCCAAAAATTGTAAGCCGCCCTGAGTCTTCAGAGAAGGGCGGCATATAAATGTAATTTTTTTAAAAAAAGCAGTCTGTAAACTATTATTGCTTTTGCCACTGACCATCCAAGCAAGAAGGTGAGGTTGCTTTCTTAAAAGCAATCTACATATCTTTCAAAAATGGTATGATGCAACAAAGATGGGAAACTGTGGAGGTCCCCTTTGAACTTAGTTGTTTAGCTCAACTAAATAATATCATCAGTATGAAGGTAAAGTAGGACTTAATCCCCATTTATCTATTTACAATGAAACAGAAAAAAGTACCCTAATTAAGAAGCTACCAAAAAGAAAGCCACATCCCTACGAAAACTATGCAAGGTGCTGTACATAAACAGAAAGCAAACCCTACACTCACTCACACTGATGATGTTACCTAGTTGGGTAATGAAACATCTGCAACTCAGGAAGCATCAAGGACTCCACAGTTCAACCCTGAGCTACAGATATTCTATTTGATTGGAATGATGGGAAACTCTAGTTAACCCAACATATATTGGGATAAAAACCCTACCAAGTGTATCCTCCTATGACATTCCTAACTTGCTTTCATTACCACTTTTTCCTTCTTAAAGTAGAAGACAGAAGGGGACCAATTATCCTAATTTAGGTTTAACCACAGAGATGCCTTACTAGATTAAGTGGAAGTACCAAATGTGCTTTTTCAGAAGGCAACTGGACTTTCTTGGTTTTTCCTCGAAGATGTTTCAGATTGAAGGAGCTTCTCAGATGATCAGCAAAACATCTTCAACAAAAAACAAAGTAAGTCCAGTTGCCTCTTGAAAAAGCACCTTTGAGACAACCATAACCTGGATGGCTGAAAATCTCCACAGACACTAAGTGGAAGGAATACTGAAGAAGTGACTGTATAATGCTGGAATTCTGGGTTTCACAAGAAAGTATAAGATCATACCTTGGACTTTAAAAAAAATGCCAGATTTTTAATAAACTCAGAGCAACTATTAGTAGGATGCAATGGCAGGAAAAAACTAATAGAATGAATTAAATATTGGTGGAATTTCCAAAACTGCAAGTCTTTTTAATAAAGAAAAATGCAGACACAGAGAAGAAGCCAACATCCTTGCATAAGTACTTTAGTGACAATCACAAAGTATATGTGGAAGGAAGAAACAGGTAACTAAGAGATTACATATGGGTGGATTTCTTGTGCAAAGATGTGTTAACGGGAAAGCTAATACTTCAAGTTGGCTTTAGCAAAGGATGCTAAGAACCTTTGCTTTAAAAAATATATTTGTTCAGAAGAACAAAAATCACTACATCAACTGCTCAGTAAGCATGGCAAAAGGATGGATGATCAAGAAAAGACAGAACTACAGGTAACCTTCAACTTACAACCATTTGGGTTCATTTATGGTCATAAGTCAAGGACTACCTGCATTCACTCCTATTGTAGCTTGGTCTTTCTGAGAACTTAACTCTTTCACTTAGTAATTATTCTTCGCCATCCATTCTTTTGCCCTTCTAAATCCATGTTTCTTTGATCCGTGTTAGAGGTGTCATCTTAGCTCCCTTGCTTCCAATGCTGAAGTAGAATTGATATAATTCCACCTCATTTTTCCCTGAACTGACCTCCAAGTAGCAATAACTTTAAAATCCTGTTCAGTCATTCTTTACCTGCAGTTATCTACCTCATGCCAAGACTTACCTCCTGCAGACAACAATCACACTGAGAAAACCACAATCTGCAGGAACTTGGTATCATCTGAGGGATATCAGCAGGAATGAGTTTTATCCAGAGCAGTTGAATGGTTCAGAGAACACCTAGATGTGGCTAAGTTTTTTCCTAAACCTGTTTCTGGGGATTCTGGAAAAAAACTTGTGCTTCAAGTTACTTCACCTTACTGCCTTTCAAAAAAATATCTTTCCTAGCCTGTCTTCAGTTAATTTTCACCAGCAAAACAGATTGGTGGACAGATTTTTATTTTAAAAAATTTATATCTCAATTTTAAAACAGAAAGAGAAAAGTAAATGGAAGGCAATGTGTTAAAAAGAAAGCAGAAAATCTTTGAGAAACTTGGGTAAGCCTTGGGATATGTAGACCAAAATATCTCAAAGCCTAACCAGATTTCCCTTGCTTAGCAGGAAATTTTGGGCTCAGTTAAAACAAAATGGCAGATTTTGCGCCTGGAATGAATTTGAGAACAGCCATGCCGGATTAGGCCAAAGCTCAATTTAAACCCGCCCTTTTGAGGAAGGGGTCAAGCTATTTTCTAAAGCACCTGTAGGCCAGATAAGGAATAATGGATGGAAACTGAACAAGGAGAGATTTAACCTGGAAATAAGGAGAAATTTTCTGACAGTGAGAACAAACAACTGATGGAACAGAGGTTGCCTTCAGAAGTTGTGGGAGCTTCATCACTTGAGACTTTCAAGAAGAGATTGGACTGCCATATGTCAGAAATGGTGTAGGGTCTCCTACTTGGGCGGGGGGGTTGGACTAGATCAGTGGTTCTTAACCTTTTTGAAAGAATTGCCCCCTTGAGCCATTGAGGAAGTTGTCATCGCCCCTCCCCAACATAACGCCCCCTGCCGCCTCTTAGCGTCCCCAAGGGGGCCAGCAGAGGGGCGCTAAGAGGCGACAGGGGGGCAGTGTGTCAAATGTGGCCGCAGCAGCACATAACGTGCCACTGCTTCTGCATTGGAGGCGCTGGCTCCGGAGCAGTGCTAGTCAATGGGTGAACCTGCAGGGCCAGCGGGACCTCGAATGCCCGCTCTTAGCCCTCTGCGGACCCTTTGGGCTAAGAGGTGTCAGGGGGGCGTTCGAGGCGCCGGCCCTGCAGGCTCACCCCATTGACTGTTGTACCGCACCTGAACCGGTGCCTCAATGCGGCATGTTGGGAAAAGCCGCCGCCACCGCTTTCCACAGTGCTGCCACTCTTGCCTTCTTTCTGTCTGTCCATCCGTCCGTCCGTCCATCCATCCATCCGAAAGGTCTGTCTGTTTGCCTGCCTGCCTTCCTGCCTATCTACCTACCTGTCTGTCTTTTTGTCTGTCTACCTACCTACCTACCAATATAGATCTCTCTCTCTCTCTCTCTCTCTCAATATATCTCACTCCATTGCCCCCATATCGCCCCCCTTCCGTTCCTTCGCCCCCACATCGCCCCTTTTCGTTCTATCACCCCGCTGAAAAACAAAATCACCCCTTGGGGGGTGATATTGCCCAGGTTCAGAACCACTGGACTAGATGACCTACAAGGTCCCTTCCAACTCTGTTAATCTATTAATACGAGCCAAGCAAAGATGCCTGAAGTACAGATAGTCCTCAACTTAACAACAGTTCATTTAGTTACTGTTCAAAGTTACAATGGCACTGAAAAAGTAACTTTTGACCTTTTTTGCATTTACGTCCGTTACGGCATCCCCATGGTCTCATGAACAAAATTCATACGCTTAGCAACTGGCTCATATTTATGACCTGTTGCAGTGTCCTGGGATCATGTGATCCCCTTTGCCACCTTCTGACAAGCAAAGTCAATGGGGAAGCCAGATTCACTTAACCCTGTTACTAAGTTAACGACTGAAGTAATTCACTTAACAATTGTGGCCATAAAGGTCATAAAATGAGGCAAAATTTATTTAACAAATTTCTCACTTAGCAACAGAAATTTTGGGCTCGATTGCGGTCGTAAGTCGGGACTATCTCTATAAATACAAGATTTACACAAGATAAATACAAGATACAGAATTGGAGAGTCTAGCTTGCATAGAATAGTCTGAACATGCCTGAGGGGAAATTTGACCTAAAATGTGTCAAAACCTATCAATATTGCCTTTACTGTCTGCAGGGAATGTCACATATGACATGGGCATACTAAGGTAGTAATATAAACTACAGGTAGTCCTCAATTTAGGACCACAACTGTGCCCAAAATTTCTGTTACTAAGTGAAACATTTGTTAAATGAATTTTGTCCCCATTTTACAACTTTTCTGGCCACAGTGGTTAAATATGGGCCAGTTGTCAAGTGTCTGAATTTTGATCACATGACTATGGGGATGTTGCAATGGTCGTAAGTGTGAAAAACAGTCAGAAGTCAGTAAATGAACTTTGAACAGTCACTAAATGAATGGTTGTAAGTCAAGGACCACCTGTACATCTTCTCTCCTGAAAAATGTTATGGGAAAGCTTTTATTGGCCAGAGCTATGACGGGTGGCAGAGATCTATATCAATGTGCTCATCAGGGGACAATTATGCTGCATGGAAGCCTACAATTTGGAATGCAAAAGGAGTAATTATCACTAAATTAATGAGTGAAAAAAAGACCAAAATCTGAGATTGGCTTTTTAGTTTAGTACAATCAGTTAAATACACTAAAGTAAAAGCAGAACGGGTGTAGGAAGAAAAAACAGAAACCCAGCATGAGAGAAAATTAACTAATCAGCCAACAGAATGAACTGAGCATGAACATGTTGCTTGGATCAAAGGATTGCATTACAAAATGTATCAGAAGTGTGTCGAGTTGCACTAATGGGGAGTAAGAAGAAGGAGAAAAAGAGCGTTTCAGAGAAGTTGTAGACTAAGTGAAAATAGTAGGACATTGGGGAAGTGATTGTATAATGCTGGTGTTCTGGATTTCATAAGAAACTATAATGATGGCTATAATAATCATTGCAAGTTATACAGAAATTACAAAAAATATTAGATTAAATACATGAATTTGCGTACCTATGTAGAATATTTATTAAAGATAGCAGTAGCAACAGCACTTAGACTTACATACCGCTTCCCAGTGCTTTCCAGACCTCTCTAAGCAGTTTACAGAGCCAGCATGTTGCCCCCAACAATCTGGGTCCTCGTTTTACCGACTTCGGAAGGATGGAAGTCTGAGTCAACCTTGAGCCGGTGAGAATCGAACTGCTGGCAGTTGGCAGAATTAGCCTGCAATACTGCATTCTAACCAGGGGTGGGATTCTCCCAGTTCAGACGAACCCCTAGCACCGATGATCAGCTGGCTCCAAACCGGTTCGCTCCGATGATCATGTGGGCTCACCTGCCCTCTCCCGCACTATACTCACCTATATCTGCTCAGCTGATTCGCGCGGTAGAGCAAATTGCCACACCTCGGCTGTGTTACTTCCCTGAAGTAACAGCGAAGGTAAGTAGTTTCAGAAGTTGTACACACACGTGCGCAAAGCGTGCAATTAGCGAACCAGTTGTTACACCAGCAGCATCCCTCCACTGATTCTAACCACTGCACCACCACAGCTCATAGTGTGGTGAGCCATGGGAAAAGACAGGAAAATAACATTTTAAAATGTTGGCAGATGCTGGTAGAGAGACAGTGGATAGCATATAAAAAAGATGCTGAGATTCTAGACTCTAGGGAAGAGCAACAAAGATGATTGTGGGAGTGTGCATGCAAAAACCTATGAAGAATGGTTGCAGGAATTGGGTATGTCTAGTTTCATGAAAAGAAGGCCCAGGGTGACATGACAGCAGTGTTCTGATATCTCAGGGGCTGCCCCAAAGAAGAGGAAGTCAGCCTATTCTCCAAAGCAGTTGAAGACAGGACAAGTAGCAGTGGATGGAAGCTAATCAAGAAAAGATCCAACTTAGAACTAAGGAGAAATTTCCTGACCGTTAGAACAATTAACCCGTGGAATGTCTTGCTTCCAGAAGCTATAAATGCTCCAACACTGGAGATTTTAAAGAAGAGATTGGACAACCACTTGTCCAAAATGATATAGGGTTTTCTGCCTGAGCAAAGGGTTGGACTAGAAGACCTCCAAGGTCCTACCCAACTGTTACTCTGTTATAAGATCAGTGGGCATTTACATAAAAGAAATAATTCTGCCCACTTTGATATATGTGACAGCAGTATATGCTAAGTCTGTAGAGATTCTCAGTCACCCAAGTCAAGGCTGTCCCGAAAGTACTTTTTCAGCAAGCAAGTGGACTTTCTTGTTTTTTCTTTGAAGATGTTTCGCTTCTCATCAGAGAAGCTTCTTCAACTCTTTTGGGTTTTAGGGTGGGGGTTTTAACAGATAACAGATAATCAGAGTTGGATGGGACCTTGTAGGTCATCTAGTCCAACCCCCCGCCCAAGCGGGAGACTCTACACCATTTCTGACAAATGGCAGTCCAATCTCTTTTTGAAAGCCTCAAGTGATGGCGCTCCCACAACTTCCGAGGGCAAAGCTGTTCCACTGATTGATTGTTCTCCCTGTCAGAAAATTTCTCCTTATTTCCAGGTTAAATCTCTCCTTGTTCAGTTTCTATCCATTATTCCTTGTCTGACCTACAGGCGCTTTAGAAAATAGCTTGACCCCTTCCTCCCTGTGGCAGCCCCTTAAATATTGGAAGAAAATATTGGAAGTTTTATATGTAACAGAAAGAGTAAAACGGAATCTTCTAGCACTACATAAAATCCTATTATAAAAGAGTAACTTATAACACTTTTCTCTCACTCTGACAGAATAGTTGGGATGAGAAGTCAAATCTTCAAAGAAAAAAACAAGAAAATCCAGTTGCCTCCTGAAAAAAGTGGGACAGTATATGCCAAGAGACAAAAGAAATACAATGACAATGGAAGACACAAGGTTCAGAACAATTCAATACTACATGAATATTAAGTACAAAAGTGAGTGATCAGTATGAAAAGAGTATATTGTGGTGCTTTTTCAGAAAGGGAGGAAGTGAATAAAATATATGTGGAAGAGTGAATGGGCCAAGAAGGTAAATACTAAGAAAGTTGGGATCGGATAGTGGTAAGATCCTCACGATGAGTCATGAAAATTAAAGGCAATGAATGTATGGAGCAAAACTTCTCCATGATATAGAAAGGTATGAAAAGGAATACTGAACAGTGTTGGTGCAAACTGCTTTTATGTATTGTTCTGTTCTTTTTCAAACAAAAATATTTATTTTATTAAATTTATTTGCTGCCCATCTTGCCATAAGGAGACTCTGGGTGGCTTATAAAATTAAAACATTTAAAACACTGAATTCTTCTTATTGCGTGTCTTGTTCTGTGTGTTTGTCAACTTTCTACAGTTAGAGCAAAGAATTATTTTGCCAAGATAGAAAATCAGTATTTCATGTTCCCTCTGGTATTTGAAGTCTTGCCAATTTGTTAATTGTGTTAATAAAATGGATTCTCTTTCATGGCTGATTGGTAGGGATTCGTTTAGTAGCTAAATAGATCCTGAACGGCCCTGCTTAAAGGTGATTTGTATATTCTTAACATTCTTTGGACATTAGCAAACCACTGGCAATACGCTTTCTCTTCAAACAAAAAAACAAGGAACAAAAATGCACGGGCCCATTAAGATAGACAAGGGAAGCTCAGTGTGCAACAGCAGCCAGACAGCTGTGAGTTCATTAGAGCCAAAGCAGCTGGTTCTTAATTAAGCAAACAAAAGCTTCAATTCAGGCAGCCTGCTTCATTTGGCTATCCGGGAACTGATTAATTTAAAGAAACTCAATTAATCAGTTTGTTGAAGTGCAAGCAAGACTTCCAGGGGGAATCAAAACCAGATTTGGAGCTTTTAAAAATGTGATTTTAAACTTAACACAACATCCATGCACAGACTTGCATAGGGTTGCATCCAAACTGAGCGGCACTCTGAACAAACCCTAATATTTGAAACCAGCCGGACAAATAAGAACTTATTCTCTGCTGAAAGGACAGCTATCTTCAGGCATGGCTTAAGGGCAGGTCAATGCAAGTTAAACTTTTCCTCTGTAGAGAAACAATGATCAAAACCTCTGGAACAGCGTATATTGAAGTGAGCCATATACCAAAAGAGCTCTCCCCAGACATGCTGCTGGTGGTACCAGGGAGCAGAGGGGTGTTGTTTCTAAGACTACTCCAGCTCTGTCTTTAGAACAGATACAAATTGCAAACTTAAATGGATTTAATGGGAAGGAACTGCTCCTTCTCCCATCTAACAACTGTTTTTGTTGTTCAGTTGCTAAGTCACGTCTGACTCTTCAAAAAAAAACCATGGACGGCCCCACCTAACCGCCACTATTTCCCAGAGTTTGCCCAAATCCATGTTCATTGTATCAATGACATTAATCATCTCCTCTTCTGCCATCCCCTTCTCCTTTTGCCTTCAATCTTTCCCAACATCAGGGGCTTTTCCAAGGAGCCCTCTTGTCTCATTAGGTGCCAAAGTATTTGAGGTTCTGCTTCCGTAGCTGTCCTTCTAACAATGGGTGGCTCAAATTCCAGGAATAGAGGAAAACAAATCCTCTCTATGAAAGTGGGACAGAAACTGTTATTAGATAGGAGGGTGGGAATTAAACAGGGGTAGTGGATGGCCTTCTTGCCTATGGCGCTGAAGGGAAGATTAAATGGAAGGGGCAAGAGAACTGGCCCCATCTTTAATTCAAGTCTCACACACATACGCACAAATAAATACTGCAGGAGTGACATGGAGCAAACGTAACTCCAAACTTCGTTTCCTGTTACATTTTTTTTTAAAGCTGGAAACTGACAAAGGAATACAAAAGAAGAAGCCATCCCAACACCGATACACCTTGAAATTATAAAGGCCAGCTTCTTTGAAGAACCTTATGGGTAAAAAAAAACAAAACCCTTAAAAGCTAAGCTTCTGCCTATCAAAACTTAAACCCACAGCTGCTGAAAAGAAAACGGCCGCCAGCCCTTAAAAGCCTGTAATAATTAATTTTGCTGGGGATAAAATGGAGTTTTCTGTTCAATTGAAGGTAGGAAGATGGACTTGAACTCCTGAAAAGTAGTAAAGTTGGAAAAGCACAGTTGTCTGCAAAGAGAATTCTTCTCTCATACCTCTGTCCCTGATCCAGACCCTGGAGAATCCAGTTTCCTTTTCTTTCTGGGTCCTATTGCAGCCAATGCAGTCAAGTTAGCATCCCTCTGTCGCATTTGTGCTAGTTCCTGTTGTTGCATCTGCGTTTGGCAAAACAAAATTATTGTTATTTCCTTGCAGTTTTTATTCCCACTTATATGCTTTTTTTTTTTTTAAATACAATCACTCTTGCATAGTTGAATGTTATGTTCTGGTTCCAAAATGGTAAATATAGTTTAAACATACCTCCTTGGCCTTTTGTTTCAATCTAAGCTGCTCCGGATCTTCTTGTCTAGATCGAGACTGTGTTGATTTTAAAAAATGGAGAGAGAAGAGGGAAGAGGGAGGAAAGAAAGAGAGTCTTTTAAAATTACATTACATTACAAACTGCCGACCTTTCTGATTGACAAGCTCAGCGTCTTAGCCACTGAGCCACCACATCCCTTGTCAAAGTATATACAAACACTTAAATCCACCAGAGTTAGTAAGAGCCAGTTTAGTCTAATAGTTAAGACACCAGGCTAGAAAATGGAGACTGTGAATTCCAATCCTGCCTTAGCCATGAAAGCCAGCTGAGATACCTTAGACCAATCACCAAGAGGCCATCAGTTCTAGTCCCACCTTAACCATAAAAGTCGGCTAGGTGATTTTGAGTCTCTCTCCCTCAGTTCAACTTCCATTGTGGGACTTCCTTAAAGTTAAACAACCTTTCATTGACATTATCTAGCATTACATGCTGCTGAAAGCAGTTTTCAAAACATTTGGAAATAATTTCCAGACTATCCAATAGCACAGCTAGTCCCCAATTTATGACCATAATTGAGCCCAGGATTACAATTGTAAGTCATGCCAGTCACCATGTTATCGTGCCTGATTTTTTGATCTTAATGCAAAGTGATCAGTCATAAATGATCAGATAAAGTGATCAGTCAAATTGTTGGGGGCAATAAGCTGAATTTGTAAAAATGCCGCTTAGTAATAAGCAGGCATATACAATGGAAGGAAGGCTACTGCTGAGCACATTGGGTTGTATCCCCAAAAAATTGTAAGCCGCCCTGAGTCTCTGGAGAAGGGCGGGATTTAAATATGAATTTAAAAAAAATCAGGAACTTTTGTGATCCTTATGGAACTCTTTCATGACATGGAATTGCAGCCAGCACCTCAACAGCAACATGCCGGTATCCAAGTTTGAAACAAAGCTTCCTTGCCCTTTTTTTCACATTCAGTACAAAAGAAGGACCTCTACTCTTCCAATGACAAATGTGACACTTATTTCATCTATTAAGGATAACACCCAGGAGCACTTGCCTTTGCTGCGCGCATTAATATTTCCCTTTCTTGTTCGTCTTTCCGTTGTTTTTCTATTTGATCAAGTTGTTCAAAGAACTTGAGTTGTGCCCGCACGTCGCTTGCCTGTTCGTATCTTTCATCATCCTGAAAACAAGGTGATTTGCAAATAAATAAATAAAAGATGGGCAAGAGATATCACAAAGCCCTATTTCAAATTGCAGTTGGAAAAAATGGAAATTCTTCAATGACTGTGAATTCCCATTCTTCTCCAAGGTTGAGCCTAACCAGTTGGGAATGCCCTGTCTTTAGATAAAGATGATATAGACCCCTAGGTATTCCTAGGGAAGATGTCCTTGGGACACAGTGAAAACTTTCAGCCATTATGCTTATCCATGGTGACCTGCTGTGGCTGGAAGAGCCATCCCCTATCATTGTGTGACTAGCAGGTGGAACTCATAATTATAGATGAACAGCTAATTCAAGTGCCCCCAGTGGAATATTTAAAGGAATCCTTCCCCAGGAAACAGCTTTGATAGATCAGTGAGCCTACCTGACCACTACAGCTCAAAATATACAAAACTTCACAGTAATTTTAAAATGGCTATATATTCATCTCCCACCTGTGTCCAAAGGGACAGCTAACTAAACATGTGCAAGAGCAGTAGGTCCTGAGTGAGCTCGCTATCAAGAGTGAGCTAAGGAACTTCTAGGTGATTCACTTTTTCAAGCTCCTCTCAGTTTAAGAGAAAGCATTGACTTTATACTGATAAATAAAATTATGAACAGAGAACTAGTTCTTGCTCTACAAATTTTTGCCAGAAAAACCAATGCAGCTGTTGAATGGCTTCTGGACTGTGGGACAAACATGCCAATGTTGTATACTCCTTGACCCAACGAGACAGTAGACACCTTCTTGCCTAGTGCATGGTTTTCAAGGATACAAATAGTGAACACAGTCCTGTCTGAATGGCCTCATTCTATAGGTATAAATTTTAAGGTCCAACAAGCATCTGGCACTCCTCCTCTCTAGGAGAAGGTAGAGCACATAGAAGTTATTATTCAGTTCATGGACCTTGCAGAATCTGGAATTCACTCTCGGGATGAGGGGCAGATCTGGGCTAAAGATCTTCTTGTTCTTGAAAGCAAAGAGCTTTTTTCCATGGATAGGACCCCTAACTTAAAACACTTTTGAAGACAGAATTCTGTTAGAAGTTAACACCTTGAAAGAAGCCATCCCCAAACACTTCATGCTATCTTGCATAGGAAAGCTAAGAGAGGTGCAGTACAGATCGGGAGGATGTGCCCGGGGGGGAGGGGTGTGGTAGGGTTCCAGAGGAGTGTGCAACAGTGCACAAGTGGCCAGAGCTAGGTGAAAGATTTAACTTCATAACAGATTTCAACAATCCAAGGAAGCAACTCCCTGTTTGTTTGTGAAACAGATACACACATTTTACATGCATGAAAATTCCTGACATATTGATTTAAAAAAATTCATTCCTGTGGTTCAGGGGTTTTTTTTGTAATTGCTAGCCAAGTTACTTTGAGATATATTACATATTAAGGACATTTATTGGTAATAAATTGTGCCTAAAACAGAAACTTTGGGCCCAGATTGCATTTAAAGCCATTACTCAGAACATTTCCGTTGTTGTTGTTAAGGCATTGCCAATACCTTCACAACAAAGAACACACCAGTTACCTTGTAAGAAATATTCCTTTGCTGGGCAGTCTCTGATACTTTCTCCACCAGGTTTTGTAACCTTTGCTGCGTCGCATGCGATACGTAACTAACAACGTCAGGATGGATTTCCGTTATTCCATGCTTTTTACCTGAGTTTCCAAGAAAAAAAAATGGTAATGTACATAAGCCTGCACTGATGAATTAGAGTTACAGTGGCTTCTTTATCAGTGGCTGCATGAACTGGTTTTTCTTTCCATGAGTTGCAGGTGAACAGGTGTGCTGCTACTCCCAAAATACACTGCCTTTAATGAGAATATTCTATTTGAAATGATTGATAGAAGAACTATGGAGGAAATTAAAGCTGAGGTTGTACACCAATGCAATGGCAAATGCAAAGAAGGGTTCTTCCAAACATCTAAGTTAGGGGTGTCAAACTGGATTTCTTCGAGGGATGGATCAGTATGTAGTTCTGCTCCACAGGCCAGACTGGGGCGGGGGAGGAAATGAACGCCTCCTGCAACATCCTGCCAGCCAAAATGGGGCACAAGGGAGCTATGCACGGCCCCCATGCACCCCGTTTTTCACCTGGACGGCCTCCTGCAGCACTCTGCTGGCCAAAATGGGGCACAGGGGGACTGCATGTGCCCCCCACACCCAGTTTTGGCTGGCAGTGTGCTGCAGGCGGCCATCCAGACCCAAAACACGGCACGGGAGCCGTACATGGTCCTCCCACACCCCATTTTGGCTGCCAGAGGCACCGTGGGCCGGTCCTTTGCTATTTCCAGGCTGGCCTCAAGGGGCAGATTTAAGCACTCCAAGTTTGACACTCCTGATCTAAGTGTACCAGAAGAATTTACTATGCAGGTGCAGAACCCCATATCTGTGATGCCCAGTGACCACTGAGAGTAAGCGACATATGAAAGCTTCTTTTATTCATTGAAATACATGAAATAAACAGCCCAGAACCACTCTCTGAGGGAGGGAGTGGTTACGAAATGTGAAATATAAACATAAAATATTAAATGCCTGAATAAATACATGCAGTAATGGGAAAACTATTCCAATCTCATTCACACCACAGTAAATCCCATTCTTTGGTCCCTTCTGCTACCCACACTTTTCTTGAGTCTATTAACCTGATGACTTCCTGCCTGTGGAACATCATCCTTGTGTAAGTAAGATTAGCCTCCAGCTTGATAGCTTTTCAAAAGGCCCTGGAGATATGTTTTTGCCTGTGAGCCTAGAGATCCCAGGATGATATGGAGTCCATCAAGTGATTGTTATGATTGTTGTTGCAAGGGGTACGGCAGTTTATTGGGTTTTATTTTTGCACGCTATCTAGGATCACCATGAGTGAGTTGGACAACCATGTATAAATGTATACATGATGTATAAATTTTCTTAATTAATACATCAATAAAAAAATTCATGTTCACAGTTGTTTCCCAAAGCATTATGACATGCAGTCATAACTAGGGTAAACTTCTAGATCGGGGTCTCCAACCTTGGCAACTTTAAGACTTGTGGGCTTCAACTCTCAGAATTCCTCAGCCAGCTGTGAGTTGAAACCCACAAGCCTTTAAAGTTGCCAAGGTTGTAGGTCCCCATTCTAGATAATTCAAATCTTCATTTGGGTCCACATGTTGGTAGAAATATTTACAACTTCAAAACAAGTCATTTATTTGATGACATGGTGCTTTATAATCAGTACGAGCTATGGAATTCTATTATCCAGGGAAGGAGATGCCCACTTCATCGGGTCTGTTGTTAATTCAGCCTGCTTTCTTTAGGGGAATTTCGAAGGCATCATAAAATTTTAAAAATTCTTGTTCCAATTGAAAAAACAACCAATTAAAGAGATTTTAATGCCTGGGGCCATGAGTTATACTCACCAGATGGTACAGGTAGTCCTCAACTTATGACCACAACTGATCCCAAAATTTCTCTGGTTGAGACATTTGTTAAGTGGGTTTTCCCCATTTTACGACCTTTCTTGCCATAGTTGATAAGTAAAGCACTGCAGTTGATAAGTTAGAAGCCACGTGGTTAAGTGGATCTGGATTCCCCATTGACTTTTTTTTTTAATTACATTTATATGCCACCCTTCTCCGAAGATTCAGGGCGGCTTACAATTTTTGGGATACAACCCAATGTGCTCAGCAATAGCCTTCATTCCATTGTATATGCCTGCTTATTACTAAGCGGCATTTTTACAAAGTCAGCTTATTGCCCCCAACAATCTTGGGTCCTCAATTTACCTATCCCGAGAGGATGGAAGGCTGAGTCAACCTTGAGCCTGGTGGGATTCGAGCCTACAGTAATTGTAGGCAGCTGGAACTTAAATGCAGGCATTTAACAGCCTGAGCCACCAAGGCCCAAGGACTTTGCTTGTCAGATGATTGAAAAAGGTGATCACATGATTCTGGGAAACAGCAACAGTCATAAGTATGAACCAGTTGCCAAGCATCTGGATTTTGATCACATGACCATGAGGATGCTGCAACAGTTCTAAGTGTGAAAAATGGTCATAAGTCACTTTTTCCAATGCCAGTGTAACTTGGAACAGTCACCAAATGAACTCTCGTTAGTCAAGGACTACCTGTAATTTCTAAGGCATCATACCTTTTCAAAATTCTTGTTCGACTGAAAAACAACTAGTTAAAGAGATTTTAATGTCTGGAGCCTTGAGTTATACTCACCAGACAGTAAAGACCGACTTCAGCTTCTTAGCAAGGAAGTCTGTTGTCAAAATCACGTTTAGGGGTAGTACGTGGAACAGCCTTCCAAGTCAATAAACTATACAGTGCTAAACACATTTCCTGTTAAAAGCACAGATTGCCATAAACTATTAAATCACGCTTCTGGCGGAAACCCACCTATTTCTAATATTCTTCTTTGCAAGAGTGTTGAGAGAAGAAAAGTTTCATCTTTACACGACCTTGTTAAAGTGCCCACCAATTCAGAATTGGTGGCCAATATACGGGCGCTCTCTTCCGATAGATTGACTCCTGCCATCGAGGCAACGTCGTTAATATCATCGTCATCCCTTCAGAAGAAGAAAAAACCCATCTTATTAACATTTGTTTAAAAAAAAAAGAATGCTATCCACAGATCAAGAATTTATAAATAGTTTGGCGAGACTATAAATTAAAACAAAAAGCCTATTCTAAGGACACGAAGTGAAAAGTACTCCTGGTATAGAATTCACAGGACTTCTCCTCTGGCTGGAACGACACTTGTCGAAGTGTCTGGCGTGTGGGAAATGGCGAGCTGTGGTCCAAGGCACAAAAGGAAGGAGAAGGAAATTCAGCTCGCTAAAGTATTCAGTGGCCAGCAAGGGGTGCTATTTCCTAACGGGAAAAGTAAAAAATAAAAGAGAAATTATCTGGTCCCCTCTCTAGTAATTGGCAATAGTAATAGCATTTAAGACTTACATACCGCTTCATAGTGCTTTACAGCACTCTCTAAGCCAGTGTCTCTCAAACTTGCCAAGTTTAAAATGGGTGGACTTCAACTCCCAGAATTCCCCAGCCAACATAGTTAGCTGGGGAATTCTAGAGTTGAAGTCCACCCATTTTAAAACTTTCCAAGGTTGAGAAACACTGCTGTAAATAGTTTACAGAGTCAGCATATTGCCCCACAACAATCTAGGTCTTCATTTTACCAGCCTCGGAAGGATGAAAGGCTGAGTCAACCTTGAGCAGGTCAAGATCGAACTCTTGGCAGTAGAATGCAAAGTTAGCCTGCAAGACTGCATTCTAACCACTGCATTGATTAGTATTTATTTATTATGTATTCATTTGTTACGTTTATCTGCTGTGGGGCTACAAGTATGATCTTTTCCTCTTCCTTTCCCTTCCCACTGGCAAAAACCATCAAATATACTCTGGTGGACTATCCTGCAGCCAAAATATGTAAATTTTATTTGAAAGTGACAAGGGAGGTTTTTATGAATGGAAGAGAAGAGAGAAAGCAGCTGTTTGCTACTGGGAAACCCTATTTCCAGTGGCCAGGGATGGGAAATGTTTTCCAGGTTTTGTCATATTTCTACAAAAATGAATAAATGAGATAAAAATTAAGAAGGGCAAGAATTCCTTGGGATAACAGTAGCCCAGATTCATTATACACTCTGAACAGTATAACAGTATAGATCTCCCTCAGCTTGGAGAACCCTTGCTAAAAGTATGTAAAAAGAGACCACTTGATATATGACTTTTTCCTACTCTCCTTCCCACAGTTACTCAATTTTACAATTATTTTTAAAATCAGAAACAGCATTTAGGCAACATCACCAAAAATCCCTCCCTGTCTTTTGTTTTAGTAAACATACTCATGCCCACATATATTGATGTTCTCCCTCCAACTATCCCTTAAATGTCTCATAGAAGTGGGAATAGAAGCCATTAAAACATTAAAAATATTGTGTTCAGAACAACCTGTGGCGATATTTACTTAGCAATCCGTGAGTTTGTATTTGGTGTGGGTTTATTTGTGTGTTTTTAAGGTAATAAAAGTTAATAAAGTTTTTCTAAAAAAAAAAGAAGTGGGAATAGAAGATTTAGCATTCTTTTGCTCTAATCTCCAAGCCCTTATGTATAATCACAGATAGCATGAATTAACCTAGCTTTCTCCAACTTGGCACTTTCCAAGTACATTGGACTCAGGGGTGGGATGCTACCGGTTCTGCCCGGCTCTGCAGAACCTGTAGCTCTGAAGAGCAGCAGACACAGAACTTCGCAAAACGTAAGTACTGAACCAGTAGTAACACCGGTTGAATCCCACCCCCCGATTGGACTAGAACTTCCATAATTACCAATCAACACAGCCAGTTTATGGCCATGGAAAAATAACAGAATTATACAGTTGGAAGGGACCTTGGGAGGTCTTCTAGTCCAACCCTCTGCTCAAGTAAGAGACCTTATTCTATTTCAGACAAATGGCTATCCAATTTCTTCTTAAAAATCTCCAGTGTTGGACCTCTCACAACTTCTGGAGGCATGCTGTTTCAGTGATTAATTATCCAAACTGTGAGGAAATTTCTCTTTGGTTCTAGGTTGTTCTACTTTGTTGACAATAGCCCCAATTCCACACAATCAGAGGAAGAGAAGTTAAATTAAATGTTGAAGAATGGAGCTGAACATAAGCAGAGTAACCTGATCTTTTTATGAGAAGTCTTCACAGAGTCCAGAATTTACTCCCTAGTGTTAGAAATTCTCTTCTGCTGAGGAAGCAAAATAAATCAGGAAAAGGGAATACACATCAAAGTTTTTCTTCAAGAACAAATAAGATCGCTTACCGAAAAGAGCCTCCCCCAGGTTCTTTGAGTTTATTTTTTTGAGCAATTGCAGCTTGGGTTGAAAGAGTAGAAAGAGCTTTGGTTCCTGGTAATACTGTTTGCTTTACCACGGGGACTGCAAGAAAAGGAAACCAGCATGGGTTGCTCCATAGGTGAGATTAACATACTGCAGAAAAATCTATGCAAATTAAAGGTGAGGGACATAAATCTGCTTATTACTCGTGATTTTAGCTGGTTCATAAACCCAAGCTTGCTTTGGGGAAGAATCAAGAAAAGGGAAAATATAGCTCTGATTTCATTATTCTTTGTATTTGCTCCATCTCCATTTCTGTACAGAAATGTGATGTGAAATTTATTCTGTACAGAACAAATACAAAGAATAATAAAATCGGAGCTTTAATCAGAGCTTACAACGATCCTACTTCTAAGTTTATTCAAGGGAGGGAGGGTGGGGAGGGGAAAAGAAGGGAGGGGAAGGGAAGGGGAGAGGAGAGGGAGAAGGACAGAAGAGGATTAAAATACACAATTCAGAATATGATCTGCTCAGTAAAACAGCAGATAATTCATTCTGTTCATCGATAGCCCAGACCATGTCTCTCAGCAGCATATTTTGATTTATTCCAAGCCAAAAAAATTAATCCTAAAAGGGGCTTATTATAGAAGATGAATAGGCTAAGCCCAAGGGCAAGGTTAAATGCATCAGAAGTTTGGAATCATTATGCTCCCAAGAGATCCAGCTCCAGCCTCCTCAACCCTCCATGAATTCTGATGACCCTTATGTAGCACCCATTTGGCTTGACCGATAGAAGATCAGATTGTCGTGTATAGGTAAGGGTGTAATAAACTGAGTGTTCTGAACTCAACTCGCGTTCCTGTTTACTTGTGCCTGACATTTGGTGAACCAAACACTATTTCCAGGCACAGTTTTACCAGCGAACACCAAATGTCACACCGAGAACGCTGAGCTCTTACCTGTCTGAAGTGCATTCAGCTGAATTTGTTGGGGAGCAGTCAGCATAATACGGTTGTGGGGTGGCCGCAAAGCCACCATGGGTGTCTGGGTCAACGTCACCTGCGGGGGCCTAATTAATGTACCTTGTTTTTGAGACTGCTGAATAACCTGGAAAAAAGTTTTGGAGAAACAACAAAGGTATTATTACATTATAGGAGGACAAGTTTGCTTCTCAAAAAAATTCAACGAATTGCTGTTCCTCCACGGGCTTCCTTGAGAAAAGCTGCGGTTGACTAAGGTTGGCACTAATCAGGGTGGTGGTGGTGGTTGTTTGTTTTTAACTAAAAGCAGACAACTTGCCATGCCCCTGTTGGAGTCTGACTCCGAGGGAGAGGAGGAACAGCCAATAGGGAGTGGAAGTGTGGCTCCGGTGGTTGTGGAGGAAACTGGGGAAGGGCACAGGCCGGCTGGGCATTCAGAGGAAGACCCAGGCCCATCCCCCCTTCATCCTAGGGCACGCAGGGAGGAGCGGATAAGGGAGAAACATGAATGGTGTGGTCTACGGGGGAGGAAAGGGCCCTGATCCCCTTCATGGGCTGCAGCTGTGAGGACTGTTTAAAAAGACAAACTGCGCATGGCCTAGTGCTGGAAGCAAAGCGTGAAATAATTCTAGTCTTTCAGTTCTTATCTGAGTTCTGGTGTCCTTCCCAGTGTGTGTATTTTGATATCTGTGGACGTCTTCAAGCCCTTATCCTGCCTTGTCTCATTAATTGCTTCAGTGTGGTTTGTGTTGTTTTCTCTATTTATAATTTATATGTATTTTGAGTTTGAACAGCATTTCTTCCTTTTTGCAACTGTTTGTGGGGGAGTTTTTTCTCCAGTCAATGATAATTGGAGTTTTGAAGCCAAGTTGAAGGAATTAAAGGGACTTCACCTGTTTTTGTGACTTTGTTGCTTTTGTATCCCACCCTGGGTCATCACACAACTGGAAAATGCAATTTAAATCAAGGCAAAGGAAATATACAAATGACATAGATATCCTTATGTGATTAGCAGAACATTGGTATGGGTCTAAGACACATATTAGAGAATGATTGGATATATATACTAGAGAATTAAGTATTAAAAGGATTTTGAAATGATTTGGTCATATGGTAAAGCAGTCCCTGAGGATTTTACTCCACTAGTTGTTGCCAAATTTAGAGGGTGGAGCTCATCTCCATTTCAAGGACATTGACCCAACACTGTCTGAGGATGTTTCCGTGGTAACGTGGCCAGCATGATGTCATGGAGTGATGTTACCTTCCCACTGAAGTGGTACCTATTTATCTACTCGCATTTGCATGCTTTCCAACTGCTAGTTTGGCAGGAGCTGGGGGCGAGGACAGGAGCTCACCCCATCATGTGGCACTTGGGTCTCGAACCCGGGCTGCCAGCTTAACAAGCACAGCATCTTAATGGCTGAGCCACCATGCTGTGCTTGTTCATATGGAGCACAGCGTAAAAGAAATATAGAGTGAATGGAAGATCAGTCAATGGAGCTGATGAAATCTTTTAAAATGAAAATGGTACAGATTTTAAAGAAGCAGCAGCAATATATGAACTGGTATCCAGAAACAAGAACGATTGGCAAAGTCACACACTTGTGAAGAAATACAGTGAGCAATGTTCAGCTATAATTATTCTTTTTTTTTTTTTTTCTTTTCTTTCCTGACATGTTTCATTCATTTGGCTTGCTTTCACTTATGCCTTTTCTCCCGCTACATAATGATGTAGGGTCCTATTATGCCGTTCGCTCCCAGCTCAACATAATAATAATGTTGAGCTGGGAGGGAATGGAATAATAGGTCTGTATGAATGAATGGACCACTCTTTTCCCTTTATTGGTAAGCATCTACAACACAGCCAGGATGACTTTTTTCAGCAAAAATACGGCAGGTGCAAAGAGGTTAAAATGCGAAACGTTTGCATCTTCGCTGACGATGCACTTTGCCAGGATTGGAGGGGGGGGTGTCTAAGCAGGACCGCAGCCAGAAGAATGAAACATCCATCATGTCTAATTTGATACTAAACGTGCAGAATACAGGAATGTGTTGCTTTCACACTGTATATAAATTGTTGTTTACATATGTGTCCCTGGCTAGGTTTGGGAAGGAAACAGCTGGTATGTGCTGGGAGACCAAAAGAGAGAGACAGGAATCCAGTTCGGTTTACACACCACCTGCGTGGGCTGCCCCTGCTTGCCAACTCCCACTTGGGTTGGCTGCGTTAGGCTGATGACCGGCTGCTGCAAGGTACTCGTGAGCGTGGCAGTGGTCTTTCCCGCCGTACGCTGGACCGAGCTGCCCAACATCAGAGTGGTGGTGGGCTGCGTCAAGGGCTGCTGCTGCTGGCTTTGCTGAATGAAAGCGGCCGAGTCGGGAGTCAGGTGTCTCAAGGCAGGTAAGCTCCGCTGTAAGAGAGACAGATGCAATAGCTCTTAAAGCAACTTAAGAGAACCATTCAAATCACAACCCACCCCAAAGAACAGAATAGAATAGAATTCTATATTGCCCAAGTGTGATTGGACACACAAGGAATTTGTCTTTGGCGCATATGCTCTCAGTGTACTTAAAAGAAGAATCATAAGATACAACACGTAGTGATAGTCATAGGTTACTAATAAGCAATCATACCATACTAGGGAACAAATAAAACAATATAAATTGTAAAGAAATTCCCCCTTTTGCATCATTTATTCCAACTGACAGTGGAGCTACCTAAAAGTGTAGTCCTTGACTTACGACAGTTCATTTAATGACCATTCAAAGTCACAATGGCACTTGTGAGTTATGACTATTTTCCACACCTAAGACCGTTGCAGCAAAACCCATGCTCATGTGATCAAAATTCATACACTTGGCAACTGACTCATTTTTATGATGGTTGCAGTGTCCACGGGTTATATGAGCACTTTTTGCGACCTTCTGATGAGCAAAGTCAACAGGGAAGACAGATTCACTTAACAACTGCAGTGATTCACTTAACAATTGTGGCAAGGAAGGACGGAAAATGGAGCAAAACTCGCTTAACAAATTGTTCACTCAGCAACAGAGATTTTGGGCTCAATTGCGGGTATAAGTCAAGGACTACCTGTAGATTCAAATAACAAAGCTTACATAAATGGCACTTTGATGCAATATATTGTTCTGCAGGGAATATAAAGTTTGCTGTACGCAGGTGGCCCTTGACTTATGATGAAAATCGAGCCTGGAACTTTGGTTGGTTGGTGAGAGGTTGCAATCGTTAAGCTGTTCACCACATGACCTGAATTGATTTTTATGACTATTTTTACAAGGGTCGTAAGTCACTGCAGCTGTTGAGTGAAACATGTGGTCATATCCAATAAGCTTTTTTTTTTGCCATTTTTCTACCAGGAAAAAAAAAGTCACAAATTGTGGTCCCAGATCATGGGATGCCACAATCAGACACAAATGCACGCCAGTTGCCATGCGCCTGAATGCAAACACATGCTAGTGGGGTGAAGGAGGCAGCCGCAATTTTGAGGATGTATTGTAAGTAGCTTTTTTGAAATCCAGTGTAACTTTGACCAGTAATTAAGTGAAGGATCATAAATTAAGAATTTTATCTGTAATCAGGAACCAGAAGTCAATTTTAGGTTGTTGTTGGGGGGAGGGATTGAGGAAAGAGAACTGTCATATAAATGAACAACTAACAGAATCCTTCCTGAACTGAATAATTCATAGGGTAGATAATCCTCAAATTACAATTAAGACTTAGAATAACTTTATTGTCACTTTAAATGTACACCAATCGGCATATGTTAAAAATGAAATTTCATTGCATACAGCTCTCAAAGGGTCACCATCTCCAATATACAATACATAAACATAAACATAAACAAATAAATAAATAATCATGTGTAGACCCCCATATATTATATGACACAGAGAAACAACACTGTCTAGTCTGGATGTATACATGTACATGGTGAGAAAAACAATTTTGCAAGTTTATAAGACTGATGGCATACAGAACAAAGCCGTTAGAGAATCTAGTAGTCTTGCTAGAAATACTTCAAAACCTCCTCCCAGAGGGGAGCAACAGATTACCAATGAGAGTAGAATTTCCATCATAAATCTTTGTGGTTGTAAGTTCTTGTGACAATTTTAAGATGTGTTAAGCAAATCACCAAGATCAATGCACCAAGACAAATTCCTTATGTGTCCAATCACACATGGCCAATAAAGAATTCTATACTATTCTATTCTATAAGCAAATCTACCTTCCCAATGCACAGGGTTTGTTTGTTGGTTTGTTTTTGGCTGGAGATCAGTTTAAAAAAGGTTGAAATCATTACAAGACTGCAGGATGCTGCAACCGGTCACAAGCTGGTAGCTAATGCCCAAATTGTAACCACGTGGCAGCGAGGGTAGTACAGTGGCTATAAGTATTATTAGTATTTATTTATTTATTTATTGATTGATTGATTGATTGATTGGACTTGTATGCCGCCCCATCTCCAAAGACTCAGGGCGGCTCACAGCTAAAAACATACATTCATAATAAATAAATAGTTAAAAAGTGGGAGTTAAATAGTTAAAAAGTAGAAGTGGGAAGTCACTTCCAAAGCCATCGTAACTTTGAACTACCATTAAACAAAGGTGGTAAGTTGAGGACTACCCACAGAATTTTTCTCTAGAGCATGGGTGTCAAACTTGCCACATCACGTTGCCGTCACGTGACGTTTCACAATGTTTTTCCCATTCGTGGAGCTGGGTTGGGTGTGGCCTGTGTGTGACACATCCACCCCGCGGGCTGCCAGTTTGACACTCCTGCTCTAAAGAATATATAAAGGGAATGAGTAAATAAACTCTTTTAAACTGAATCCACAACCTGGCTGCAATTTGTCCCTTGCTTGTGCCCATGTTATTTTTCAATTTGTTTCAACCAGAGATTTACTCAATAGTCCCCTATAAAGAAATGTCAGAAGCTATGCACTCAAGAAAAACAGCCAATTATTGATTGAACTGATCATTGCTAATTAACATAAACTGCCTGGAAAATAAGGTTATCCCATTCACAACATGTAATTGATTTCCTATCTGTGTATTACCACCATTCAACAGGTGTAATTCTCCCTCAAGCCATGTTTTTAGCAACAGCACCTTCAGTCCTCAACTAAACTATTTTCAATAGCTTTTTTATTCAACAACTTAAAAAAAAAACCTCTTCTCCATAATGAACTTTGCTCTGCTTTTGACTTAGCCATGGTCTCTGAACCACAATGTGTAGACTCAGAGATCACATTAAGTGGAAGTAAAAAAGGAAGTTCATTTCAGCAGTAATCTCCGATAGCATGATTTATTTTTTTTAAACGGGGAAGAAATTCAATCATGTGCGTTCTATCTCAGGGACCCAGACATAACTTTTCTTCTATGGCAAGAACCAGATCAGAATCACACATTCATTAACCCCACCTACCAATCAAAAGCACATACTAATTTCAGCACCCATTCTACTGTAACCATCACAAGAAGCATTTCATTACAAATAGGTTTCCGAATGCAAAGTCCTAATTATCCGGACAAAGAGGGGATACTGTGCAAAGATTAATTACGGGATAAATGCAACTCAGAAAGCCAGCATGTCAGCCATGCTGTTCAAAGATCCACTTATTCAAAATTGTCAGTACAGAAAGTCTTTTGCTAGTCACCCCCTACATCAGGACCAAGAGACAGCTCAACTCAAAGAGCTTTGGTGGCTCAGGCTGTTAAATGCCTGCTCTTAAGATCCAGCTGTCTACAATTACTGTAGGCTCGAATCCCACCAGGCTCAAGGTTGACTCAGCCTTCCATCCTCTCAGGGTAGGTAAAGTGAGGACCCAAGATTGTTGGGGGCAATTAGCTGACCTTGTAAAAAATGCCGCTTAGTAATAAGCAGCCATATACAATGGAATGAAGGCCATTGCTCAGCGCATTGGGTTGTGCTCCAAAAATTGTAAGCCGCCCTGAGTCTTCGGAGAAGGGCGGCATATAAATGTAATTAAAAAAAAAAACTATTTTCCTCCAATGATACAAGGTAGAGTCATAATCACTCTTCCTCACTTCTCTGGAGTCATGCAATGGGTGTTATTCAGATATTAAATAGATTGATTGTATGTGGCTGCTCAAACTCAGCAACAATCAATAAAACGGTCACAACAATCAGTTAAAACCAAAAGGAACATTGCATACATGGAGCAAAACACAACTGTCAGTAAACTGAAGAAGCTCACCCAATACTCAGGCCCAAAGCCCAGGAGAAGAATCTGTTCTTTAATGCCTTAAATAGCTGGCACAATCAGGGCCATCAGAATCTTATTGTTGCACCACTGGGCAGGTGCCATAACAGAGAAGGCAACCTTGAGGGTCCAATTAACTGACATTGCTTGACAGAAGGGACCTAGAATACGCCCACCTTGCCAGATCTCGTGGGACAAGCAGACAATTGAAGACAGACTGTCCTGCAAATAACCTGGCTTACGGGGGCTTTATAGGTGATAACCAACACTCTGACTGGCACCTGGAAATCCGCTAAAGAACCAATAAAACTTGCAGAATAAATGCAGCTACATAGGTGAAATGAAGTACAGTCACGATTATCTGCACTGCTGTGTTCTAGACTAGTTGAAACCTCATCGCAACCACAATCTAAAGTCCTTAACCAGAAATGTATAAACATTTAAACAAGTACCAGAATAGATTAATACCATGACTCATCAGTGGAAAACTTTTATTTATAAACAAAGCATTTACCACCATAAAATATTTCATTTTTTCTCATTATACGTTTGCACAAATTACTAGTCCCATGAAAGCACACGTTGATGGTGTTAAAGGGATTGCTCATAACATTAAAATATTTATATTTTTTCCACCTACTAGGGCCATCTATACTATGGGGAATTTTAGAAATAAAGAAATTAAAAACCAGAACAAAATTAGTATCTCCACAGTTTTTAATTTTTTTATTTTTTTATTTTCTGAATCTTTCTGCACGTTTTTCAGTATTCCCAATGCAAAAACTGGTGTATGGAAATCAAAGAAATTTTTAAAAAAGCCATTCTTGAAAGGGTAAGCTGGATTGGAGAGATTCTGACGCATATATATCCAGAAAAGCTTAAGATCTCCAGCTTCTCACAAGGAATGGCTTCTGAACACAAGCACTAGTGCTCCAATGTTATCTTCTTAAAGAAAGTCTGGAAATACTGTGGATTTTATTACAATTATTAGAGGGATTCAAACTAAAATAGAAACCTATATTGCACTGTAATTTGAGTCTTTATCTTACTGCCCTAGGAACAATTCACAAAATTGCTCTACCAATGTCCTAAGTTTATATTGCCCTAAGTTAGAGAGCCATGGTGGCGCAGTGATTAGAATGCAGTATTGTAGACTAATTCTGCTGACTGCCAGCAGTTTGATCCTGACAGGCTCAAAGTTGACTCAGCCTTCCATCCTTCAAAGGTGGGTAAAATGAGGATCCAGACATGCTAACTCTGTAAACTGCTTATATAGGGCTGTACAGCACTATGAAGCGGTATATAAGTCTAAGTGCTATTGCTACATCAAACTTGTATCGTATAAATTATACCAGGGGTGTCCAAACATGGCAACTTTAACACTTGTGGGCTTCAACTCCCAGCATGCTTGGCTGGGGAATTCTGGGAGTTGAAGTCTACAAGTCTTAAAGTTGACAAAGCTTTATACCCCTGCATTATACAGTTTGAAAACTTTAGCTCTTAGACACATGTTCACACTATACCATACACACCGTTTTTTAAAATGAAGTATAAGTACACATTATGTACATATAAGGTTAATTCAGCCTTCCACCCTTCTGAGGTGGGTAAAATGAGGACCCAAATTGTTGGGGCGGGGGCCATATGCTAACTCTGTAAAACAGCTTAGAGAGGGCTGTAAAGCACTGTAAAGCTGTATATAAGTCTAAGTGATATTGTTATTGCTATACACTAAGCACTATGCCAGTTACTTTATAGGCTTGTTACTTTATCAAGCATGTCACACTTCCAAACGGTCAGCATATGAACTCAAATTAATTTAATATTCTGCTTACTACTATTTCTGAACTCAGTAGTTTTTCTATATCACCAAATCTTCCTATGAGTTCTCTACAATCTTGACAAGGAAGAGAGGAATAATTATTCATACAATCATCATTCATTACTCTTTTCCGATTTCTTTGTTTGCAATATCTTTCCTATGAAGGACCAAGTTTATTGTTGCACAAAATACAAAACTAATGAAAAAAAGAGTATTACCTTCAAGAAAGGCACAAGGTATGGTTGAGGTGAAGAATTAAGCTCCCGGTACAACCTACTGGTGAAGTCTTCTGCTTCGATTTTTCCATCCTGTGACACACATGTCAAACATACTTCTCAGGGGAATAAATTACAAAAATAAATCTTCATACGTTTAAGCTCACAAGTAAAGAAACTGTAATGTGGTAATTCACAGCAATATTACAGAACTTTCTTTCGTTAATTAAATTAAACAGTCTTTTTATTAATTCAAATAAAGATCTGTTTGTTTAAGGGTGACACCTTATGAACTTTACTAAAATGAAAAAGGGAATGCTAGATAAGTCAAAAGTTGGGGAGAGAGAAAGAGAAACCCGCTACAGTTCTGTTTTAATCCACAGATCAGCATCATAACCTAAGCAAATCTCTCAAAGTAACCCATAAAACTGTCAATATTTGGCTCTTCCAAGAGACTATATAATATTTAGGTTAGATTTAGGGTTAGGGTTAAAAATACATAATCTCTAAACGATATTGTGATCTAATTTTTTTTAAAAAAAATATTCTTGTAGCCACAACATTGCTTAAGATCACGTGACCTAAACCATGGTTGCATTAATCATTTGAACAGATCCTCTTACCAGCAAGTTCTGGACTAGCTCTTTCACATTAGCTGCAGTTTCTGTCGACTGCTTTCCAGAAGACGCCAGTTTTATTAGCGTTGAGAGAAAATTCTTGCATTTCTTCACATTTTCCATGGTTTCCTATTAAAACAAACAAGATAAAACAGGTCAGCTTTATTTTAAAAAAAAAGTCAAGATAGGAAAAAAAAAACAGGCTTCGAGATCTAAAAGGGTGACTGAATAATCAACTTAAGGAAATGGGCATAGCTGCATGCAGCTCTTTGACCCTCAAACCATTTGTAAAGGTTTGAAGTGAGTAAATTTAATAGTAAACAAAACAAAACAAAACCTCCACGAGCACTTAAAATAGACATTATATTTCTTTTATAAAATTATCAACTGTAGATTTTGCTTATACGCATGGTAAGTCATTTTAATGAAGAATTCAGCACTGAAGTAACATTTATATTTGCTCCCATTGGCATTTATAGCATCACAACATTCAGCTGGTTCCTGAATTACGACTGTTCATTTAGTGTCCTTTCACTAAAAAGGCGCTGAACAATGACTTATAACTTGGTCCTCATGCTTGCAATTATTGCAGTATCCACAGGGTTAGTGATCAAAATGTGGGCACTTAGCAACTAGCATATATCTACAATAATTGCAGTGTTACGTAATTGCCATTTGCCAGTCAATTTCCAACAAGCACAGTCAATGGCGGAAGCAGGGTTCGCTTAATGGCTACATGATTCATTTAACAGCCACAATGATCCACTTAACCACCGTGGGAAAACAGGTCATAGAATCGGGTGTGTCTCACTTAATAACCTCTTGCTTAGCAATGGAACTTTCTTTCCCAATTGTGGTTATAAGTCAAGGACTACCTGACTTAAGGACTGTAGTTTCATACTTCTAAAGTACGTCATAGTCTATAGTTATAGTTTTATAGTTATAGTTTACTTTATTGTCATTGCAGCTCGTACAATGAAATGCTATCTTCAGTGTACATCATACATAAGAAAACTATAAAAATAAAACAAAAACACACACTGAAAACTCCTGTTGCATTAGTATTACACTATACAGTAAAATTCAATATAGTTACTGCTCTGGGAGAACAGCTGTTTTTCAACCTATTTGTCCTTGTTTTTATTGTCCTGTACCGTCTGCCAAATGGTAATAGTTCAAAAAAAGGGTGCCCAGGATGAGATGGATCTTTAAGAATGTTTTGAACTTTCTTAAGACAGCAGGAGCTATAAAGCTCTTCCAAAGAGGGGAGAGGGCAACCAATGATCTTCTGGGCAATGATGTTACCCCTCTGGAGCGCTGTCCTATCTGCCAATGTGCAACTGGCAAACCACACACAGGTGCAGTAAGTTAAAATACTCTCTATGGTGCAGCGGTAGAAGGTCACCAGCAGTTTTTCATTCAGTTGTTGTTTCCTGAGAAGTCTCAGGTAGTATAATAGCAGTGGCCCCCAACTTTTTGGGCACCAGGGACCGGTCCTGTGGAGAGCAGTTTTTCCGCAGACTGGAGGAGGCATGGCTTCACATGCTGCCTGCAACCTGCAGATGCTGCTTCTCTTGTTTGTACGGCCCAGTTTCTGGCAAGCCGTGGACTGGTATCAATCTATGGACCAGGTGTTGGAGACTCCTGGTCTATAGGACTCTACCAATACTCTCATGTTCCATATTGAACATTTATTTGATGAGAGATTCTGCTGTTGTTAAACTAACGAAATCTGACTTTTTGGCTTGCAGCAAATAGCAATCAACATCTTACTGTGGAGGTTGCTGTGGCTCCTTGCACCGTCCTTTGAGGTGTTCCAGTCTGCACAGCAGTCGCAGTTCCTAATGCTGTTGTTTGTGCAGGACTACCCAGAACAATCTGAGGCTACAACACAAAGATATTAGATTGGAGGTAGGAAGGGAGAAGAGGAAGGAAGACAAATAAGAGCGAATTCATTATGATCAGATTGTCTTCTGTGGTCGATCTCCCAAAATAGATACTGCTTTTAGACACTGTTTAATGCTGTTTAAAAGAAGGACCACCAGGTGGCACAAAATCCTATGCATTCAACTGAAAACCCTGGAAGCTGATTTTAAAAAGCGCTGCTTAAAATAAGGAGAAGGTGGTAGAATTTGCTCACAGAAGTGTGTAAGCCATTGGTTGCAGCTCATCGCTGGAGCCAATAAAAACTTGTTTTGCTTTTCCTTCTTAAGAATTGCCCCCAATTGTGGGTATGCTGGGCAAACAATAACGTACGAGACATTAATCATGGACAGGGAAGGTGGGTGGTAGGTGAGAATGTTTGCTGCCATGTCCCAACAGTGGCCAAAAGGGGTAACTTTTAACCACAATTTACGAAGGGAGGCACAAAAATGTATTGGGTAGTTTAAAAGATATTAATTAAGGGAAGAGCTGAAACGTATTTCCAGCTTCCTTTGATTCTTCAGTGGGTTTACTGCCTGGCAACTATCAAAAGTCCAAGTATCAGGAAATAACTAATTTACAAGCATTAACCTAAACCAGGGGTCTTCAAACTTGACAGCTTTAAGACTTGTGGACTTCAACTCCCAGAATTCCTCCTCCAGTCATGTTAGCTCAGGAATTCTGGGAGTTGAAGTCCACAAGTCTTAAACTTGCCAAGTTTGAAGACCCTTGATTTAAACCATTTGCCACATTAGATACATTAAATAAATTTTAAAAGGGAGGCACCTGCTTAGACAGACTGCTACAGAGGATGGATAAATACAAGTAGGTGATAACCATGCAGTCACAATAATCCCTGCATTAACCAAACACAGACAGACAAATCCAAGTGTGTTATTTCTCCCAAAGGTTTTCAAACTTGCAATCAATCTATCAGGAATATTTTCCGCTGAGCTTTATCTATTGAGAACAATACCCAAATGTATGAACTTGTGCTATCTAAATCACAAGACTTAGTGATTTAAAGTAATCTAAAAGCAAATATCTAAGAGGGGTTTCTGGAATATAACTTGTAATGTGTATGGAATTCCAGCTGTAAGAAGATAATCTCACAAATCTGAGATTACCTTCCAATAAAGTGCCCAACAATCCTGATCCCTGTCTTTACAGAAGACATTTACCGATCAAGGAACCTTACGAAGTTTCCAATGGATCTCCTTGTTCAGAATCCACTACTATTTCAAGAACTCAACAGCAATCCTTTGCATATGGCTTAATAGCAAATCCATTTTGTACAGTAGGACTCACCCATCTATTTGGGAGAAGGACCGCTAATCTTGGGCCTTGGTGGCTCAGGCTGTTAAATGCCTGCATTTAAGTTCCAGCTGCCTACAATTACTGTAGGCTCGAATCCCACCAGGCTCAAGGTTGACTCAGCCTTCCATCCTCTCGGGGTAGGTAAATTGAGGACCCAAGATTGTTGGGGGCAATAAGCTGACTTTGTAAAAATGCCGCTTAGTAATAAGCAGGCATATACAATGGAATGAAGGCTATTGCTGAGCACACTGGGTTGTATCCCAAAAATTGTAAGCCGCCCTAAGTCTTCGGAGAAGGGAGGCATATAAATGTAATTTTAAAAAAAAAATCTCACCAAGGCGTCTTAGCAGACATAGAAGCCTCTCTATAGAGATTCTCAGTCATCCAGGTCACGGTTGTCTCAAAGGTGCTTTTTCAAAAGGCACCTGGACTTTGTTTTTTCCTTGAGGAAGAAGAAGATGTTTCACTTCTCATCCAAGAAGCCTCAACGGTTGTGGGGATGACCTATCCTTCCATCCCCTCCCCACCATCCAGTCACAACGTATGACACTTCTTGGATAAGAAGTGAAATGTCTTCTTCTTCCTCCTCCTCTAGGAAAACACAGGCCAGTTGCCTTTTGGAAAAGCACCTTTGAGATATACAAGCTCATATTGTTTGTAGGCAGTAATGAATAATAATGAAGTGGTGAAGAGCATGTGCTGGTTTTCTCATCTTCGTTTGCTCTTTTCAGAAGGATGACCGCTATCCTAACTGGATCACAGTACTTGGCTAATTGTTCAGTAGAGTAGGGTAGGGTTGGGAAGGGCATGGCATGGCATGGCATGGCATATCAAAGCATAGCATAGCATAGCATAGCACAGCATAGTATAGCTTAGCATAGCATAGAATTGTTTATTGAGCAAGTGTGATCAGACAAACAAGGAATTTGTCCCAGGTGCATAAACTCACAGTGTACATATAAACAGCAAATAATAGGTGATAGGTCATAATCACAGTTACAATCATTAATCATATGTTATAAACAATGGATTAATCATAAGAAACAAATAGGAGTAGCAATATATATATATTATTATTATGATAGTATCGGAAGAAGTATCAGCTAGGTTTAAAAACAAAAATAAAACCACTCACCTGGACCACAGGCGGCCTTTGTAACGTTGTTGTGGGTTGTACAGTTGTCTGTGCCTGAGACACTTGTTTGATTATAGTGGTTGGTGCTACCTGCCGAGCAATTATAGGAGTTCCCGGTGCCTGGAAAAGGTACATTCACCAAAAAGCAGTTAAATATAATTAAATAAAGGAGGAGTCGCAAAATAATTTAGCAGAAGGAACGGCGGGGAGAACAGTGTTTTGCAAAACTCGACATAAAATAACTTATGCGCTTTCTTCAGCTGCTTCTCCTTCAGAGTATGCCTACAGCCTGATTCAGTCATTGCTAACTGCTATCTGATCCATATTCATCATTTCAAAAACGTGGTTTTTGACATTTTTCACTGACGTTTAAAAACAAACCCTTTCATATAAAAATCTGCCTATGACTACACAATCACATAGAGCATTACAATTTTGCAAGCTGATTTTTTCCCCCTACTGGGATTCTAGAGGTCACTGAATAAATACTTTTCATGTTAAATACAATTAATATAATAAGAATGCTAAGAACAGAGAACCGCTACATTCAAAGGTGCGTTAAGTATTATTGAGGTGATGAGAATAAAGTGGCTTCTGACAGATTTTTGTTAAGTTGTGATGATGTCACAAATGGGCTCTTAGAAAGGGTCTAGAATAAGAGGATTAGAAGAATATAAAGCCATCAGGAAGAATTTCAGCCCACCAGGAAAAGTACAACAAAAAGTAAACAGAGAAAATAAAAGTATACGATGGCCAGTTATTACTAACAGACCTGTAGTATAATTCTCCTGTGACAGTTGTATGCTGCCCAAAGTCACATTTGGCAGCTTTATAAAAATGCCAGTTTGTTTAAACAAGCAAATATAAGTAGTTCTTGACTTACAACCACAATTTGAATTGGAACTTCCATCACTAAGTGGGGCGGTCATTTAAGTGAGTTGTGCCTGATTTTATGTCCTTCTTTGCTGTGGTCATTAAGTGACTCCAGCTTCCCCCATCAACTTTGCTTGTTGGAAGCCCCTTAGAAAGGTTGAAATACAATCAAGAGACCTGGGATACTGCAACTGCCCTAAAGGCATGTGGGTTGCCCAATTTTTGATCAGGTGACTGTGAGGATGTATACACTATAAAGATTGGTCATAAGTCACTCTTTTTACCTCTGTCATAATTTTGAACGGCCATTAAACAAGTGATCGTTAAGTCGAGGATTGCCTGTATATAAAAATAATCCTAACCCCAAAATTGAAATGACAAGTTGCAAAGAGACCCAAGAAGGTAATCAAAGTCAAGCTGTAATTGGAATAAAATTTGAATGAGGCAATGTACATGATTGCTGGAATATTTCAACATTCAATTCTGCAAAATCAAATCACAAAACCTCTGTCTTAAAATGTAAGGCCAAAGAAATGCTACCTTGATTCTGAGACCCTAAAGCTGTCAATTTTCAGCTTGATGGACACAAAGCACCTTTCCAGGCTGCAAGAAGTGTGATGGCCTTAATATTAAGTAAGGATGCTATTATTTTATATTAATAATATAAAAGCTATATATACTCAAAGTGAAAACAGCTCAGGCACAACTGGGAAACAGAATATAATTAATTATTAAACGCACAACTCTCAGCTAGGTACTTAAAGTGATCTGCCCTAACTTCCACTCGCATCTCATATGCTTTCAACTGCTTGTATCCCTGTGATAGGGCCAAATACCCCCCCACCTTTAGAACCTTAAATGTATGGATTTAAAAAAAAAACTAAACAAAGCATGCAAAGTTTTTTTCTTTTATATTTTGTGGACATTTGAGGAAACTGTATTTACTTAAAGAAACTTGGACCCTTAAAAGCAAAGGAAAAGATACAAATCAAAAATTAGTCAAGAAACCCAAAAAGTCAGGGAATACACTCAAATTTTGCAATGTTTGCCTCGGAATTAGAAAATTATCAGCACCAACTAAGTGCAAACAGGATGCCCCAAACTGGCTCTTCTGATTATTAATTACTATTAATTATTATTTAATATTATCATTATCGCTGAAAAGCAATTACAAGATAAATGGGATTGAAACTTTGGTATTCAGTGATCACAGGCTTTCCCTAAGCAGGCACCAAAAGAATATCAAAATAATCTTCAAAAGTAATTAGAAAATAAAACCTTCAGTCTACAGAAACAAGTAGCACATTCTTTTCCCTAGCCTGGAAATTTTTAACTCTTTCATGCCACAATTTTTTTTCGAGTCAGAACTATATGCACGTATCATAAACTGAATTTTTCATCTGTTTAGAAGTAGAAGATATACAGCTCACACCCTGCAAACAATCCCCCACTCTCTCTCAGAGAGAGGGAGAGAGAGAGAGAGAGAGATGTAGAGATAGGAAATTATCAGGGGAGCAATTCTGAAGAGAGAGCTAGTAGAGTAAAATAGAGGAACTACAGTATTTATTATTCCTTTTAACTTCTCAGGGTTCCTTCCCACTTATTTAAAATTGGAAGCAAAACAATCAAAACCAGGGATTATCAATATATTATTTTTACTTGATAATATATAAGGTAGTGCATCCTTAAAGACTGATGACAAGAGTGATCAACTTGGAATTTGTTTGACTTCCTTCTAAAAATTATCAACATGCATTAGAGTTACAAAAACCTTTAAAAGACCTCAATTCTAATGGGAGGAAGGAAAGACAGATAGACAATTTCTGTGTCAAAATCAAAACAGATACAGAGTGATATCCATAAATATAATCTGCTGGAGATTTCACATGGTGAAGATGAGATTCAAGGTTTTGGTGTTAACATTGAAAGTCCAGCATGGCATGGGTCCAGGTTATTTACGAGAACGACTCCTCCCAGCATCAAATACCAACCGCCCTGTACGGGCGCACAGACGGGGTCTCCTCAGGGTGCCGTCTACGACTCAATGTCGCTTGGTGGCGACCCGGGGGAGGGCCTACTCTGTGGCGGCTCCCACTCTGTGAAATCTTCTTCCGCTGGAGCTCTGGTTGGCTCCCGATCTCCGCACCTTCGATCTGAAGACGTGGCTCTTTTCACAATCCGGGCTATGCTGATTCTCTGGGGGGTGGTTTATTTTAACTATGGGGTTTTTAACTTTAATTCGGCTTTAATCTGTTTAATATGTTTTTAGCTAATTTATTTATTGTTGTATTTTTTAGCTGTGAGCCGCCCTGAGTCCTTTTTGGATAGGGGGCGGCATATAAGTCAGATAGATAGATAAATAAATAAATAAATAAATAAATAAATAAATAAATAAATAAGAAGGTAGGATTTGTCAGAGAATTACAATCAATATCAGCATTTATTCCCACACAATAAGTTTTTAGACATTTTATAGTCTCTCGCTTGTAAGAGAAACGGAAGATTCAGTCTGATAATAATACTATGCATGCACATAAAATTTGCCACACATTTGGACACTTCTGTTTTGAGATTGAGGCTTTTCTCTTTCTTAATACTGTGTGGGCGGTTAGATTTTGAAGCAGAATTGCTTCTGGCAGGATTTTGCAGAAGGAACTTAGGTAGATTCCAGCAATCAAGCTGCTTGCTTTCAAGGATAACATCTTGTAATTCACATTTATGAAAACACTGGAAATCTAAGATTTGATTCCTGAAGGACAAGAAGAAGAATGCTTGAATGTTATCGGGCAGGACCATATCTGGCTAGTATGGCAAATACTTTCAGGGGATCCTAGAACAAAAACAGGATATAGGGCAGAAGTTCCTAGGCAGAGCAACAGAGTGAAAACAGCCAACTCTTATAATGTCAGCCTCCCAAGTAGACCAGATAGGAAACATGACAGGATGAGCAAATTCTACTTTATTATAGAATCTTGAAAGCCTGAAAGTACAAATCTCCTACCATCTCTTTTTACCCCCTGATTAGTTAGGGCGGATCCTTTCTAAGTTTCTTTCTCCACCGATTATTTAACTGTGGGTTCTTCCCCCTTTTATCTGACCATTCCCTAGGCAGCATCTCTTCTCCCCGTCTTCCAAGGTCATTCTCGCATTCCATTACAGATACCTTCAATGTAAGAAAGAATTTAAGGTGTTATTTTACTTACATTTCTCAGGGAACTGACCTGCACAGTCGAGAGCTGGACCGGAGAAGCACTGGTAGATGTGGCAGGGCGAGGAGTCATGGTAGTTTGAGACTGGGACTGTGCATGGGCTTGGGCCTGCATTTGTGCCAAAGCATGTTGAGGGATCATCAGTAGCTGGCCACTCTCACTACGTACAATGACCATGCCTAACAGAAAACAGAGAAAGCAGCCATCAGAGTTGGTTTGAGAAAGAAAATCAACCCCAGCTGAGAAGGAAGATGCAACAAACATAACTGAAGACGCTAAGAGAAACATCGGTTGGGTTTTGATTAAGAGGTGAAAAGGGGTTACTTGCCCTTTAAATGTTATACTTCACCTCATAATTTGCAAGAAAATGGCATTAATGTAGAAAGCCAGCATACAAAATTTATTTTGACCCAGTTTCAACAAAGATTAAAAGCTGCTGGACAGCTCTTAGAACAAAAACAGAAATTTTCTTCAACAAAGCTTCCGTTGAGGCATTCTGAGTTTCAGTGAGCGGCAATCTACAACCCTCTCCATCACTTCTCTTCTGTCTGCAGCAAAATAAATTCTACAACCATTTAAAAAGTAAAATACATGTATGAACACCTAAAACTTGGCAAAGAAATGGTTACTGGAGAGGTCTTTTTGTCTTGGAAAATTGCATTTCTAAATAAGATTCTTCCTTCAAGATGCCCAACCTAATATACATGTAGATCAGCCCTATTAGCTGCATAATAACTACACAAGATAGTGTTAAGTTGAGGAGTGGCTGGAAAGTCTTAATGAGGGACGACTTATCTATTAGTACAGTAGATTTAAATTCCATTCTACCATCCACTATACAGCTCACTATATTTTTCTGGTTTCACACAAATGTAAAATTGTTTATCTTGGAATGCTGGTCCCACTTTTCCAACACTTTACTCACTTCTGAAAAGAGCAACTGGAGGAAAAACCTGACACTGAGCATGGTTTTATTCAACCAGCCTTAAAAGCCACCAGCCAATTAAATGCAAGTTTCAGAAATAGAAACACAAATTGTCTAACTTCTAAATTAATTTTCCATAACAGTTTTAGTCACAAAAGTAGTTATAAAAACCAAAACTGCCCTCCAGTGCATCTGTAACAGACGGTACAGCACTGAATTATATCCCCAAAGAAAAATTAAACTCTTCCATTCTCTGCTCAGCTTCATAGATCTACAGACTTAGCTTACTATAACAGTTATAGGCAGGGAGAAGATTGAAAAACTTAAGAAGTCCATGCAGTGGCTCCAAATCCTAGGAGCAACAAAATTAATATAGTTAATCCGTTTAAATGGAAATAATTTAAAATTGCATATTTATTAGCATGGGTATAAAAGAGTATTACGGGCTGAATTTTTTTTATTTCTTCAAAGCATAATGTATTTCACATGTTCTACACAGAAATAAATGAAGCATAATAAATTAAAGCATACCAACGTGCGTACAAACAACAGTCTAGAATCTTCAAGCAATTGAGAAACTATTTATTTCATGAAGATAACAGCAATAGCAAAATTAGCACTGTAAGGACACCTGCTTTCATTTGGAAAATCAAAATATTTTAGAATGTAAAAGTTGAGTAAGAGAAATAGCTGAATGTTTGCTAATTTTCTTTTAAAAGTGTGCTTACTGATAAGATCTTCCTAGAGAAGGATTAAGTCTTCTGAATTGAAATTGGGTTGTTCTAACTTCTGACAATGTTCCAAGATCAAAACAGCCTCACTGAAACTTCAACTTGTTGAAAACCCAATGGTCCGTTTTAAGCTTTATAGTCATATATAGGTGATCCTTGCAACGGTTGCTGAACAAGGAGTGATTATGACTGGTCCTCAGAGTTCTGCCCACTGCAGCAACCCCACGCTCACATGGTTATGACGTATGACCTTCTTCGCAAGCTCTCCACAAACAAAGTCAATGGGACGGCCAGGAAGAAGACAGAACTCCTGCACACATGAAGTCTTCACTTAATAACCTATGCAGTCCACACTTAACCACAACAACCCAGGACTGCTGGAATTGCTGTCACTATGTGATGTCACGCTTTATGACAATCCTGGTCCCAGTTGCCATTGTTAACCACAGATTAGCTATAATATAAGGGTTGGAAGGAACTTTTGAGATCTTCTAATACCTCAATTCGCTATCATAGCCACCCAGCTTCTAGTTAAGCAACACTAACAGGCTGTTCATTATTAAACAACTTTTACTGTTAGGAATTGTACTCTGGTATCCAACAGAACTGTTTGATTCCCTTGAAAATTATTTGTTTATTTATTTATAAGGTTCCATTTCTATGGCTGCCTAGTTAAACATGGGCCGTTAAATCTTCCCCTGCTTTCTGAAACAACTAAAGAATCCATCACCATCGCCCTTCAAATTCTTATCTAATATTGCATTTCCATTTTCGTCTTCTGCACATGTAAACCTGCTTTTCACAAGTAGCCATTTTTTTCTTTCCTCTAGCCACACTCCTTCTTGCTTAATCTTTCCCTCAGCACACTCCTGCCACTTCATTATAACTGTGGATAGATAGATAGATAGATAGATAGATATAGGTAATGAATAATAGGAAGTTTGCTTTGTAAATTGCTTAACTGTGATTCTCTCATCTATTTAATCAAACTTTTTTGTACGCCTGATTAATTCCTCTGATCATTTACCTCTGTATTTTGTGTATATTCACCAGTCCTACATATGTAGCGGGTTCCTGTCTTTATAGATGTGAGCGCACATTTTTAGAAACTTTCTTCCACACATTCCAGAACTGAAAACTGTGCCAGCTAAAAAAGACTGGATTGTGAAAGGGGGCTCGAGGGAGGGGGGGAGGGGGAGGGAAGGGAAGGGAATGGAGGAGAGGGGAGGGGAGAGGAGAAGAAGGAGAGGAGAGCAGAGGAGAGGAGAGGGGAGGAGAGGAGAGGAGAGGAGAGGAGGAGAGGAGAGAAGAGGAAGGAGAGGAGAAGAGAGGAGAGGAGAGGAGAGAGGGGAGAGGAAGGAGAGGAGAGGAGAGGAAGGAGAGGAGATGAGAGGAAGGAGAGGAGAAGAGGAGAGAGGAGAGAGAGGAGAGGAGAGGAGAGGGAGAGGGAGAGGAGGAGAGGGAGGGGAGCTGAAGAGAAGAGAGGAAGAGAGATAGGAGAGAGAGGAGAGGGGAGAGGAGAGGATAGGAGAGGAGAGGAGGAAGAGAGGAGATAGGAGAGGAGGAGGAGGGGAGGGAAGAGGGGGAGGAGGGGAGAGGAGAGGAGAGGAGAGGGAGGAGGGAGAGGAGAGGAGAGGGAGAGAGGAGAGGAAGAGGGAGAGAGGAGAGGAGAAGAGAGAGAGGAGAAGAGAAGAGAAGAGAAGAGAAGAGAAGAGAAGAGGAAATTTGTTTACGGGAAAGGAAAAGTACCATGTTTAATATTTTTTGAAAACAGGTGCTTTCTAGGGTAGGACCTGGGGGCAGCAGGGCAAAATTTAATTTGCACAAAGGGGCTGCATATGGCCAGAAATATTGTCTATACAGTGAACCACACACACTCCTTAATTCTGTTACAGGATAAGCTGACTCTCGCCAAGTGTAAAGGGAAAGCATCTTGCGGGAGTGGGAAGCCACTTTAATGCAGGCTGCACTTCTGATGGCCACTGGAACTAAATCTTGCCTAACAAAAAAATAGTCGATACTTAAAAATATGTATCTAAATCTCCCACTCCTAAAACTGAAGAAATCTTTAAGGGATTAGTAAAGCTGAAATACTGATATACCACCTTCAGAATTTTCCATTTTGCTACATTTCAGATCCGCAGCTACTTATTTATTAAAACAGCGATTCATCAGCAAGAAGAGGACACGCCAGTGATTAGGAAAAGTGCACCAAACACAAAAGCAGAGTCAAAGCCTGCACTTTTACTCTTGCAGAACATTACCAGCATCACTTGAAACATTGTAACAGCAATACAGTTTGTCCTCCTTTAGCAACCATAATTGGGACAGGCAACTTGCTAAGCAAACCTGTTGTTCAGTAAACGTGAAACTGTGTTTATGGAGCTACGATTCAGGTTTCCTTAGCTTTACAGACCTGCAAAGTTTGTAAACATGAGGACTGGTCGTAAACTTACTATTTCATCGCTGTCGTAATTTTGAACAGTCACTAAACAGGGCAGTCACTAAATGAAGGCTTTATGTATCCACTCACTTTCCAATAAGATACAGTCCAGCAGTGCCCCACTGCTACACTCCAAGCTGGTTAATTTATGCATGAAAGAATAGATGAGCACAAATCTCATATGAAATATGGCAATATCCCCGAAACATCTGTACCTTCTACATCCCATTTTCCTCAGACTTCACAAATTACTGTCACCACCACAGTTGGTGGTGGGATAGTTTTTAATGTTAATTATTGCAAATTTGTTTTTAGGATTTGGGCTTGTAATTTAGTTTAATCGTTTTTTTAAGTATTTATTGTCTCTGTTTTTTTTAGCTGTGAGCCGCCCCGAGTCTTCGGAGATGGGGCGGCATACAAGTTCAAATAATAAATAATAAATAAATAAATAATATCCATTCATAAATATGTGTATGCGTGTGTGTGTATACATGCACATTTGACAAAAGGTTACACATTTGGCAGTATATGAAAGCTTATACTACTAGCTTTACACAAACCACTGAAAGAATTCAGTGATAGTTGATATGTTAACTATAATACAGACAAACACACACAATGTCATCTTCAAACTAACAGGGTTTTTTTTGTTCACCAGAAAAATTTACTAATTTTCCTGGAGAAAATCACTAGAGTGATTATAGGTAGTCCTCGACTTATGACCACAATTGAGCCCAAAATTTATGTTGCTAAGTGAAACATATGTTATGTGAGTTTTACCCCATTTTACAACTTTTCTTGCCACAGTTGTTAAGTGAATCATTGCATTTGTTAAGTTAGTAACGTGGTTGTTAAGTGAATCTGGCTTCCCTATTGACTTTGCAAAAGCTGATCACATGACCCCGGGACACTGCAACTGTCATAAGTATGAACCACTTGCCAAGCATCCAAATTCTGACCTTGGGAATGCTGCAACTGTCGTAGTGTGAAAAATGGTTGTAAGTCACTTTTTTCAGTGCCATTGTAACTCTGAACTGTCACTAAATGAATTGCTGTAAGTCAAGGATTATCTGTACTTTTTTTTTCAAATGCTGACAGAATAACATACACTATGATTAGCCTACTGGAAACCCCAGGAAAAAATAAATAAAAACAAAGATTAAAAAAAATCAGTTTAGGAATCATATTTTAAATTGTATGCTGATTTATATCACAACTTTCAGGAACAGTATTAACAACAAATAACAATTTCAAACATGATGCAAACTGTACAATATGTGTCATAACATCACTGCACATGTTATGTAAAAGCCATCGTCCGTGAAATAACATTAGTACACAAATTGATATTAATAGGTCTGAGGGAAAACTGGACTGCTTTGTGCCAAGTCCATTGCATCAGAGTGTGGTAAACTGAGATTTTGATGTCTCACAAAGAGCACTGGAAGCAAAACACTCATGGCTAAATGTTCCCATTCTAGATTTTGAGGCAGAAGTAACTTTACTTCGCTACATTTACGCTTATCAGGCGCAACCTAGTTGAGAGCTAGTGTAAACCCATGTTTCTTGACCTTGACAACTTGGCTAGCTGGGGAATTCTGGGAGTTGAAATCCACACATCTTAAAGAGTTCCTAAGGTTGTGAAACACTGCCATAAACACTTAAGAGCGTCTCATTTCAAAACCGGGCGTCTTTATTCTAGTGTGCATATAAAATTGCAAGGTTATTTTCTGCCCATTTTTATGTTGCATCTCTATTCTGAAACAGTGACTCAGAAAGGGGAGACCTGCACTTAAGAACAATATATCGAGTGCCGCTTTTAAATATTGGTCACCAATGCAGAGGTTTGAGAGAGAAATGAGGAATATTTTTCCAAAGAAAGGCATAAATGTCTCTCATGAGACACAATACAAGTAGTCTGGCCTCCCACACGGTTCAATGCAATCCGCCTTCTGCCCCAATGCCTCTTCTTCCATGCTAGAAGCTTTATACATTGTGCAGTTATGCACTAGTACGTTCTTCTCCTGCTCCAAAATCAACGGTTATGTGTTGGGTGAATGCTTTTAGTTGTGAAGTATAGGTAGTCCTTGACTAACAACCACAACTAAAGCCACAATTTATGTTGCTGAGTGAGAAATTTAGAGTTTTGCCCCATTTTTACAACTTTTCTTGCCACATTTGTTTACAACTGCAGTTGTTCAATTAGTAACATGGTTGTTCAGTAAGTCTGGCTTCCCCATTGACTTTGCCTGTCAGGGCATCACATAATACGATCACCCGATCCCGGGGCCTTCAACAAATATGAACCACTTGTCAAGCATCTGACGACTGTAAATCGCGTGACCATGTGGATGTCGCAATGGTCGTAGGTGTGAAAAATGGTCATAAGTCACTTTTTTCAGTGTCGTAACTTCAAATGGCCACTAATTGAACTATTGTAGTCGAGGACTACTTGTATTTGATCAGCCGTGTGTGTGTGTGTGTGTGTGTGTGGGTGGGTGGGTGATGAACCTATTTTCCAAAACACCAGAAGGCAAGGTAAGAAATTATGGATGGAAACTAATTAAGGAGAGAAGCAATTGAGGAGAAATTTCCTGACAGTGAAAGCAATCAACCAGTGCTCCATCACTGGGGACTTTTAAGGAAAAACCGGACAGCCATTGGTCTGAAATGAGGGTCTCTGCTTGATCAGGGGGTTGGTCTAGATGACCTCCAAGGTGATTTCCTTCCACATTTATCACTTATTCTTTATAGCCAAATTTCAATATGAGTCTTTTTAGTTCAAATCTGATATTCTATAATTTCTATTCTATTATTCTATTCCCAACTAGATGCCTTCAAAACCATTTATTATTACAAAGCCGAGATAGCTTCTAAAATCAACAGCAACAAAAAAAAAACAAAACCAAACCCCAACTCACTCATTTGATCCCACAATCTTTTAACTTTAGCACCCATTTCACAATGGGCCAACTTTAGGAAAACAAATATCTTGATCAAAACCCAACGCACGCAGACGTCAAGTCCGAGTTCCGAATATCAGCCACACATAAGTGACTCCATCCTTCCGAGGTCAGTAAAATGAGGACCCAGATTGTTGGGGACAATATGTTTTGCAAACGGCCCAGAGAGTGCTGTAAAGCACTATGGGGCAGAATATACAGGCAGCCCTCAACTGATGACCACAATTAAATCCAAAATCTATGTTGCTACGTGAGAAATTTGTTAAGAGAGTCTTGTCTCCTTTATGACTTTTCGTGCCACATTGGTTAAGTGAATAACTGCAGTTGTTAAATTAGTAACATGGATGTTAAGGGAATCTGTTTCCCCGTTGTCAGAAGGTTGTAAAAGGGGATCACACGACCCCCGGGATACTGCAACCGTCACAAATGTGAATCAGTTGTCAAGCATCCGAATGTAAATCATGTGATCACTGGGATTGCTGCATCGGCCGTAAGTGTGAAAAATGGTCAGTGCCGTTGTAGCTTCAAACGGTCACTAAGCAAACCGTTGTAAGTCAAGGGCTAACTTTTAAATCTAAGTGCTATTGCTATAAGGGCCTATTCTGTAGCGGCTCTCCCGCCTTATGGAATCAACTACCCGTTGAGCTCCGGCTGGCTCCCGATCTCTCCTCTTTCCGGCACGATCTAAAAACCTGGTTGTTCTTACAGGCTGGACTGGACTGACCTCCTGTGGGGGTGGGGTGGGATTTTAATTGAGCTTTAACTGTTTGATTTGGCTTGTTTAGGTTTAATCTCTTTTTAAATTATTTATTGTTCTATGTTTTATCTGTGAGCCGCCCCGAGTCCTTTTGGAGAGGGGCGGCATACAAGTCAAATAAAATAAATAAATAAATAATAAATAAATAAATAAGTATCCAACATAGCATAACAGGACACCATCACCAGAAACCTGTTAATGCTCAGAAAAAAGTACGCAGACTAGCTTTTAAAAAAAGCAAAACTGTTAAAACAGGCAAAGCACATATCACTGCCAGCGTCTACCAGCCTAAGTTTTGGGTCTTGTTCATTTCTGAGGTTTCTTGCTGGTTGGGCTTCAGAACAAACTGCTGAGCTGAGGTCAGCTATCACTGTAATTTATCTTCATCTATAAAAAGGTACTCTTAGCAGAGGAAAGATGCTGCTAGAGCTTGGAATTTACTGCATACCAGCCTCTCATATTTTTATTGCTTTTTTTTAAATGTAGTAATTTCAAATCTTAATCAAAGAATGGGGGGACAGAAATAAGCGAGGTAGCAAAGCAGACTTCTCAAGGCACATTAGTGTCTACATGCTGGAAACTCAAAATGTAATACGCACAGAAATACATCAATATTTCTGTGAATAAATACATAGCGCTTAAAGTACTGTTTTTCAATCACCAATTAAAGGTAGAATCCAATAGCAAAGCAATAGCCCTGATCCTGCTTACCTTTCGAAAGAACGAAAACATGATTTGGACAATGGGCCCAGGGACGAAGGAATGTGGTAGAGCTGGCATAGTGGTTGCACTGAGTGTTATTGCTATATGTGACTACCTCAGCCATGAATTTTATGAATTTTTAAGGATGCTTTTGTATTTTTTTAATCGTATTGCCCTTTTCTGTTGTTTTTATATTTGTTTCAAGTCTTATATCTATGATAGACAGCTATGTAAATTTCATAAATAAATTTTAAAAGCCTGAAAAAAATCTGTTCAAAGACTAGTCTGGTTCAGTTTTCAAAATTTCATTTGTGAAATTTGTCACACCTGCATTGTACCAAGAGAGCATCTTTCTCATTTTTTATTTATTTTTTATTCGCATTTATATGCCGCCCTTCTCCGGAGACTCAGGGCAGCTTACCATTTTTTGGAGCACAACCCAAAACGCTCAGCAATAGCCTTCATTCCATTGTATATGCCTGCTTATTACTAGGGCTTTTTGGGGACCCCAAGCAGCATATTTGCAAAGTCAGCTTATTGCCCCCAACAATCTTGGGTCCTCAATTTACCTACCCCGGGAGGATGGAAGGCTGAGTCAACCTTGAGCCTGGTGGGGTTTGAGCCTGCACTAATTGCAGGCAGCTGGAACTAAGTTTTTAATTTTGGAGTTTTTAATTTTACTTTCCCAACAATCATTTAAAATTATATTGAGCTGAGAAAGAATACTTACTAGAGGCAACCAACGCATTCTATAGCCACATGTATAACTTGAAACTTTATTTCCATATGTGATACAGGGAATTCCTGACTAATGACAAAAATTGGGACCGGAATTGCCATCGCTAAGCAACAGAGTCATAAAACATGATATGGTTGAGGACTGAACGTGTTAAGCGAGGATCTCATATGGTTGCAACTTCCCCGTTGAATTTGTTTGTGGAAAGCCAACAGGGAATATCATAAATTGTGATCATGTGAATACAACTCACTGCCATGTCAAAACCACGAACCCCACATGATTGCAGGGACTGCAATGGCAGAGTCTATGAGGACCCATCTTAAATTTAACATTTGTTCTTCTCAGCCTCAAGCTTGGAATATTACAGGGTATGAATACCACCTGCTGGTCAGGAAATGCAAACTCCAAACCTTCTTGGACACACAGAATTCAAGTAAAATTTCAATTTGTCAAACATCCATTTAACAGAGGTCAGTTGTAATTGGCAGCGTTTTAGGTGGGACTTCACTCTGAAAGAAGGGACAGAACCTGCTGTTTCAAAAGCAGCCTGGAAAACTGGTGTAACTTGACATCATTTGCATCACTGTATCATTGACGATTTTATGTCAACTGCATCCATTTACATAATTGGCAATTAAATATAAATTTAATGGAGACCCCTTTCAAACGGTCCATTAAATTGACGTTTCACTGTAGTGGGATTTGGTGGGTAATGGGGGGGAGGGGGTAATCTTGGACATATCAAAAAAAGAAAAGGAAGAATGAAGGTTTACAGGTACAAGTACAAGTGAAGCCCATCAACATCCCTGAGTTACAGCTCCTTCTGCAAGGAGGAATGGGTTAAATTCCTTCAAGCTGATATTCAGAACTGATCAAGATTTACCAGAAATGTTTAGAATCATAGAAACATGGGGCTAGAAGGGACCTTGGAGGACTTCTAGTCCAGCTCCCTGCCCAGGGCATGAGTCTTTAACCATTCCAGACAAATGGTTGTCCAATCTTTTCTTGAAAACCTCCAGCGATGGAGCAACTGCAACTCCAGGAGGCAAGCTGTTCCATTTATTATTTGTTTTGCCAGGAAATTCCTCCTTAGTTCCAGGTTGGATCTCCCCCTGACAAGCTTCCACTCACTTCTTTTTGTCCTGCGCTCAGGTGCTCTGGGGAACGAAGCAGTCCCCTTTTTCTAGTGACAGCCCTTCAAGGGAAGAATGCTGTCAGGCCTCCCCTAAACCTTCTCTTCATTAGACTAATCATACCTAGTTTCCTTAGCTGTTCATATGGTTTAGCCTCTGGACCCCTTATCATCTTTGTTGCTCTTCTCTGCACTCTTTCTATGGCAGGGGTGTCAAACTGGATTTCTTCGAAGGCCGGATCAGCACTGAGTTCTCCTCGTGGGCTGGCCAGGGAGAGGGGGGGGAGGGAGACGGGACGGTCGCCTCCTGAATCACCCTGCTGGCCAAAACAGGGCATGGGGGGGCTCGTGTGCCCCCCCATGCGGCCCATTTCAGCCTCCTGCAGCACTCTGCAGGCCGGAAATGAGATGGGGGGGCCTCATGCAGCCCCCCCCAGTGCCCCATTTTGGCCGGCAGAGGCACCACGGGCTGATCCTTTGATATTTCCAGGCTGGCCCATGGGCCACATCTAAGCACTCCGCAGGCTGGATCCAGCCCACAGGCCTTGAGTTTGACACCCCTGTTCTAGGGTCTAAGCATCTTTTCTGTATCGTGGTGTCCAGAACTGAACAAAGTATTCCAAATGTGGTCTCACCAGTGTAGTAAAGAGCAGTATTATCCCTTCATGTGGTCTTGACACTCTGTTGAAGCAACCTAAGACTACATCGCCTTTTTTGGCAGCTACAGCACACTGCTGGCCTATACTTAAGTGGTGATCCACCAGGACACCTAGACACCTCTCACAGTTACTACTGTTGAGCCTGATACTGCCTATTCTGTACCTGTGCATTTGGTTTTCCCACCTAAGTGCAGGACCTCGCTTTTCTCATCACTGAACTGCATCTTGCTGCATCTTGACTCAATTAGTTGAGTCATGCAATTAATTAATTGCACTTATTGATATCCATGAAGGGCACACCAAAGCAATGATCCACACATCTTTGTCATATGCAAATATGTAGCTTTGGATCATTCTTCTCAATAAATCTATGAACAGTTTAATCTTTTTGAGTCATTTATTTAACTGAGTTCTCTTTGTTTATTTTAAGGACTTGTTTGGAGAACAGAGTATGTTTTAGGGCATATTTCTGCAAAAATATTGAAAATTCAGAAGGGTTCGCAAACTTTTTAAGCATCACGGTATACATGTTTTGTTTGTGCTGTCTGAATATTGCAACAGCGATCTGTGTGGCTTATCTTAGATCAGAATAAATGTAAGATATTAACACTGAATGATACCAAAGAATAAATATGATAAAAGATTTAAATTATGTACAGTTGAAATGTATAGTTCATATGATGAAAGAAATGAGAACTGTTAAGAAACTAAATATCTAACCACTTAATGAAAAAATATTGCGACGACAGCATATGCAAATACTAAATGTGATTTCTTTTTAAAACTGTTTATAAATCCAGTAATGCACACACCATTGATTTTGTATCCTGATCGTTTCTATCAACTCACGTAAAACATTTTTGTTTTATATCTCTCTATATTTTGAATAATCAATGTTCTGCATCCCTGAACGGAGTTCCACGGAAATATCTGAAGAGCAATGAGAAAGTTTCAGAGAGTGTATTTTATTGTTTTCCAGTACACCTATTCCGATTATACAGAGTTCTAGAGTTCATTTTAAAACAGTATACAGGCTGTCCTCGACTTACAACAGTTCATTCAGTGACCTGTGCGAAGTTACTGAAAAAAGTGACCCATGAACATTTTTCACACTTATGGCCATTGCAGCATCCCCATGGTCATGTGATTTACATTCAGAAACTTGACAACCGACTCACATTTATGACAGTTGCAGTGTCCCGGGGTCATGTGATCCTCTTTTGCAACCTTCTGATAAGGAAAGTCAATGGGGAAACCAGGTTCACTTAACAACCCGGATACTAATTTAAGAACTGAAGTAATTCACTTAACAAATGTGGCGAGAAAAGTCATGAAATGGGGGAAAACTCACTTAACAAATTTCTCACTTAGCAACAGAAATTTCAGGTCAATTATGGTCCTAAGTTTGAGGACTACCTGTATTACACAGAATGGTGATCATAGCCACTATGACAATTCCTTAAAGCAGCTGCATCCTTTCTTGGGATTGCAGGGGTGTTTCAAATAGCTGCACACATGTGCTGTGCTTGTGCTCTAAAGCAGTGTTTCCACTTTAAGATCTGTGGACTTCAACTCCCAGAATCCCCCAGCCAGCTGAAGTCCACATGACTTAAAGTGGCTGAGGTTGAAAAATTGTGCTCTAAAGTGTTGTTGTTGTTGTTGTTTTAAAAAGTCAATCTGAAGTACTGCACAGCCCAAACTTCTATCACATGTTTATCATGCCAAGGTTTTAGAATATAGATTTTCTTCTTCTTTTATCCTCATAAAGCTCAAGTTTATCACTTATTTTATAATAGCCAAATTTCAATATCTGTCTTTTCAGTTCAACTCTGGTATTCTATAATTCTGGTCCCAACGAGATGCCTTCAAAACCATTTATTATTATTTATCAAATTTGTACATGCCAATCCATTTCAGTTTAATAAATAATAATAATACTCATGGAATAAGGGATGCTTAAAACAGATACTTAAAACATCTGTGATAAGAATGTAACAATAAAACATGCATTGTGGGCAGTATGGCACTAAAACTTTCATAAAAAGCAACATGAGTAACATTTAAATCAACATGAGCTATGATTTTGTGCCATCAAGTCAGTATTTTTTAAAGATCACACAGACAAACCTTCTCCAGATCATCATTAGCTGCAAAAAAAATTCCAATAAAATCCACACAGAACAATCAGCTTACAGCCTGCTGGAAAAATGCAGGTTTTTATGCTTTCTGGAAAACTGTCACCAATTTCTTACCTTACCAGCCTTTACTTAAAACCAACTATTTTCTAACACCAAAATCCAGGGCTAAAAGCTATGGTTTTAAATGCAAATGATCGCAGAGAAATCATTGTACCCAATAATCTGACAATCTGTAGAACACTCCTAATATTCTATTGCTCAACAGGATTTGAACAGTTGACTGATTATGGCCTAGTTAAGGCGACCACCTTAGTGCAAATTGCACCACACTTATGCATATGTTTCTGTGCTCCAAGGGAGAGTCTATGCTCCAAGTTATCCACAGGCTTTCAGTTCACACTCTGTGCAAAATTTATAGCTTTGATGCCAAGATCAATCCTCCATTTCCTCCTGTACCATCAAATTTTTTAAAAGCAATTTAAACATACTGGTTATGGTTCATGAAAAAAGAAAGAAAAAGAAAAAGGACTCGACTTTAAGCTCTTCGCTTTTGACTTAGCAGTCGTTTCTCTTCTGTTCCATATGTTTACAGTAGCAAAGCTTTTTTGTCTTTTCCTCCTCTATTTATAATCTAAAACCCAGTGTCTCTTTCAGTTTTATAGTGGGGGGGGGAAATAATGAATAGGCACATTTGGTATGATTACATTTCGTGCAGTTGGGTTACCCTGCTACTTCAGCATCCTTTGCTTAAAACCTCTATTTATTTGTGATACCAATAATGTCAGTATTTTAGTGGTTCGTATTATTGTAGCAAAGAAGAAAACAAATAGAACTAAGAGATGGCTGGCAATTTGTAAGGAGGATGAGATGCCTTAAATATACTTGCCGCTCTTTTGAAAGAATGTAAAGAAAATGTTTTTTCATTTTCTAAATAAAGCAATTATATCAGAGGTTTTTGGGGGCTTTCACCTGGTCATCATAAGTAATTTGGAATTTCGTTTGAGTGTGTAAGCTTTCCAGAAGAAGCCTAATTCTTTTGAACCATCTGCTGACAGCCTGTTGCATTTCTTTGAACCTAAAGGAGGATTTTTTTGCTCCATTCACGACAGAAGCCAAATCAGTTGCTGGCAGTTAACTACATTTCTATATAGGACATGCAGAAGCAGTTTTCTATGTGTTTAGCACAGAAATGCAGCAATCAGATGAAGAAAAGATGAACATTGACAGTCTACAGTTAAATGAGATATGCAGCAGGTGAAGCTCTATATATCTAGCAAAGAATGCTGCACACCAAAAGTAAACAGGATTCTGCAGGAAGGATCTCTTAACATAAGACACAGAACAATTGTTTTAATGTCTAACTTGAGAAAAGCCTCTATAATATCAAATAATGATTTTGGCTTGTATAAATGTGTGATGGAGATCCTTTTGAGAGACGCTTGAACTCAGGGCTTGTAACATTCACATGTTCTAACTTCATTAATAAAAATCACTGCTTTTGCTCTTTATTTTATTCCTATCCCAATTGAGGCTATTGTAAAAATAAAAGCATGCTAGAGTGAAATCTGGAATGACAGCTACACAGATTCTACACAAATCTGTATAGCTACACACATTCATCTATATTATTAACTTTGCAATAACATGCAAGTCATTGCTATTGGTCCCTTTGCCTATAAACGTACAGATCCATCACACTGTTCTCTCTTTTGTGATAAAAAATTTAATACAAAATTGAAGAGTAAGAAAATGGTAAACTGAAGAAATTAAAACTATGAGATATGGAAACTAAATCTAAATCTAGTTTACACTAGATACATGTTTTACTTCTGATCTGAAGATACAAGCAAAAAAGCAAAACGAAAGCAAGGTATATGCATAATGGTTATCTTTTGAGAGCTGAATGCAACGAAATTTCATTTTAATGTATGCTGATTAGTTTACATTTAAAGTGACAATAAACTTCCATTCCATTCTCCTCCCTCAGGCTCAGCATGGTCGCCTCCTACACAGTCACTTTTTTAGCACTCCTTATCTCATTTCCACCTATCCACTTAGGTAAAGGTAAACATTCTCCTTGCACATGCATGCTAGTCATTTCTGGATCTAGGGGGCAGTGTTCATCTCTGTTACAAAGCCGAAGAGCCAGCGCTGTCCAAAGATGTGCCTGTGGTCATGTGGCCAGCATGACTAAATGCCGAAGGCGCATGGATCACTGTTAACTTCCCACCAAAGGGGTCCCTATTTTTCTACTTGCATTTTTACACGCTTTCGAACTGCTAGGTTGGCAGAAGCTGGGACAAGTAACGGGAGCTCACTCCGTTACGCAGCGCTAGGGATTCAAACCACTGAACTGCCGACCTTTCTGATCGACAAGCTCAGCGTCTTAGCCACTGAGCCACTGCATCCCTTATGTCAACCAAATTTTCCCCTGGATCACATTAATTCAGAATCTTGTACTTTGCTTGTCAGAAGGTCACAAAAGGTGATCACATGACCCCAATCGTCATAAATATGAGCTGGTTGCCAAGTGTCTAAATTTTGATCACATGATCAAGGGGATGCTGCAATGTTTGTAAGTATGAAAAATGGTCATAAGTCACTTTTTTCAGTGCCACTGTAACTTTGAACAGCCACTAAACCTATGGTAAACGCCAAAGATGTTGACATTAGCAATGTGGTTTTTATAGGTAGCCTATTGAAGTCACACAAATCAACAGGGCTGGGAATTCTATAGAAATGCATATCCTTTTTTTTCCTGTCCCTGACTTGTGATTCATTGGGCAATACTTTTATATTATGCACATTTTCTCTTCATGTCTCTTTTCTGTACACTTCATAGTTTTATAAACCTACACGATTCCTAGATTCACTCACTGCTACCTCCACCCCAAAATTTCCAACTGCACTGTAGTTAGCTTATTTTGCATGGCTAAAAGGCATACAATACAACCTCATCATTTTAGTTTCTCTTTTCAAGATTACTACAATCTGTTTAAGATGAAGCAATCAGAGCTATTTGGAATAGTTGTTGTTTTTTCTTGTCCTTTCCTCTGTCCAACCGAATTGCATCACATCTACATTCAAGCAATTTTATTTCCTTTCTCCCATAATGCTTAGCACTGAGTTATCTAATTAAAACCTTATGAAATAAGGACTTTAAGCCCCATCATTTCAGACTTGTACTTTGACTGGGTCACCCGTATGAAATCTTAAACCCATTGTTTAAGATTATTTCTGGTCCAGATACCCCAGTTTCTAATGGTAGACAGACAACAATTACAGATTTTTTTTTATGATGCAACAGTTTCTCCAGAGGCATATAGTTTGTATATAGCCAATATTATGTTTCTGTTGCTACCAGATAAAAGCATGTTTATTCTGCATGAAGAAAAAAATATCTATTCTGTATATACCCTTAAACAGATACAGTAGGGATACTAGATCCAGTTAAATCATTGTTTGCTTGTAGTGGACTTTCCCTGTACAGGTAGTCCTCAACTTACAACAGTTCATTTAGTGACCATTCAAAAGTTACAACGGCACTGAAAAAAGTCACTTATGACCGTTTTTCACAGTTACGACCTTTGCAACACTCCCTCTTGGTCATGTGATCAAAATTTGGATGCTTGGCAACTAGTTCATACTTATGACCATTGCAGCATCCTGGGGTCATGCGATCCCCTTTTGCGAACTTCTGACAAACAAAGTCAATGGGGAAGCTGGATAACTTAACAACTGGGTTACTAACTTAACAACTGCAATGATTCACTTAACAACATGGCAAGGAAAGTCATAAAATGGATCAAAACTCTCTTAACAAATGTCTCACTTAGCAACAGAAATTTTGGGCTCAATTGTGGTGGTAAAATCAAGGGCTGCCTGTGTGGCATTAAGAGGTTTTGTTCTTTCATGACGAAAGTAATATATATGTCTGTGGATTTCATAGCAAAGTAAACATGTTTTTCTAAGAAGCTTGATCCTTTTATTTGGTTAGTCTTCCTATTATTAAAACATTTTATCTTTTTGACTTTTACAGGAGGAATTGAAGTGTGGAACATCATCCCTGCAGAAATAATAAGGTTGCCCCCACCCTCCTTGGCGTTCTTTCAAAAGGCAGGAAGACATGGTTTTGCCAGCAGGCCTGAGACCCCAGGGTACTACGGAGCCCACCAAGTGGTTGGTCGGGTTGTCGTCGTCAGGGGTGAGGTTTATTATCTTTTGTACTGGGGTTTTATTTTTGTAAGTTCCCCAGAGTCACTGTGAGTTGGGAGACCATATAAATGGTCTTAATAAGTATGAGCATTTCAACTGCATTTAAGACAGCAATTAACAAGCAGTGTGTACGCACCACTTAAGCCAGCTCATAGTTAACAGTCCTGGTGATATATTAAGCAGGGGTGGGCTTCAAAAGTTTTAGCAAGGGGTTCTCTGTCCAGTTGCTGGGTAGGTGTGGCCATGGTGGGCGTGGCCTAGTTGGTCTCCTGCACCATGACCGGGGGGGGTGTTTTTGCCCTCCCTGGCCTCCGCAGGCTTTCCTCGAGCCTCCGGGAAGGCGAAAACGGCCTCCCAAGGCTCTCTGGAAGCCGGAAAACAGGCCCATTTCCAGCCTTCCTGAACTTCTGGGAGGCCCATTTTTTTTGCCCTTCCTGTGCCTCCATGTGCACCCTGCGCTTACCTGCATCCAAAACAGGCTGTGTGGGGACTCCTGGGAGGGGCGGGGTGGGGGTCAGCCAGGAGTGGAATTTGGGGGTTCTCCAAATTGTGCAGAATCTTAGCTAGAGGATCTCCCGAACCCCTGTGAACCCCCAAAGTCAGCCCACCACTGGTATTAAGCATTGCCTTACCAAAGTTAATTTCACCCATCCAAGACCCTCTTGATAGGCTCCTGACACCAGGGTAAGATGGCAGGCATTTTGATTAGCAGGCTCTGTATTATGGGAAAAATATATTTCCACCCGGAAACACGAAGAAATTCTTCTAATGTTTTGCAAATTTGTTAAAATGTTCTTATTTCATTGAGTGCACAGCTCCTTTTGAGTGGCTGAGGCAACTGATGAATTGCATCTGTATATTTATGTAATTAAGTATTTGTACAATTTATTATGTAGAAATGGTTCTAATTGCTGTCTTTTTACTTCATTTTTACTCTGCTGTGTACCACCCTAAATCATTTGAAATCATAAATACAAATAAATCTAGTATAGGGATTTAGCTACACATCATGTTATAGCTTTGCTTAACTTGTGGTTAAGGCACCAGGCCAGACACCAGGAGATTGTGAGTTCTAGTCTTGCTTTAGGCTTAAAAGTGGCTGGGTGATTTTTTGATCAATCAGCAAGAGAGTATGAGTTCTAGTCCCGCCTTAGGCATTTTTTTAATTCATATTTATATGCCGCCCTTCTCTGGAGACTCAGGGTGGCTTACAATTTTTGGAGCGCAACCCAATGCGCTCAGCAATAGCCTTCATTCCATTGTATATGCCTGCTTATTACTACTAAAGCAGCATTTTTACAAAGACAGCTTATTGCCCCCAACAAACTTGGGTCCTCAATTTACCTACCCGAGAGGATGGAAGGCTGAGTCAACCTTGAGCCTGGTGGGATTTGAGCCTGCAGTAATTGCAGGCAGCTGGAATTAAGTGCTAGGCACCACCAAGGCCCTGCATTAAAGATGACTGGGTGAATTTGGGCCAATCATGATGTCTCAGCCCAACTCATTTCACAGAGTTGTTCTTATGAGGAAAATAGGAGGAGCAAAGATTAATTATGTTTACTGCCTTGAGTTACTTATAAAAATAATAAAGGCAGTAATTAAATAATTTAAATCTAATTGGATAAATAAATCTAAAATTAAATTCATTTTTCCATTTACAGACAACTTAAATTCAAGGAACAAAAACTCTGTAGATTTTTTTTTAAACTCTAGTGACATCTTATAGCTTCCCCCGGTCCATCCTATTCCATATATTATTTAATCTTATTGTAAAAACTTTATGATGAACTGCCCAAACAATATGTATTGTGAGTAGCCAAGCCAATACCAAACAGTTTTTCAACTAGTGAAACAAAAGACTTTGATACCATGTGGCACCACTTTGTCTGAGAAAGACCAACCATTCCAAACCACTCAATGAGATCCTTTTGCACCTACATAATACAGGTAGTCCTCCACTTATGACCAAAATGGAGCCCAAAATTTCTGTTCTTAAGTGAGACATTTGTTAAGTGAGCCTTGCCCCATTTTACGACCTTTCTTGTCTCAGTTGTTAAGTGAATCACTCCAGTTGATAAGTTAGTAACCTGGTTGTTATGTGAATCTGGCTTCCTGATTGACTTTGCTTGTCAGAAAGTCACAAAAGGGGAACTTATGATTCCGGGACACTGCAACTGTCATAAATATGAGCTAGTTGCCAAGCATGTGAATTTTGAGCAGCTGATCATGCGGCAAAGGTCATAACTTTGCAAAATGATCATGTCACATTTTTCAGTGCCGCTGTAACTTTGAACGGTCACTAAATGAACTGTGTGATTCGAGGGTTACCTGTATTCACTGCTTCCTAAAAAGGTTTTCCTGGTAAAGCTTAATCAGTGGTCTTAATTACTAGAAGATCTACCAGGTTAGATGGTGTTTTTTTTACTATGCTTAGAAGCAAATTTAACAATCTACCCTGAATATGCCCTTATACCAACATATTTTTATTTGTTCATCCTAGTTGCTTACTTCACGAATTCAGTAACTGAGACAACAGACAGCTCTTCTTTGATAACATAATAGGGATATTAATATCCTATTCTCCTACTCCCCATCTAGTAAAGAAAGAGCAAGAACACACACACATACAGACACTCACCTGGTGCTGAATAAAATGCTCTTACCCCATAGCCACAGAAATTTCCACTAACTAACACTATATGAAAATCAACCTTTTAGAACTGAAGCCAACTCTGTCACTTTGCTCAATGTGAAGAATAGTTGGGCCCAAATCAGAGAAAGACTATTCAATATAGAGGACGCTTTTGCTCATTTTCAAGCAATTTTGAATTTTCCCAGCCACACTAAAAGCAACTATTTCCGATCCCTTGAAAGAAATTCCTATAATTGAAAGGACCCTGTGTTATACAAGTGGGAAATGAAAAAAAGGCTTGCTATGGTATGCAGTTTAACACAGGTACAACGAGAATCTTATTGGATTAAGACTACTTGTTTCGTCTCTGTTAAGAACTTGGCATACAATTCCTAAAATTGCCAATTGTAATAAAGTTATTTATAACCAAATAATAGAGTTAGGAAGATACAATGGAGGACTTCCAATCCAACCCTCTGCTCAAGCAGGAAACCCTATACCATTTCAAGGCTGTCCAATCTCTTCTTAAAAACCTCGAGTGATGTTACACCCAGAACTTCTGGAGTCAAGATTCCACTGATTAATTGCTCTAACTGTCAAGAAACTCCTCCTTATTTCTAGGTGGGATCTCTCCTCCATTAGCTTCCATCCATTGCTTCTTGTCCTACTTTGAGGTGTTTGGGAGAATAGTTTGACTCTCTCATGGATTCATGAGATCTCACATACATCATAGCATCATCACTGTGAAGTAGATTGAAGGAGAGAGTTACGTGTCTAAGAGCACACAGTAAACTTCACAGATGATTTGAACCCAAGTCTCAAAGCTGTGTGCATTGTACCTTGTATAAAGGTCAAGGTAAAGTTTCCCCTCGCACATACGTGCTCGTCATTTCAGTGGCTAAGATGCTGAGCTTGTTGGTTCGAATCCCTGGCATCATCACTTGTCCCAGCTTCTGCCAATCTAGTACCTTGCATGCATGGGCATAATTCTCAAACAGGTTTTGCTATGGCCTTTTATTCATACTTTAATTTTTTTTTTTAATAGACCACCTTGTTAGAAGGGACAATGACATTTGGTACACATTATTCAAGTACAGGGTACGAAAGTGAACTGCTTTTAGTCTGAACTAAAAGAAAAATCCCTTCCAAATTTATCAGAAGCACAAGTACAGTAGCAGTAACCAAGAGCAGAAGAAAAGGGGGGGGAAACACTCAACAGAAATGAACATACCACCTTACAAATTCATCAATAGTACAAGTGTAGTGCACTTTCAAATATAGTGTTCCACTTGTGTTGTTGCATTCTATTTCTATCTCAAAATAATTCATTTGTAGATACTTAGGCCAATGGCTAACCTCTCAAAGGCACCCACTATACAGAGCACTCAAAAGGAAAATTTCTAAGGAAAACAGTTCATTTTGATAGAGGAGAGAGGAGAGAGCAACCTAGGCTATGAGAATTCCTGCTGTTAAATACTAATACAATTTTAAAATCTGAAATAAATTTAGCACAGGTTCTATATTCCCCCCTTTATCTGTCTAGGAATATTGTGGAAAACCCATTTTCGTTTCTCCTCCAGCAGGTATCGTTATGCTTTGTCAGCCATTAAAGATAGGCAAGGGCTTTTGACTATACAGGTAGTCCTCACAACCATTCGAAGTTACAACGCTGCTCAATAAGGAGACTTATGGCCGATTCTTGAAGTTGTGGCTGTCGCAGTGTCCCCACATTCACAGGATTCATGACTGGGACACTTGACAACCGGGGACACAATTACAATGGTCACATGATCACTACTTGTGATCTTCACTGCCAGCTTTCCAACAAGTCAAGTCAATGAGGAAACCAGCCATTACGTGACGTCATGCTCACTGACCGCACATGATTCCTTAACAATCACAACTTGAACTCTCCTTGTAAGTCGGCATGGTCACATGGTTGTTCACCTTGCAGTCACATTGCTTAGCACAGGGAAGGGGGATTCACTTTCCCAAGGGGCCAACATGAGAAACTGGGACTGTTTTGAAGGGTTGCCACCACCCCACTTCATCACCACTGCCACCGCTCTACCACCGATGCTGCTGACGCTGCCCCCCATCCTGCACCATGGATCCACCAATGTCCTGCCCACCAATAATGCCCCGTCCCCCACTGCTGCCCTGCCCCTCACCCCCACTGCTGCCAATGCCATGGACCACACCGTCACACACACACTGGCGGGCTGGATGTGGCCCATGGGCTGAAAAATGCTGAGGTCTAGCTCAGCAAGTTCTCAGTCCCAAATATGAGCATTAACTGAGGGGCTAGTGTACTTTTATGGAAACAAAGCTGCCCTTTGACAGTCAAAAAGATTCTCTTATATTTTTCCTCATCTCCAATGGCCGTTACAGACTGGCAGACAAAGCAGATGTTACCATATCATATCATAGAAATTACTAATTATTTGACAGAAGACAACACTGACTAAAAAAAAAACAACTCTCCCAGTTGCAAATTTCTGAGGGTTGGGACCAGTGGTGCGTTTCAAAAAAGTTTACCACCAGTTCGGTGGGTGTGGCTTGGTGGGCGCGCTCTGCGCATGTGTGTGTGCACCCAACGTGCACTTTGCGCAGGCGCAGAAGCTTTCTGTCTCACCTCCTGCACTCTCCTTGCCGCTTCAGCAGCTGACTCGCGCCAATCTGCTGTGCCGCGCAAAGCAGCTGTGCTTCAAAAGCGGGGAATAAAGGTCAGTATGGGAGCCCGGGCGGGCGGGTGTGCCCAACAGCAGAGCGTTGGAGAGAACCGGTTCAGTCTCTGCTGCTCTTCGGCGCTACTGGTACGCCAGACCCAGGCTGAATCAGTAGAACACCACCACTGGTTGGGACCACGGTGGCTGGATTAATTTTAATTGATGGTTTAAAATAGGAGGTAATAATAATCTGCAGAAGGAAAGAATTGAGGTACCTCAATAAGGTTGACTCAGCCTTCCATCCTTTCGGGGTAGGTAAATTGAGGACCCATGATTGTTGGGGGCAATAAGCTGACTTTGTAAAAATGCCGCTTAGTAATAAGCAGGCATATACAATGGAATGAAGGCTATTGCTGAGCACACTGGGTTGTATCCCAAAAATTGTAAGCCGCCCTGAGTCTTCGGAGAAGGGCGGCATATAAATGTAATTAAAAAAAATAGTAAAAAAAAAGAAGCCTCCTTGCAAAAAAACCCCAGGCAATGCTAAAAAAAAAACATTCTGGAAACCTTGGAGAACAGATAATTCAGAATCAACAGTAGCTCTGATTCAGTGACTCAGGTCACAAATCAGACTAACCACCATATGTTTGCTTGATTTTGCTTTAAAGTGTTGTACGATCCCAACTACTCTGATTGGTTAACAATCACTTCTGGTTTGGTGTTGCTTATACTAATCCAACCAATTCTTTATTCAATAAGCCATAAATACCCCACCAAAAAAAAAGGTTGGTGCAATGTGTAAAGTATTTTTTCAATCTTGTATTTAAGGATAGGACAACTGGGAACCACAACAAATTGCTGCCGTACAGAAATACTTCCATTCTCACCCACACCTAGTTATATCTTCTAGGATAACCCACTCAATTCCCACATTTTTCATGTCAGTCAGTGTTGCAGGGTCACTGGGTATATTCAGATTTTTTTGCCCTCTTGGAATAGTTTTCAATGAATAAGTTGTTTCTCCAAATTTTAACATTCTTTAGACATATGGAATGTTTCCCTGTATGCATCAACTGCAATGCTTCAACCATGACAAAATTTGTATCTCCTACATTGATCCCTCAAGGCCATATGGGAGCCTAAATCTGCTTTGCTTCTGAGGGGGAAATGGGGTAGCTATGGGTCAGAAGTAAAAAAAAATATGATCATGGGGATGCTGCAAAGGTCATAACTGTGAAAAATGGCCACAAGTCGCATTTTTCAGTGCCGTTGTAACTTTGAATGGCCACTAAATGAATTGTTGTGAGGACTATCTGTAGTAACAAATAAACTATATAATGGAGCATTTCAATAACTATTCCTGCCATAGCCTCTAAGCCTGTCCTCCAAGCCAATAACCACAATAACTTTCAGTTTCAACCTAGGGAATGCACTATTCACCTCCTTGACACTTAGAGAAAATGTCACATTCTTACAGCAATTAGATTGATGTGCTCCTTAGTCAAGGCCACCTTGTTTTTAAGCCACACCTCATTTTAACACTTCTGAATGGACTTTAAGGAGACCAGGACAAGAATTTAAATTAATTTCATTTACAATTAAGTTGAAATACTATGATTGCATTCTAGTCGTGTATTTAACAATTTTCTTCTATCACTTGGGTTTCATTGTTTTGGAAGTCTCCAAGGGGCCTCAGGGGTTCAGGTTTAGCTTACTGTACGGGTAGTCCTCGACTTACAACCATATGTTTAAAGTTACAACAGGACTGAAAAAGTGGTTTACAACTAGTCCTCGGACTTATGGACATCACAGCCTCCACACGGTCACATGATCAAAGTGGCTGTAGCATCCTGGTCATCGTTTGTGACTTTCCCAGCCAATTTCCAACAAGTCAATGGGGTGGGGGAATGGATTCGCTTAATGACCATGCCAAAAAAAAGTCATAAAATCAGGCCTGACTCACTGAACAACCACCTTGCTTAGCAATGGAAATTCTGGTCCCAATTGTGATCATAAGTCAAGCACTATCTGTGTATTTAAGTATGTTTAATTGAACCAACTACAATTGGCTGAGTCTGCATAACAAACTAACAACAGCTAGCAACTCAAAACAGTACAACACTTTAATCCAAATCCAAATATCCCAAAATATAACTGAAGGTGAATGGATGAACCCAACAATATCTCCTCAGGGACGTTGCTGGCTTTTCCCCTCCCTCCATTTAGATACTTCTTCACAACGTGAGCATCCATTGGAGATACACCACGGTTATATTTTCTGCAGTCTGTTCCAAGTGACATATTTCTCTAGCATGTTTCAAAGTACAGTGCTTTTAAAAAACGTTTGTAAAAATAGTGGAGAATCATTCTATGAAGCATGGCCAGTTGTGGTGGAGAGTTTTATTGAACACTGCAAATGAACAAGGTTCTGGTATACCTTTGCTCCATTTATTATCTAAACAGGTCAAGCACCGAGTTCAAAACACAACACAATCTGCTCTTCTCATACACTTTAAAGCGCTCTGCAAGACTGCTCAGGTTATGCCTGCTATATTGAATCCACTTGAAATCCGTTCATATACAAGTAGTCCTCGACTTACAGTAGTTCATTTAGTGACTGTTCAAAGTTACAACAGCATGTTGTATAAGTGCATAAGTATAAGTTGTATAAGTGCATAAGTGCACCATCATGCCTACCGTCCCTGTCCTATTGTCCCCATTTATTTGTACCTATTTCCTGTAATGTTACTCATGTTTATACTTATACCTCTTATCTTGTAAGCGATTGATAAATCAAATCAATCAATCGTTCAATCAATCAATAAAGTGACTTATGACCATTTTCCCCAGCATCCTCCTAGTCATGCAACCAAAATTTGGACACTTGGCAGTAAGCTCATATTTAGGATGCTTGCGGTGTCCTGGGTCATGTGATCACCTTTTGCGATCTTTTGACAAGCAAAGACAATGGGGAAGCCAGATTCACAACAACCATGTTACTGATTTAATAACTGCAGTGAATCTCTTAAAAGACTGTGGCAAGAAAGGTCACAAAATGGGGCAAAACTCACTTAATAAATATCTCATTCAGCAACAGAATTCTTGGGCTGAATTTTGCTCATAAATTGAGGATTACCTGTAGAATGAAAAGTCATTATGACTCTTTCTCTCTCTTGGGTTCTTATACACATAGAAACCTCTCTTTCATTAGAGATCATCATTCTACCTTGCTCTCCTTCCTGTTTAGGATTCAATTTGAAATCACAGATTAAAACATTAGCAGGATATTCAGAAACCAACAGTAGCAATATATTATTAGCCAATAAGTCTTAAAATTACATTTGGCAAATACTCAAATTGCCACCCTTTCATTAAGGTAGGATTCTAACAAGCCTGAATGCTCAAATGTCTCTCTCTGGCATTTAAACAGAAAATTATAAGAGCAAGAAGATGGTTGCAATGGTTGAAGACATTTCTATTGGATACATCAATTTTCCTAGTCCCTACTGCAGGTCAATATTATAATGACTCTTAAGGCTTGTTTTCAAATACCCAGCATTTCAGCAGCTCGCTGCAAGAATGAATGTCACACTGGTAATTTGGACACCCATTCCAAATTCAATTCCTCTAGAAACACAATGGAAACTTGTCATAGAAGTTTAATAAAATAGTTTAATAAAATAGTTCAGTTATTTCTCAACCTTGGAAGATATGTGGACTTCAATTCCCAGAATTTTCCAGTCAGCTGAGCTGGCTGGGAGGGATAGCTGGCTGGAGAATTCTGGGAATTGAAGTCCAGAAATCTTCAAACTGCCAAGGTTGAAAAACACTGGAATAGTTAATGTACAAATGATATGAAGGACATTATCTGAATTTTCAACTGCTTATTCAAGGAAATGTAGGCTAATAGATTTACAACTTTACACATGTCCTGATCTCTGGAAACAGTAATTTAAGACCTCAATTTCCTTTTTATAAGGTTTTCTAGAGAATATCATTTATGATTAGTGCAGTTAAGTGCATGTATACAACTTTGCAAAATCTAACTAGTTTTAATAATGCATGTCAACAAACAATTCCGCCTATTTTTATAGTTATTTTATTTCTTCTAAGTCTATCCTGCCTTTTGTCCTGGAGCTCACAGTGGTTCATATAGAGCTCTTTTGTCCAGTTTTGTCAGCAAGGGTTGTTTAATTCAGCCAGCTACCATTGCTGAAATAAACTTGATTCTGAGTCTCTGAGGTACTGGTGCAACACCTTAACACTGTGGTATACTGGTTGTCTGCTCCATACTTCATATTAAGACTATACAGCAGGGGTTCCCAACCCTCAGTCAGTAGACCGACACCGGCTTGTGGCATGCCAGAAACTGGGCTGCGCAAACAAGTGAAGCCCCATCTGTGGGATGCAGGCAGCATGTGAAAAACCATACCCCCTGTGGTCCACGGGAAAATCTTTCCCCACGGAACTGGTCCCTGATGCCCAAAAGGTTTGGAGTCACTGCTACACAACCCTTCATTGTTTGATTTCCAAAAGATGCTTTAGAGTATACAGAAGCCCAAACATATCTGTAGTTATATAACATCTTAAGAGTAACCATGTCTAATATTTCTCAAAGTATAGCTCAGTTATTTACAAAAGCACACCACCACTCTGGCTACCAAACATCTGTGCACGTTACATAAAATGCTTTCTCACAAGACAACCGGTGTGGCAAAGACACCAAGCTAGGTTTGGACAGAAGACATTCCAACTCCTTTTTATTATTATTAATGGGACATACTAACTGCTATGCATGGTAGGCATATATTGCAGAATCAGTTACTGGCTGGTTCATCTCACCTTAACTGTAGTTTATTCTAAAACGTAATTTGCTAAGCAAACCCTAGCATCTTGTTCCATGTGTAACACATAAAGGCAGCAGATATTGACCTACTGGTTAAAGGAGTAGGCTAGAAATCAGGAGACTGTGAGTTCAAGATCCACCTTAGCCCTGAAAGCCATCCGGGTGACTTTGGGCCCGTCACTCGCTCTCAGCCCAACCCACCTCACAGGGTTGTTGTTGTGAGGAAAATAGGAGGAGGAAGGTATGCTGGATATGTTTGTCACCTTGAGTTATTTGTAAAAATAACAAAGGCGAGATACGCATAAATAAAATAAACCATAACTTATGCAGTAAACACAATACCTGGGTTTAAAAACTACAGCTAAACTGAACAAATTAGCACAGTCACTGACAGAATATTTTTTTACAAAAAGGTCATACAGAATCACAAGAGTTTGAAGGGACCAGGTCAGCTATGGCGTTGAGTCTCTCATTTAGTACATGAATGCAAATTAAAGCACTCCAGATGGACATCTGTGTAGTCTCCTCTTGACCATTTCCACTGAAAAGGAACTACCCCTTTAAGTCAATGATCCCATTGCTAAACTGCTCTAAGTGTTAGGGTCACACTACTGATGGGTCTGTACTAGGCTAAACCTTCTCTTTTCCCCTCCAGTTTTTGGGGGAAAGGATGATCTGAAATATTAATAGATGCTGTTCTAAAAGCAAATACACTTGTTTAAAACCGCCTACATTGGCTCTCAAAGAAGATAAGCAGATTCAAAGAATTTCTACTAACTTTTTATCACTTGACCAAGATATATTTTTTAGTGTTCAGCAGTAGGAAATCACTGTGCATCTGAATGAAAGTGTTCTATTTGATCTGACAGCTCATTGTGCCCTCCTTCCAAGACAATAATATGCATCGCAGGAATAACCTGAAACCCAATATGATACACTTTAAAAATGAACTATATCCAATTATTCTGGATATCAATGAATTGTATTCCAAAACAAATCTTGCTGCTATCCATAGTACTGTTTTTTGATTCGTGCCTTGGTGTTAAAAGAAATCTATCACAGAGCTACCTTCAGAAAGACTCCATATAGAAATCATTTGTCCAGCATTAACTACAATACCTGGGTGATATTAATCTGACCTCAGAGTATTTTCTGCCTAACCCTAATTAAATTAGAAACAGGCCTCTCTTAACCTATAAATTCTCATTTCCCTCTGTCACTAATATGAAACAGGGTTCCTGCAATCAAGGAACAGGAACAGGATGACTTTTATGCACCTTTTATGGATTACTGTGTTTGCTTCCAAGCAGATCCTAATATATTAAAGTAGGTTGCCCCTTGGTAATCAGCCATTCAGGGAGAAAGAGAGAGAGAGAGAGAGAGAGAGAGATTCTCTCATTAAATGGGATTGCAGGTATCTAGGTATCACTGTGACAAATATGAATTTCAAAATAACTATGTTAAGACACAGAATGATGTTTAAAAAGATATGTTAAGATGGGAGAAACTACAAGTGTCATTGCTGGGAAAATGTCTAATTTGCCTAGAACGATGGTTTTCTTTCAGACAATATCTGTTTGACAACTGATGCACCATTTCAATAGTGGCAGAGGGATATATCTAAATTTGTGTGGCAGGGGGAAAACTTTTATTTTAAGTTAAATTTAAGGTGTTGCAAGTTGCAAAGGAAAAAGGAGGATTGGGTTTCCCAGATTTGAAATTGTATTTCACAACTTGCTGTTGTGTTTGGATTAAAGGATGGGTGTTGGTGAGAAATAGAAAAGGCTTTGGGAGTTAGAAGGGCATGACCTGAGATTTGGGTGGCACAATCAAAGTTAATGTGCATTTTTAAAATCATTACGTTAGACATTCCATATTGAGACTATGAATAAAGGAAACCCAAGTTATGCCTGAAAACACCTTTATGGCTCTCAGCACATGAGTTGCGCCCAAAAGCACCTTTATGGCTAACTTATCATGTGATACTAGAATTTTGTCAAGGGAGTGTAAAATAAAAGCAAGGGAAGAACTAATGGCACAGGGAGAGTTGTCAACAGTTTTCTTATTTATAATCATTAGGATTTAAAGTAGGCAAAAGAATTCATGTTTTTATGCATATTAAGACTGAGTCTGAAATAGAATTGTGAATAAGAATGTGTAATTGCTAAAATGTACACTTTTATTGAAATTTGAAGAACAAGTGAAAGTATTATGATAGTGTGGACTAAACATTTTTGTTATAATATACAAATGGAGCAATGGGAAAATATGTGACTGAAAGGACTGACATTAATACCATCTTATAATCTTAAAGAGAATATTTATAAAATACCATTTGCATATGTTATTAGAGAAATGTACCAAAATGTATAAAGGCACTTCAAATTTACATTGCAAATGTGAATAGCAAGAAGGGATATTTTATCATGTTTGGTAGTGTATAAAAAGCAAGAAAATTCAGGATTCAGATACAAACACAGATTCAGAGGATTTTAAAAGTTAATATACTGTTGTAACTAGCCCTTTTCCTATTGGACTGATGGATGAACAGTTGGGAAAAGTTGTGGAACTTTGCTTCTCTACATGATAACTGCAAAGAGTTGGTTGGTGAAGATGATGCAACTTTCTGAGATAACCAAATTGTCTTCTTTGATCAGAGAAAATATTTACAGTTACTGCAGAGAGGAAACCCCTCACAGACTTTTTCCATGAAACAGAAAAAAATAAACTTATGATTTATGGATCTGACTATTAGACCGGATAGATTATAGAAAGAAGAGCCTTATGTTGTAACCATAGAATAAGAAGTAAATATACAGTTCTATAACTGCTGAAAAGAAGCTAAGGAGCAACTTCTTTGTATCTTTTTTCTTTCTTTTCTATTTTTCCTTTTTTTTCCCCCTTTAATAGAATAATGGAATAACAGAGTTGGAAGGGATCTTGGCGGTGTTCTCATCAACCCCACCACTCAAGCAGGAAACCTGTCCAGTCTCTTCTTAAAAACCTCTAATGTTGGAGTGCCCACAATTTCTGGAAGCAAGCCATTCCACTGATTAATTATTCTAACTCTTCTTGCACCTTTAGCTTTCTCTTTGATTTTGATACTTTTCTTTTTCTTACTTTATATTAGTTTATATTCATTTTTAATCTTTTAAAAATGTCTTTAATAAAAATGATATCTAAAAGAAAATGAGGTACAGGAGACAATAGTTTACATGATGATGTTGGCTTGTGGAAAGTACAGCAACCTAGAAATAATAGGTAACACTAAATCCTCTCTAGACTTAAATGTCAAACTGTGGAACAATTTCATACATCTACTGTATAACTTGCCTATAAGTTTTTGAACATTCTTAGGCCTTCTTTGCTTAAGACAAAAAGGAGGGTAGATTGCAAGTCATCAATAACATAGGAAAGTGTTTATTCAATTTCTCAGGAAAATACCAGAACTGCAGTGAGTTATGTAAAAATAACCACACTGCAAAATAAAAAACCACACAAACACAAAACGGATTGACCTTTTAAAACCTTGTTCATGTCACAACACCACCTACATAAAATTATCACAAGTTCTTGATTGTAACAAAAGAGAGAATATCTACCCAAGTTCTTCTGGTCTCACATATAGCTTTTCTTGCCATCTCTAGAATCTGCCAATTAAAAAAAAAACCTTGGAGATCTGGTTTGATAATTTAACTGTGTTAGTAATGACAGACAGAAAGGAAGTGCTGTCAAAATCTCTGCATAATCTAACTGAAAAGTCTGCACCTTGGTTAACATGTCTTATGTTGTAAATACAGTCACAATAATGGACAGTACTTTTTTCTCCCCAAAGATGGAAGATTCACAATCATCCTTTCTTTAGAACTGAAAGATATTTGCAATATCTAGGAGTCATTCATGTTTTTAGGAACCAAACGTTTTCTGACTTAACCACTAGACTACTAGAAGCTTATGAGGCCAGACATCTAATCTCTTTGGAGATCTTGCCTTGATAGCAAAATAAAAAGGTAAATAAAAAATAACAAGACCGGGGGGGGGGTTGTTTAGTAACAAACTTTTCTTTTTAGAAGAAAAATTTAAACTTTTTAACCTACATGTGAAAAATACACTCAATAGTTAGGATCATTTAAGTAATGTCACGGTTTACAAAAATATTTAAGAAAAAAAATACAGTTGAACAAGCAGCTCTTGAATGAAATGCTAGCAACAAAATGAGCAAAGAACAAAAGGAAGGGAAAGTCAAAAAAACGAATGCAGGAAATGAATGCACACAATGGCAATGACAGTGAAGCACCCGATTTACTTAGAGTTCTAAAAATCTGGAGTGAGGAAGGATCTCAGAGGTCTTCTAGTCCAACCCTCTGCCCAAGCAGGATCAAGGGTGACAGTGAATTACATACCTCAGAGTTGGCTATGCCCAGGTAAAAGCTGGACGTACGTATAATTTTACCTTCAAATAAATCTTTTTTTTTTTAGTTTTGGGAGTGTGGCTCGGGGCTCATGATTTAATTGGAGTAACTGCCGGAATCCTGACACACTTAATCACTATTTTTTATTAAGCCACGTGCAGTTGATTTCACCTACGCCAACCACAATGATTGGGGTTAACAGAATAAGAGAACAGAAAGGGACCTTGAAGGTCTTCTAGTCCAACCCCCTTTTCAAGTAGGAAACCCTATACCATTTTTATTTATTTATTTATTTATTTATTTATTTATTTATTTATTTATTTATTGGACTTGTATGCCGCCCCATCTCTGAAGACTCAGGGCGGCTCACAACTAAAACATACAACAACAATAAATAGCTAAAAAAGAATTAAACAAACACAAGCCCAATGATACCAAATTTTAAAATTTTTAAATGAATTAAAAACCATTCCATCCCCCGGAGGGAGTCACAGCCCGGATTGGTCAAATAACCAGGTCTTCAGGTCGTTTTAGACAAATGACTGTCCAATCTCTTCTTAAAAACTTCCAGTGATGCAGTAACTTCTGGAGGCAAATTGTTCCACAGATTAATTGTTCTCTCAGGAAATTTCTCCTTAGTTCTAGGTTGCTTCTCTCTTGGGAATAGTTTCCATCCATTGCTTCTTGTCCTGCCTTTGGGTGCTTTGGAGAATAAGTTTCTATTCTTTGTGGCAGCCTCTCAAATGTTGGAGCACTGTTATTGTGCCACCCCTAGTCCTTCTCTTCATTAAACTAAACATACCCAACTCCTGCCACCGTTCTATGTTTTGGCCTCCTGTCCCCTAATTATCTTCGTTGCTGTTCTCTGCACTCTTTCTAGACTCTCAACATCTTTTTTGTATAGTGGCAACCAAAACTGGATGCAATATCCCAAGTGTGGACTTACCAAGGCATGATAAAGTCTTATACAAAGGTTTATGTAACAAACTAAACCACAACCAACCAAACCACTTTCAGGCATTAGGGAAGATAGGTAAGACTGTTTTTGTACAAATGACATTAGGCAGCCATGTTCTCCTGACATTCTCCAGCATTCCACACCAACATGTCATTTAAGCCAATCTTCTTCCATCCATACAGTTTTTTAACACAAGAGAAAGCTATGGCCCAAATAAGAATTCATAATTCCACCTATGGATGAACACTGCACAGGAACCTGAAGACCTAATATAAATATGAAGTCAGTCACCTCTTTTTCCTTCAGGTGCATCATTAAATTAGGCCGAAGAATGGCAGCATTGGAAAATGCTACTTTCATGAAAATATTAATAAATGGCATAAACGTCTAAATCAGTGATGAGCCAAAAAGTGAACCAGATAAATGCAGCATTCTATTAACATCATTATTCCTGAATAAAGAACAGGCAGTCTCAACTTAACAACAGTTCGTTTAGTGATTGTTTGATGTTACAATGGCGTTGAAAAAAGTGACTTATGACTATTTTTCACACTTACGTCCATTGCAGTGTCCTTCTGGTCAAATGAACAAAATTCAGCCACTTGGCAACTGGCATGTACTTATGATGGCTGCAGTGTCCTGGGGTCATCTGATTCCCTGTTGCTATCTTCTGACAAGCAAAATCAATGGGGAAGCCAGATTCGTTTAACAACTATGTTACTAACTGAACAACTGCAGGGATTCACTTTAACAACTGTGACAAGAAAGGTCATAAAATGGGGCAAAACTCACATGACTGTCGCATTTAGCAACAGAAATGTTGGGCTCAACTGTAGTTGTAAACCGAGGACTACTGTATTCTAATGCTTCAGAGCCCAATCCTTCAGGATTTTTACTATAAGAAGAAATGCTTTTCCTTTGGAGAACACACAACTTTCGGTAGTTCAATTAATGAGCTGAAGTCCCAAACCTTATTGTATGAAATAGAATGAAGATATCATGCAAGGATACTTAATCACATATCGAAAAGTAATGGATAAGGCAGGGGTGTCAAACTCACGGCATCACGGCAGCATCACGTGATGTATTGGGACCTTTTTTCCCTTTTGCTAAACTGGGCAGGGGTGGGGCCAGCACGTGACGCATCTGGCCCATTGGCCGCGAGTCTGGCACCCCTGGCATAAGGCATTTTTGTGGAAACGGAACAGGAATGCTGCTGTGTAGAAATGTATGAATGTGCTCTCCACAACTGAGGAATTAAGACAACAAATCCTGAGATTTACAGTTTCATTTGCTGTCCTCAAATATCCTGCAGCTTTGCATTTACCAAAACTTAAAGAATCACCAACTTATTTCCTACAAAGAAGCAGAATTATGTAAGCCTTACACAAGGCAGCACAGCAGCCCCAAACACATTAATTCATACCCTCCCAAATAAAGGATGCTATAGGAGAGGAAAACAGACCAATGCCAAAATCTGACAAATGAAATGCAAAACTGTCTGAAACAACTCACTTAACCTCCATGCTATAAAAAATATCAAAAGACAAAAAGACAGGCAGTCTATTCAGCTGGATCCCACCAAAAGCAAAATTTACCATTAATCATTTCCAAGATATTATCAGCTGCTTCCATCAGCACATTATCTTTCACTATTTTTGTTTTAAGGTGAAGGATATTCATGTCAAAAATATTTTGAGGATGAACCTGGACAAAGTAGGATAAGGTGGCCAGAATTTTTAAATTAAATTATTTTTATTAAAGAACTAGCTGCATAGATAGATAGGTAGGTAGGTAGATATAGATTAAAAACTATGTCCTTTTTTAATTTAATAAGTACTTTCAATGGTATTTTATTTGCATTTTAGATTTATCCTTTATCTTAGATTACAACAGAATCATTTCAAGATGGGTGACAAACAAATGCAATAAACAAATAAAAAAAATCAAGATAACTATGTAATACATTAAAATGCAATAAATGCAATAAAACTCCATCAAAGAATTAAATCATATGATTAACCCAGAGCAGTTTGAAACTGGGTGGCTTCTACTGTAAATTGAATTATATAAATTACTTAGGGGATCTGGTATGACATAGTCAAGTATCTAAAAAATATATGTGTTTAACTGTTGATGGGCTATTATTCCAGAAACCTACTTACTCTCTGAAGGAGGATAATTCCAGATACATCACAAAAAAGACTTCCTCCACATAAATGAACTCAAGTAAATCACTGCATAATATACAAAACATCTACCAGATTGTTAAAAATCTAGCTAGATAGTAACCTAGTCCACTAGTTTGTTTAGCTATGGTTCAACAAGCTGCAATTTACCGCAAGCGCAGAACATGTTAGAAATGTAAACCATGGTGATTAAACCACCAAGACTGCACGCCCACAGTATATTTAAAGTTAGACTGAACAAGCCACATTAGTGCAGTGAGTGAACACAGTCTAGATAACCAAGCCATAAACTGTTTAGGGTCTTATAAACCAATAATAACATAGGAAAATGGCACTGAGGTAAAAGCTTGGCTATAGACCCATCATACATATGGTAAGGAGCCCTACTGAGCAACTTAACTGCAGCATTCTGCACTAATTACAGATAGTTAGCTAGCAGTAATTTGAGAAGGAAGGAGGTAGGAAGCTCCAATCACAGTCACACATTTTTCTTAAATCCCAATAAATCTCCAGGGTTGAATAAATCTTGAATCTTGATTTTGAAACCTGGCAATTCTCAGTAACATCCTTTCTAATCTCCTCATTTTTAGGTTCTTGCACCATTTGGGGCATGAAAGCTTTTCCTCCAATGAGGGAGGATGCAGTTTGTCTTGGTAAGATTAGCTGTATAGCCCATCTGTTAAACGACAGGCAGTCCTCGACTTACAACAGTTCATTTAGTGACTGTTCAAAGTTACAATGGCACTGAAAAAGTGACTTGGGACCATTTTTCACACTTATGACTGTTGCAGCATCCCCCGTGGTCACGTGATCCACATTCAGAGGCTTCGCAACTGGCTCGTGTTTGTGATGTGTCCCAGGGTTACGTGATTACCTTTTGTGACCTTCTGATATGCAAAGTCAATAGGGAGGCCAGATTCGCTTAACAACCATGTTACTAATTTAATAACTGCAGTGATTCACTTAACAACTGTGGAAAGAAAGGCCATAAATTGGGGCAAAAACTCACTTAACAAATGTTTCACTTAGCAACAGACATGTTGGGATTCATTGTGGTCATACGCCGAGGGCTACCTGTATGCAAAAGAGCTGAAAAGCATTCTGCAATCTGCCTCATGTTCCTCTCTTCATCCGGATTTTCTAATTCCATAGTGGAGGCACTTCACATTATAAAACTCGATGGCAATTAATGTCTTTACTATAATATGCATATTAGCTCAGTGAGGAGGCCTAACAAGAAACATTTCCATTAAGAATTCAGGCTTGCTAAATTGCTATACATTCTCCATCAGTGAAGGTTCTTGTGCACAGGTGTAACTTAGAACAGCCTCTTGATGCTGAGACATCTATTAATATATATATTTTCAATTTTTCCTAAATGATATCATTTCTTTTCAGGTAACAAAACATGAAGGTATATTCCTCTGTATTGTACCCCAAATAACCCTCAAACTGACCTCTTTACAATTCCTAGTTCTTTCAATTATATCCACTTAAAACAGAATCAGGTGCTCTAATATTGTACTCCCCTAATTGGGGTGTGTGTTTGTGGCTCTTGTTCAGAGTTGATCCTGCGAGTTATTAAAAAGCATTGGCACATTGATATTATCTGGTTTTTATCCCCGATATTGCAATTTTCTACCAGTTTTACACTTTTAGTATTATTCTTTTACAAACTTAAACCTCATGTTTAAAAGACGTTATGTGTTACATTGAGCATTTTTCACAAAGTGCTGATTAAATATAATATTTAAGCAATGAAGCCGATAGCCTACATGTGCAAAAGGAGTGGACAAAAATATTTCTGGTATAAAATCATGCCTTCTCTATGCAGTACAAGAGATGCAAAACCCAATTCTCTGCATGTTTACTGAAGTGAGTACAACAGAGCTTCCTGTAAAGTATGGACCTTAATTTTCTTCTTAAGGCTTTTTTGGTATTTTGCCATGATCACAAGTCCAAATATTCTATACCAGCATTCCCCATTCTTTTTGGCACCAGGGACTGGTTTCGTGGAAACAATTTTTCCAGAGACTGCCGGGGAGCATGCAACCTAGATCCCACACGTGCAGTTTTGCTCAGCTTCAGCTGTGCAGTCCAGCTCCACACAGGGACCCCTGTTCTGGTTAGTAAACCACCCATTGGGTGGATCAAGGCACATGTTTTAAAGCTGGCAACTTTTTAAATGAAAAAAAATAATTCTTGACTTTACAAAAAGGGTGCTAGTGGTCCTATGTTTCTTCAAGAAGACCAAACTCACTGGAGCATCATTTTTGTGTTTCAATAGACAACATGCTGTGCAAGAAGATTTTAACAATGGAAGTGTCCAAAACTTTCTGAATGTGTTAAAAACCTAGATAGGTAACTGGTTACAATCTGCAAGGTAAAAGATTATCAGACACTGCATAAAAAATACTGCTGCTTTAGAAGACTATAGCAAAAGCAATGTAAAATCCTTCTCTCTTATGTGATATGCCTATCGGTATAAGCATTTTGCAGGGTATATAGATCCAGTCAAATACTATTTTTGCTATTTAAAGACCCTTCAAAGAAGCACATTAAAACATATGTCCCCCCCACACACACTGATCACCTTGCAAATAAAACATCTTACTTTCAACTATTCCAGACACCCAAACCAAATTAACACTAGCTGGTTTAAGGATATGGAAAAACATTCAGATCCTTGCCATCTTTTTTCTAGAATTGAAAAGATACTTCTCAAAATGTGAGAAAGTTGCCTATATAACACTCAGTAAGAACATGTGCTTAGAAATTCATGCTTACCATTAATTTTAAAAAAATCTCAAACTAGTTAGTAAATCTGAACTTTAGATATATTTCCTTTATGACCACATGGAAGCAATGAAATTCATGCAATCCAATTAGGTTTACACTTCAGAAACTCCCCCTCCTAATGTTATCCTGGTCTTCAAACATGATCTTCATGACTGCATGTGCTACAGCATTACACAAAATGAGGTGAGGTGAGGACAGAATGTAATTGGAATGTTACTGTAGACATGTCATATAGTCTCTGATAATTTTCAACTGACAGAAATTTTTCAAGAGTAGCAAATTGTACTTGCTCTTTGCTGCTTCTGTGGCAACAGCGGCAAGGTAAAACAAAGAAGTATGAAGACCTAGACATATCCTAGGACAGCTCATCTTCCCTGAATATATTAGCATAACATTTCATTTTATAGTAGGTTTGCTACTTTGATCACCCATGGAAAAAAATCTATCAAGCCATGCATTAGCTTTAAAGATTTAAGCCAATGTGCACTTGAAACTATTCTATAGATATCATGCGCTACTCTGAAAAATAATATGATTTACAGTTGTGGGGCTCATAGGTACTGTTAGAACCTGGATAATCTCAGCTTTCACTTAACAAAGTTGCGTTTCTAGTCCTCATGCATGCTTACACATCTAAAGGGAAAATCAACAGACTTAAAGTACTAGAGAAAAGCTCAGCATCTAGTCTCTTTCTTCAAAAATAATCTAAGAACAGCATCCAATTAAAATGCTGTGAAATCAATACAAAATCTCTCATTAGTTCTTGCACTACAGGCAGTCCTCGACTTACAGGTTTATATAGTGACCATTCAAAGTTATGACGGCACTGAAAAAAGTGACTTAGGACAATTTTTCACACTTATGGCTGTTGCAGCATCCCTATGGTCACGTGATTTAAATTCGGATGCTTGACAACTGGTTCCTATTTATGACGGTTGTAGGGTGTTCTGGGGTCATGTGATTCCCTTTTGCAACCCTCTGACCAATAAAGTCAATGGGGAAGCCAGATTCACTTATCAACCATGTTACTAATTTAACAACTGCAGTGACTCACTTAATAAATGTGGCAAGAAAGGCCATAAAATGGGACAAAGCTCACTTTACCAATTTCTCACTTAGCAGCATCAATTCTGGGCTCAATCGCGGTCGTGCATCAAGGGCTACCCGTACTATCTATCTACTACAGAACAAAATGCGGTTCTCCAAAGACATCTCACCACACAAGTTGTCCAACCGTGCTGGTAAGCAGAATCCAAAATGCTTTTATTTAAGCCAGCCATTCCAACGCACAAGTCTAGAGTAAAAGAGGAATTTTCTCTCTGGTCTTTTCTTACCTGGTGGCAACTGAAAGTTCTGAATATTTGTTGGATTCTGAGAAGGCTGACGAGGTGCTAAAACAGTGGGAGTCAAAGTTGCTCTGATTCCACTTGTGGTTGCGGTTGCAGTCCTGGGCAGGCTCTGCGCCACTGTATTGGCAGCACCCTTAGCCAGACCAGTGGGAGTACCTGGAGGTGCAGGAGGTACTCCACCAGGATTAGGAGCTACGTTGGGCAGGCCAGCTTGCATAGTTTGCCCAATAATCATATTACCCCCTGTAGTACTAGGCTGGCCCGCTGCAGCCAGAGTTTGCTGTTGGGTGACCGCTTGAACGATAGTTTTAGGAGACTCCGCTTTGATGACCTGGGTGGTGGGTGCAGAAGCTGATACTCCAGATCCCGGCTGGCTGTTCACAAGAGAGCTCTGGAGAGACACCCCTGAACCAACCGTGGCGGCAGCAACAGCCGCAGTTGGAAAACCTCCCACATTGATGGTCGAATTGATCACAGTACTGCTCCCATTCTGGGTGGCGGCAGCCAATGAGGGTCCTGCTGCGTGAATGGGTGGCCTTACCAAGGCTACTGTTGGCCCCCCAGTCCCGATATTGGGGGGCTGTTGTGACGAGATCACCGTAGGTGAAGGTGAAGAGGCAGAGGACACTCCAGGGCTAAGGAAAGAAGTCTGGATGACAGTATTTGAAGCAGATGGCAAGACAGCATTAACGGTGTTGACTTTTCCAATATTTCCAGGTCCATTATTCACGAGCGGGGCAACAGCAGGGACCACAGTAGGATTCGCTGTCACAGGAGTGGCCGAGAAAGAAGCGTGGGAATTCATCACCACATTACTTCCATTCAAAGTCTGCACTGCAGTGGTCCCGATTTTACCATTCCTGGTAGATAAAGCTGTTGCCATGGTACTGATTACCACTGATTTGCCCTGATTGAGGGTCCCTGGGGTAATAGCAGCTTCAGAGCCACCTTGGACAGTTGTAGTGGTGCTGCTGCTAGTTGTAGTGGCCCCATCCAACGTAGAACCCTGGGACCTGGCATTATGATTGATAACACTCCCTTGCACTCCAACGGTTCCTGAAAATAAAACAAAGTTTAATTACAATATAAAAGGTGAGAAAGAAAAGATTCTAAGGCTCAATAATGTCAACCGCCCTGTGCGAGCACATAGGCAAGGACTCCTTGGGGTCCCGTTGGCTGGCCAGTGCCGGCTGGCGGTCCCCCAACGACGAGCCTATTCTATCGCGGCCCCAGACCTCTGGAACCAACTTCCCCTGGAGCTCCGTCTGGCCCCTGACCTCCGCACCTTCCGCCATGACCTGAAGACCTGGTTGTTTAACCAATCCAGGTTGTGATTTTTTGGGATGGGTCGGTTTTTATTGGATGAATCTGTAATTGTAATGGGTCTTATTTAGTTTAATCTGTTTTTAATTATTTATTGTTGTTGTTGTTTTTATTTGTGAGCCGCCCCGAGTCTTCGGAGATGGGGCGGCATATAAGTCCCATTAATAAAATAAATAAATAAATAAGTCCAGCACAAAGTATATTGCCCATGTGTCACTATGTCCCAGTATTGGAACAACTTCTGGGGGGGGAAGGAGGGGGAATCTCAGTGGTGGGATTCAAAAATTGTTGCCACTGGTTCAGTGGGCGTGGCTTGGTGGGAGCGCTTTGCACGTGTGCACTTTGCATGCATGCGCGCACCAAATGCGCACTTTGCGTAGGCGCAGAGGCGTTTGCGCTGGCACAGAGGCGTTTCCGTAGGCACAGAGGCGTTTGCGAAGGCGCAAAGGCTTTCTAACTTACCTCCTGCAAGCCTGCACGATGCTGGTTGCTTCAGCAGCTGCCGCACGGTGCTATTTTGTACCGCGCAAAACAGCTGCGCTTCAAATTCTGCCGATAAAAGTGAGTATGGGAGCCCAGGCGGGCCCAACAGTACAGCAGCAGAGAACCGGTTTGGTCTCCGCTGCTCATTGCTCCTACCGGCTATACAGAACCGGACAGAATTGGTCAAATACCACCACTGGGGAATCTTAAGATAGCAACTTTGCTACTGTTCCCTCTACACCGATGGTTATAATACTCGTCCATTAACAGTCAAGTAGTTCCACAAAGATATGCAAATTGTATAGACATGCTGCAAAAAATAAAGGTTTTCAGTTTGCCCCTTTCCCCTCTGTGGACATTTATAACTCCACCTTAAATGACATTTTACTGCAAGTCTGCTCATGAAACTGTATCAGGTTGTTGAAAAATTGGGGAGGGGGGGAGGACAGGAAAAAGAAAAAGGAAAAAGGAAAACCCCATGGTCTCTTACCCTTCCGTTTCATCTACTTATCTTCTGAACAAAAATCCAGAAGCTATTATATTTCTTGACTAATAAAACAACACAGAAAAAAGTGGGGCTGAAGTAGTAGAGAAGTGACATAAGTGAAAAGATTGCAAGGTAGTTTAAGGGATGTCATCCTCCCTCTTAAAATCATTAAATCCTGCTGTTTGATTGCTGTGCTTTCAAAGGAAAACAAATACAAGCAAAAAGGGAGGGATTTTTTTTCCTTGCTGTCCCCAGAAAGCAAATATCCCTACCAAAATCTGCCAGTGTCACTTAAATCAGTCCTGTCTCCGCGGGCTCTGCATTTAGTAAACACAAATAGAAGGGCTGTAGTCAGAAACACGGGGTCACAAAAATCAGGACTAAGGGAAGGTTATTTCTCTGAAACCCCACCCCCTTTCATTAACCTGGTGTCATGACAAGCAACAGCGTCCTTGTAATATTCCAGCAACTGGAAAGCAAAAAGGGGGGGGAATTATATACGGAGGAATATAATTGGAATTGTGTTGGGGTAAATGGACCAGCATTACCTTCCCTTTCTTAAAAAGGCCATTTTTGCACTAACGGAAAGACGGGAACCTGAGTTAGCAGACTCCTTCAGAGTGCACCGTCTTTTTACAAGGGGGAAAACATTTACAGATGGACTGTCATTCTTCCAGTCCCACAGGCAGTAAAGGTTGTGCTGTGACTCTCTGCATAGCTCCTATTATTTCAAGAAAAGCAAACGGTTCGGGGGGGCATAACCCCCCACACTGTACCACCCCAGAGGAGGAGTAGTTCAGCTGGAGCCGCTTTTCCAAAGAGATCTATTTAAAAGGGGTTCCTGATCCTCAGGTTCCCCCATCACTTCCTCTTCCCAGGGGAAGCTGCTGCTGCTGCTGCTGCTGCTGCTGCTGTGATTAATAACATTTCTTCTCTCTCTTTCTATCTCTCTCTCTCACCCCCCCCCACCCCAATGCACTTCAGGCAGGGGGTGGCAAAGAATTCAAGACAGCCAGGGAATATCGAAATGGATAAGGAGGGCAGGGAGCACCATTCCTCTGATCCCAGCAGCACGGGAGCAAGGTGGCACAGAAGTCCAAAGGTAAGGTCTCTTCCTTCCTCGTCCTCAGGAGCCCCCCAAAACACTTCGCAGACAAGAGATGACAGAATGAAGAGCAAAAAAGCCAAGGGGAAGAACGGGAGGGGGAACCACCCTAGGAAAGGAAGCTGGTTTCCCCCTTCCCTAAAGGACCCACACACACAGGCACTACTCTCTGACCACAACACTCACCCTCCCCCCCATACACACACACATCTGCTCCTGGCTCGAGGTGCAGCAGAGGCAGGAGGCACACCATCCTGGCCAAAAATAGGGTGCTGGGGAGGGAGGGAGAGGGGTTGGCATGTGAAGAAGGCCTCTCTCTTGGCCGCCTCCCCCTCCCCAACTCCATGCCACCCACCCACCCACCCCTGGCACCCTCCAGTTGCTGCCCCCACCAGGGAATGGGGGGGGGGCAGAGGAGAAAGAAAGGGAGCTCAGAATGGGGGGGAAGACCCCCATTCCTGAGGGAGAAGGACAAGAGGAAGAGGAAGAGGAGGCAATCCCCCCTCCGCCCCGGCTTGCCTCGCCGGGTTACCTGGCTTGGTGATCTCCGGGCCACTGAGTCCCATCTTGGCGGCGGCGGCGACGGTGGTGGTGGTGCTGCTGGTACTGCTGCTGCCGGTGGTGCGGCTGCCGGGGCTCTCTGTTTGGACATTAGCATTGCCTCCTACTCCTCCTCCTCCTCCTCCTCCTGGGCTAGGGCTAGGGCTGTTGCTGCTGCTGCTGCCGCTGCTCACAACATGGTTCCCCAGCAGCCCCCCGGCGACCCTGAGGGGCTCCTGCGCCTTATGATGTGGGTGGTGGTGGCCCGAGGCCGCCAGCTGAGACTCCAGGGAGCCCACCAGGTCGCTCACCACCTTCTCATCCACCTCAGCGTTTAGGAAAACCTCATCCAGCAGATCCGACCCAGCCGCCATCTTTTTTCGGAGGGTTCCTGGCGAGCGGCTCCCTCCCGCCCGCCGGCCCCCCCCTCCTCTTCACTCCTCCCTCTGCCCTCCTCCTCCTCCGCCCTCCCTCCTGCTCTCCCCCCCTCCTCCCCACCTCACTCACTCATTTTACACATACGATGCGCTCCCCTCCCGCCTCGGCCTCCGCCACCGAGCATGCGCGACGAAAACTCCGCGCGAGCGGGCTGGGAAAGCTGCGGGGGGGGGGCCGTCGAGGCGTCACCTCAGCGGCCGGAGAGGGATTCCGTCGGTTCCTGATTGGCCGGCGGCCGGCTATAAATACTGAGGCAAATGGCTGCGAGCGCTCAGACAGGGAACGGGCGGCAAGGGCCCGGCTGCGGCCTACTAGTGAGAGGGGACGGCCGCTGAAAGTCGGGCTGGCCGCACGCGCTGGGCGCCGGCCGAGGGGTCGATGAGGGGAAGTGGAGGCGGTGCTACGGGTCGTGGCCGCCGACGCCTCGGGGCTGGCCGCGCCGATCGCTGTCGTCCTTTGTCTGGCGAAGCCCAAAATGGCTGCATGTTCCGCGGCGGCGGCTGGGTCGCTTGTCGACAGCGCGCCTGGGGCTCCCTGGCCGGCTCGAGTCTGAAAGACGTCCCGCACCTGTGCCAGCTTATGAAAACAACACGCCCTTTGAACGGGAAGGCTGGCGCAGAGCGCGGGGCCTGGTACACGGACAGGCCGGCCGCGTCCCGCCGTCTCGACCTAGCGGGCGTTCCCCGCCGCCCGTCCGTGTCCAGTCGGGCCTCGCCGGAAAAGACCCGCGACCTCCTAGCAGACCGGCCCCGGGACGCGGGCCGGGAAGGAGGTCAAGGCTCTTGCCGCGCCCTTGAGCCCGGCCTGAGCGCGCCTCCGCGTTGGCTTGGTTTGGTTTTCCTCCTCCTCGCCTCCACACTTGTGCCAAAGTTTGGGTGGCCGGTTCTGCCGGTCAGTGGCCCGCGCACCCCGAAGCCCCCTTGTTCCCCCACCTCTTTTCACTTAGGCTGTGGCCTGTCACCCTCAAAATAACCCCCTTTCCCCCACAAAAGAAAAGCTGCTGCGGTCTGGACGGAGCTGCGGGTGTCAAAACAGCGTCCTCTCCCGCCTTTCCTTTTCAAGCGCTCAGCTACTTCCTTCTTTTCAGTCAAGCATCGCTTACGCGTCCAACCGCCTTTTTTATTTATGGCATTATACATACTTGCACACTTTAGGGACTAGTTGCGAGCAGCTGAAAATGCGTAACGCAGCCATGTCTTCCTACCTTCTCTGTCAAAAATAGACTCCGTTGTGCAAAGATAAGATACAGCTGCTTATAGGTTTTATTTTAGGGAGAAGCCCTGAGAAGTGTCAGCAAAAAGGACGGGAGGGAGCATCTCTTTCTTTTTTCCTGCCTATAATTCTTTTTTTTCTCTGAAATTGTTTTACTTTTGCATTTGATTTCCTCAGCTTCTTTGCATATACCCCCTTTCTGATAGTGCCAAGCCAACCTGATTTTGCAGCATTGTACCAAACAATTCTTTAGAAAAATTTTCAGGGATCACTTTTCATGAACAAAGCCATCTGCAAAAACATTTTTATTTTTAAAAAGGTCAAGATTATGTTCTAAAATTGTCTATTCTGGTCCTCGCTGTCCCCTCCCTTCTCTAGACAAGCAAGAATGCAAAATCAATACTTCACAATGTCAGATCAATTGAATAATAGATCGTTCAGCACACCCTTTTGTATTCCATCCCTCCTTTTCTGTTTTATAAGAAAGAAATTGAAAAACATTTTGGGTTTTATAATTGCTGTCTCCCTTGCAGAGATACCTTATGTTTCTTTTGCCCTTTATTAATTATTTCTGTCTTTTAACCCGCCTCATCCTGAGGAGTCATATTGGGTGGCAATACTTTATAATTTATGCTTCTAGTCAGGCTTTTAAAATGGTGCAAATTAGAAGAAAAGTAAACATCTATTTAAATTGATGGTTTACTTTAAAAATCAGTGCAAATTGGGGGTTTTAAAAAATTTTATGGAATATTAAGCTCCTGAATTCAAATGAGTCCCATTGCTAAGACAAAAGGAGGGATTTTTCTTATTTTATTCTTAAAAGGTAGTAATAAGATTGAGATTTGCTGTTTGTGACACTGCACAGCAAGGATTGTAAAGGTCTCTAGTTGGGCAACTGGGGAGGTTAGCACTCCTTGCAGGAGATGCATTAACTGATTTTTTATTAAAAAGTGGCTAAGAATAATGAGTACATTATTATATACAAGAGAGCTGCTCATTTTTATGTTGTATTTTGTCAATTTTGCAGATATTGGGAGCTAGTTATGGTATACAATGCAATGCATTTCAGGCATTGTTTCTTATCTTGGGGACTTTAAAATGTGTGGACTTCAGCTCCCAGAATTCTCCAGCCAGAGGGCAGGAACAGCAACAGAGAAAGTATGTCTCCCAGGTACCATGAAGTGACATTGTTCACTATATGGGATGCAAAGTATACCAACCCTATCAGAACTAACAGGACAGTAGAAATTGCAAGGACATTTACAGTGCTGTAAACGTCCTTGCTTTACAAATATTTACCTTCAACTTAAATTGCATCACAAGGCCCATTAGTAACCTGTGTGACTTAAGTAGCAGAGGGATGTACCAAGGCTAAATTATAGATAATCCTTGATTTATGACCACGATTGAGCCCAAGATTTTCCGTTGCTAAGTGAGACATTTTTTAAGTGAGTCTTGCCCCATTTTACGACTTTTCTTGTCTCAGTTGTTAAGTGAATCACTGCAGTTGTTAAGTTAGTAAAAGGGTTGTTAAGTGAATCTGGCTTCCCCATTGACTTCGCTTGTCAGAAGATCACAAAAGGTGATCACAAAACTCCGGGACACTGCAACTATCATGAGTCAGTTGCCGAGCATTTGGATTTTGATCATGTGACTATGGGGATGCTGCAATGGTCATAAGCGTGAAAAACAGTCATAAGTCACTTTTCAGTGTCACCGTAACTTCAAATCACTAAACAAACTGTAGTAAGTCAAAGGACTACCTGTAACACATACATTGCTGCATTCTGGACTTGCTGTAGGTTTTGAGTTTTCTTCGAGGGCAACCTCATGCAGAGCACCTTATAGTAATTATACACGAATGACTAAGGTATGAATGGGCCATGAGAAGGGCCTCTGATCCAGGAAATGACAAAAATCGACCTACAAGATGAATCTGTGCAAAGACTTTTCTAGCCACACTTGCAATTTGTTCAAGTAGAAGCTGCAAGTCCAGGAGAATCCACAAACTGAATCAAGCTTGACTCTTCCTGAGTTTATAAGGTGTGTCGATGTAATTCCTTGGAACTTCATGAAGTGGCGGCGTGCCACTGAAATCTTTCAAGAATTGACTTTGTATTCTAGACAACACCAAGATTTGCAGGTGGTCTCTCATTCAAATAATACCAGGGCTAGTTCCGCTTAGCTTCTTAGAACACCCAAGATGGACTAGATGCTTGGACTTCCTGAAGCCCCAATAAATCATAGGGAACAATATTAACCCTTCCCAGCGAAGGATAATTAAGCCTTCACATGAAATAGAAAAGTTACCAAATCTGCTTTAATAGCTAGTTTTGCCCATTTCATTACCTTTCTTGCCACGATTGCTAAGTGAATCACTGCAGTTGTTAAGTTAGTAACATGGTTCTTAAGTGAATCTGGCTTCACCATTGACTTTATTTGTCAGAAGCAAAAGAGGATCACGACCTCAGGACACTAACCATCATAAATACGAGCCAGTTGACAAGCATCTGGATTTTGATCACGTGACCATGGGGGTGCTGCAATGGTCATAAGTGGGGAAAATGGTCATAGGTCACTTTTTTCAGTACTGTTGTAACTTCGAACAGTCACTAAACAATTGGTTGTAAGTTGAGGAATGTCTGTATATTGCATACTTACAATCCTAAATAGTTTAGTTTACTTCATTGTACCTCGTACAATGAAATCAAACACCATCTTCAGTGCACATCATGACCATGACCATGAAAAGAACACAAACACACATCCTTCACCCTTCACACATTGAACTGGAAACCCCCAACACCACACCAACACTGCACTATACAGCAGAATTCAAAAGAGCTACTGCCCTGGGATAGCAGCTGTAATAGTGTTTCATAGCTTCCATCAGAGATACATGCAGATACCAACAGAAAAGAAAGATGTTGTGGTCCTAGAAACACAGTAATTTGACCATTTTGCAAACTATTCTACATTTGCCCTCATTTTTCCACTTGGATAATTATACATTTTGCTTAGTAACTGCTAAGGTACATTAGTTGAGGTCTTGCTTCAGAACCGTTACATTAAACCGAATTAAAATATCTATGGTAGAAATGCTGTAGTACTGATAAATAGGCAGTACTGTATGCAAATTACCAAAGTCCAAGTTGGCTAGGAACAAGTTACAAGTTGTCAGTCATTCCTTCCTACATAATCATGTACTTCCTTATTTATGCTTTCCTTTACCTTTGTCCTATCTGCTTTTGGTGCAACGCTACTACTAAGCTTCCAAGCTAAAGCATTTTGCCTTTTCTGTCACCTGCTGTGTGTATGGAATAATTAGCAGTTATATTTTTAATCAGTCCTCGGAACAGGAAAACCAAAAGAAGATTTACATGACACAAAATACTTCTGAAGTGGACTTAACTGTAGCTTACACAGCAGCGAGGATAGGATAACAGGCATGCTTATGATTGCTGCTCAAAGTCTAGTCCATTGTTGAGTACAGTTAGTTCAAATACAAGCATGAGGTGGACCATTGCCTACATGTGGTCCCCTGTCCATTTCCTACATCAAGAAACAGGAATAGCTTGGGTCCCTGGGATACATTTGGAATATTAAGAGCATGTAGTGGCATTCTTATTGTATGCCAGAATAGAATAGAATAGAATAGAATAGAATAGAATAGAATAGAATAGAATTCTTTATTGGCTAGTGTGATTGGACATACAAGAATTTGTCTTGGTGAAAATGCTCTCAGTGTACATAAAAGATAGGAGGAGCTTGACTACCACAATATAGTATCACTACTGTGATAGTCATTTTTTACCCTTCTGTTCATGTCTGATTGTCAGACAGAGTTTTTAAACAAGTCCCTGCAGTTTTCTTGGCAAAGCTTTGCAGAAATGATTTGCCCTTGCTTGCTTCCTAGGGCTGAGGGAAAGTGACTGGTCCAAAGTCAGTCAGCTGCCTTCAAAGTGGAACTCAAACTCATAGTTTCCTAGTTTCTAGCCTTAAGCCTTAACCATTACACCAAACTGGCTCTGTATGGTAGTCATAGCTAGTCATAAAATATCTATTTCCTGTAAGACAAACAGGTTGCTTCCTGTTGCTTGTTTTCTGTGACCACAACATCTGTAGTTTGTCCTTTCTGTGGGTAAGCATGCATGTTGCCAATCACTGTCCACCATTTTTATTTTCTTGGTATGGCTCTGGAGTCTGAATTTGGAAGCTTTCAAGAAAATTAATCAGTTCTGGGTTGGAGCTTTGCATCATGTCAACTTCTATTTAGTTAAAACAATTTAGAACACATTAAAAGAATCAGGCTTGCTACTCATTGGGATATACAGATACAGATTAACAGAATTGGAAGGGATATTGTAGGTCATCTAGTCCAACTGCCTGCCCAAGTAGACCCTACATTATTTTTGACAGAGTCCGGTCTCTTAAAAGCTTCCAGGGATGAAGCTCCCACAATTTCTGAAGGCAACTTCTGTTCCATTGGTTGATTGCTCTCACTGTCACTCCTTATTTCCAGGTTGAATTTCTCCTTGTTCAGTTTCCATCCATTATCCCTTGTCTGGCCTTCAGGTACTTTAGAAAATAGCTTGACCCCTTCCTCCTCTCTGTGGCAGCCCCTCAAATATTGGAAGACTGCTATCCTGTCTCCCCTGGTCCTTCTCTTCACTAGACTAGCCATGCCCAGTTCCTGCAACCATTCATCGTATGTGGATTATTTTATTTGCTCCAAGAAAGATTTTCCCAAATGTATATTCTTGTGTTGAACTTTTTTAAAAAAATTGTCTTATTTTTTAAAGAACATCTTCCATATAACTACATTCAGGCTACTCCAAGTCTGAGCATAGATTGTTTTAATTATTTTAACCTCACAGTTTAAAAGTAATCCACAATGAAATAGCCACAGTAGTTTCTTTTATAGTTTTGATTAGTATATATATTTACAAATATGTGTGGCTTATACTTATTGAAAGCATATTTGATGCACAAGACAACAAGCAACAAAATCTAGCTTTGTTATAGCAATGCCTTAAATATTGTTTAAAATAAAAATAGATGGAATATTTATCCTACCTAAATATCCTTAACAATTAGGAAGCATGTTCTAAATCATGGGTGCCAACCTTCTGGATTGCTTGGGCTGCACTGAGTGAAGATTTGGCCACATATAAAATATATAACACACATCACACCATGTTAAAAGTCTTAGAATCTTGTGGAGCCACATTACTAGCTGTCCAGTGCTGCATGCAGCCCATGGGCCCCAGGTTGGGCACATCTGTTCTAGATTCACATTCTGTCTCTAAATTCTGTATTTCTCTTATTTCATTAATACCTCCTGTAGCTGTAAAAATTAAAATGCCTCTAATGTATAAGACCATTGTCTTCTACTAAAATGAATCAATTTAATAATACATTGCACTTACACATTGATCATGTAGTAACATGAAGCCATTTTTATTGAGTTGCTTGGTTGGTTATGGACAACATGGCTCTGGCACTCCTTATGCTGAACATACAAAGCTATATGAATATACTGTAGTTTATTCCCACAGTAAGACAATATGATTTGGGCTGCAGTACCTAGGAAAATTTTGGCGGTATCACTCCATGCCTGAGCATGGCGATATTGCCAGGGTGAAGAAGTGATAACGCTAATTCCTTTCTCATGGAGACTTCTAACATCATTCAGATTTACAGAGAGAAGCCAGACAGAGAAGCGAATCCCTTGTTCTTGACATAATGAGCCTGGACAGATGATCCATACGTGCAAATGTACACTGGATGCAAGATGAGATTTTTGATTGTATAGTTGAAACGTCTGGTAGGGGGTTAAAGGGCGGGGGAACGCAGAGCTCCATTTGAAATAATAAAATTCAGTATTAAAAGCTAGGAAGAAGATTCTGCTACCTTATTCTCTAAATCAAATCTAAAGTGTAAGTTATTGAGAAGATGAAGCAAGCAATTCTAGAAACAGAGCTGGCCAGTGTCTTGCCAGCGCTGGGTTCAAATGAACTGCCTGACTTAGCACAGCAGATGGGTTCATTCAATATACTAAGATAATGCTTAGGTTCATCTAGTTTGGTGAACCACAAATTAGCAAATGCATTTTAGCATGTTGTGTGAACTTTGTTAGAGTTAAACATGTTTCAGTCTTATTAAATTGAATAGTTTTGCTGTGGAGTTTAATAAAATAAACTGTGCTTGCTTCTGATTGACTGAGTCATTTTTTACTGTTTGTTTTTATGTCTTTTGTTAGAGCAGTTTGTGTAAGCACAGTCGTGTAATATGCTCATACAATTATAGTTGTGAACATGAGACTTATTTTGGTTTGGTGGTTAAGACACCAGGTTAGGAACCAGGAGACTGAGTTCTAATCCCAGCCAACTGGATGACTTTAAGCCAATCATCAAGAGACTGAATTCTAGTTCCGCCTTAATAATGAAAGCTGGATGGCTGACTTTGGGCCAATCACCACGAGACTTTGAATTCTACTCCCCCTTAGTCATGAAAGCTGGCTGGGTGACTTTGGGCCAATCACCAGGCGACTGTGAGTTCTAGTCCCACCCGAGGCATGAAAGCCACCTGGCCTGGGTGACTTCAGACTGGTCACTCTCTGTCCAAGTCATCAGGCTTGGATGAAAAGCCAGTCAGTCAATTCCTGCTGTAGCCAATAAATCAAGACTCAGTTGATCAAAAAACAACAGACCCTTTACTTATGGAAAAACGTTAGGAAGAATTTTTATTATTTGATTTTATTGATTTTATTAATACAATGAAACAAACTTAAGGGGAAAAAGCAATGTAAATGGTGACCTAAAGGAGTTTAGTTTTGGAAATTCCCTTTGCAAATGTCTGTATTGATAGGTAAGTCTTCAACTGCTATTTAAAATAAGGCTGCAAGACAGGAAGCCAAGTTTTCTTGGGGAGAAAGTTTCTCCACCAGGGCACTGCCACGAGGGCTTTATTCCTGGTCAGTGTGATCTAGGACAGACCAAACTTTGGGACCCTAAAGAAGTCCTCTTCAGGATCCAATCTGAGTCAGTCACTGGGACAAAAGGTTTATTCTTCCAACTGTTCTTCCAACTGTTTGGAGCCCATCATCAGGGAACTTATCCCTCTCAAGAATATGCAGTGGGTTGTTCTTTGTGTTGAATTTATATGGCTGCTTGTTGTGTGTAACTTTCAGTTGTAAATTACGCTGTTAATGGTTGGCTATTTAGTTATTAATTGTAGTTTCCTTCTGCCACTGCACCCTTGGATCCTAAGTATCTGATAGGCTGGTGGTAAGTCAGCACTCCTATTGACTGACAAGGGGCCCGTTTTCCAGGCTTCAATCATTTCTCTGGCTATTTTTGTCCCTGTTCAACCAACAATCATAGTAGGTGCAAAATTAAATGCATGTCCTTATTCCAGTATCCTGTGACACATATATTTACATTCATGAGGTCCTCTTCAGTTGGTCTTATTGGATGGCATTGGGAGAGGTAACCTGGTTATAAGTACCAAGACCCCATATGCTTTAATGTAGTATGTCAATGTCAGCATCTTAACTTGGTCTCATTAGTAACTATCATAATGCATCACTTTTAGAACAGGTTCTGGATGATTCTATTTCACATCCTCAATATTCAAACAGGCATGCACTTTGTTTTTCAGTTTCTGGACCATTTTTCAAAGAATTTCACATAAAGTACATTGCAGTAATCCAGTTATGAAAGTATTAAGGTATGAATTGCTGAAGCTAGCTATGCCAGTTTAAGATATCCAGTCCTCACCTGCTCAAAACTTGGTCAACACTTTCTTGTTACCAAGGCAACTTATATATCAACAATACACCTGCTCCTTAAGTGAAAATGTTATCTACAATGTGCCATCATCCTAATTCCCAGGCCTGAGAACCACCTATCTATCTATGCCTTCACTGCTTCAGTTCTTTTGAAATTTCTAAGCAACTTTTAAGCGTAATTTATCTGTTGATTCAATTTTATGCCGTCCAACTCTCAACCACTCTAGGTGGCTCATAATACACCAAAATAATATCAGAACAATAATATCAGAATAACAGGGACTAACCACAGGCTTGGACAAAGAAGAAGAAAAAGAGCAAACTGGCAAACCCCTCCCCTCAAAACATCCTACCAGCAACTGACATCCAATCCAAGGCTCATCAATCCCTCTAACACAAGGGCTAGGAGAACAGCCAGGCCTTTAAGGCTTTCTGGAATGAAAAAGAGGAGGGGGATTCAGATCTCGGGGAGAACTTCATTCCAGAGGACAGGTGCTGCAACAAGGAAGGGTCTTTTGTCATCTTTGACTGATAAGCCAAGTGTATTCCTAGAGAACAGTTCCATTATTAAAGCAGTTCCAGTGGCAAATTCTTCTGCAACATAATAAGCCTGCCTAACAGAAAAATAAATTTGATGCAAAAGTTCTTTAAAACAGCCTGGAAACTGCAAAAAAGGACCAAATGGGATAACTGAATTGATGAGTAATGTGTTTATAGAGTGCCACACATCAGTCCCATGTTGAAACAGCTTCAGATCACAGACCCAAACCAAGGTGCTCCCTGAAGCATATTAAAACCTTATACAGGTAGACTTCCGGTGACGTCTTGCCATGGCGAGGTAGGGAGATTTGAGCTCTTCTCCCACCTCGGGCTTTTCTGTTCATGGGCAGCTGTTTGTGGCAGGGTGGATTCGTGATTTGAACACCCTAACGAGGAGCAAACACTCGGAACCTGTTTGGGAGTTGCGATCCCGGGGGTGAGGAAGAGTGCCCGAAGTCTGGAACAGAAGAAGCCAGCTCCCCGAGTGAGAGCTGACCCAAAGACGAGGCGGTGTACCATCAGAGGGGAGCAGAAAGAGAAGGAGCCAGATTGGAGAGGAATAATAATTGCATTTGGTGAGGGGCTACAAAACGATCGGCGAGATCAAGCTGGTGAGGATAGCCCAAAATAGAGTGGGGTGAAAGCGAAAAAGAGCGGCAGCACTTTAGCTATTACCCCTAATGTAAGGTGAAAGAGAAAAGGCAAGAGATTGAGAACGAGAAGGCGAGAATGAACTGTGAGTAAAAAGGGCGATCTCTAAAAAGTTGGAAGGAAAGCAGTGTGGCCAGGAGCGTTAGCGAAACAGAAAGGAATTAGCGATGAACGGAAAAGTTAAAACGCGCTTGGCGGTGACAGAGCGATCGTGGAGGCAGCCATTGTGCTTGAGAGAGCGGTGGAGATTCGGGACGAATGAAGGAATAAACAGCATTATAAGTGGAAGGGCATAAAATCAAACTAATACACGGAGAACATTATCTTCCACTGAAGGAGAAGGGACAATTCAGGAAGGAAAGACGGAGGGTCGGAGGAAGAGTTCGAGCAGCAAGAGATTTGACGGAACTGAGAGGACTGCTGACAGCGTGTAGAACCAAAAAAAAAGGACTGGAAGAAGAGACTGGCAGAGTGACAGTGCAATTTGGCGGACATTGAGAGCGGTGGATCGAGTAATACTCTGACATTATAATCAGATCTGTAAAAAAAATTTTAAACTTATACTATTCAAATTAGAGAAGGTTAAGTAAATGAAATAGAGACTAATAGAGATTAATATACTAGACAGATATATACAGGAGGATATTATTAGAAGCATTGTGTTATACAGATATTAAGGACTGAAATATTTAAGATATTTATATATCATTTATATCTATAATATTTATATATTATTTAAGATATTTAAGAGAAGGAGTAGAAAGGAGGATTGGAAGGAAAATAGAAATAGAAATAAGTGAGCTGAAATAGATAAAACTAGGTTATTGTGTGATATATAAATAAGTAAGCTATACCAATTATTGCGTAGGAAGATAGACATATTTAGGATTGAGATATAACGGATATAGTAGTGAATGAATTGTTCTACTTTGCCTTTTGGAAACTTATAATCAACCTATACCTTACCCTCCTGTTCTCGATATTCTTATGATTGAGTATTTAATAATGAATTGTAAGTAAGGAATATAATGAAGACGTAATTAAGTCCCCCCTTCTCCCCCCACTCTTCCCTCTTGATATTAAGAATTTTGGTGGGTCTTGGTTATAACATAAGATAAGATAATAGATACATTTAGACAAAGACAGATAAGATAGGATAAATAACGGCATCAAATAGTTACATATACAGATAATTCATTTAAGTGGAACCTGTTAGAAAGGAGAAGCTTTAGGTAAATGGTAATTGGAAATGTGACATGGGGAAACATAAACAAAATAATTACAGAGCAGCAGAAAATTATAAAGGAAATGACGAGTACAACGACTACCATTACCAAAGCAGGAAAAAAAGCAACAATAACTGCAACACCGCCTACCCCCACAACAACTTCTATGCAGAGAACGATAGAAGGGATGTTAGGCCCGGAAAAAGCTAACACACATGCAGGTACACAAGCAGTACAGAATACACTCCAGACAATTCAAAATATGATGTTAACGCTGCAAGAAACTATGTTGAACAATCACACAGAAAGCAAAAAGGAAAGAGAAACAATGAGAACAGAATTAAAAAGTGAGTTGGGGGAGATGAAAAATGAAATTAAAAACTTAGATGGGAAAATAGGACAATTGCAGGAAATGACAAAGGCGAATGAGGAAAGGATTGCAGTAATTACCAAACAAGCAGATCAAACAGGAAAGAAAGTAGAAGATATAGAACAAAAAATGAAGGATCAATACAGGGAGACAAATGAGACCTTGACCTACCTAGAGATGGATAAAGCCTCGTACTACTTAAGATTTCAAAACATACAGGAAGAAAGAGAGGAAAACCTGACCTTAGTGATGGCAGAAATGTTAGCGACCTTATTAAAAAAGGATAGAAATGAGATGATTCAAGAACTGGATGAGGCCTACAGGGTTTTCACGAGTTATGCGAGACGACATGGGCTCCCTCAGGAAGTCCATGTCAGGTTTGCAAGAAAACGAATTAAGGATATAATCTATAGATTGACAAGGGAGGAAATTATAAATTATAAGGGAAGGCAAATCATTGTATTAAAACAGATACCAAGAAGGGTGCGGGAACAAAGAAAAGAATACAGATTCCTCACGAATTATTTAAATAGAAAGAATATATCCTTCAGATGGAATGACCCCGAGGGGGTCTTAGTGACGTGGGAAGGGAAGAGAGTAAGGATAGATAACTTAACTAAGTCCCAAAGATTTTTGGAGCAGTTAGGAGGATCAGAGGAGGAATTAAGTAGTAGGGGAGAATCACGAAATACGAGCCAAGAGGAATTACAAGTTAGTACTAGAGGAGGAGAGGGAAGGGAGGGGAAAGAGGGGGATAGAGAAATATCTGTTGGGGAAGAAAGAAGGAGGGAGGAGACAGGAGTGAAAACTAGAAGTCAGACAGTAGGTAAAATGTAAAAGGTAGAAAGAAAAGGAATAAATGGGAAAGGGAGTAAAATTGATATCGATAAATATCAATGGGTTGAATAGTCCGATGAAAAGGAAAAAAATATTTACTAAATTAGAAAAGCAAAAATTGGATGTTAAATGCCTTCAAGAAGTCCATATAAGGGAACAGGACCAGAGATATCTACAGAACAAGAAATTGGGGAAAGTATTTACAGCATTGGCAGGGGAGAAAAAGAGAGGGGTAGTACTATATATAAAGGAGGACATTACAGCAAAATTAATCTATAAGGACACGAGAGGAAGAATACTAATGGTGGAGGCAGAGATACATAATAAGAAAACCTTATTAGTGGGAATTTATGCACCAAATAAGAATCAAAAGGAATTCTACAAAAATCTATATGAGAAATTGATAGAAAGTGGTAATACAAGGATTTGTCTAATGGGGGACTATAATGCAATAATTAATAATAAACAGGACTATAAATGCCGACAAAAACAATATCAAAAGCGAAACATTTTGCCTAAAATGTTTTTTGAAATGACGGAGGAATTAGGATTGGAAGATTTATGGAGAAAAAGAAACCCAGGAGCCGCACAGTATACTTTCTACTCCAGTCCACATAAATCATGATCGAGGATAGACATGATCTGGGCAAACAGTGAATTAAATAGGAAAATCCAAGATATAAAAATTCTAACAAATATATGGGCCGATCATAATCCAATGTTAATAATTTGGAAGGAACGGACATGGAAAGGACAGAGATGGTCGTTGAAGACCCCAGTGTTAAAGGAAGAAAAATATATGCAGAAAATAAGGGAGGAACTAACATATTTCTACAATGTTAACAAAAAGGAAGACACCTCATTGCAGAACTTATGGGATACGACCAAAGCCTACATAAAGGGAATATCCATGGCATACATAGCAAATAGAAACAAGGAAAGGCATAAAAAACAGGATGAATTAACAAAAAAAATTGGAAAGTTGGAGAATAGACAAATGAGAAATCCAGATAATGAACAAATTAGAGACGAATTAATGCAGGCAAAACATGAGATTAACATACTCGAACAAGAGGAGTTAATTAAGAAACTACAATATACAAAACAAAACTATTTTGAATGTGCAAACAAGCCAGGTAGGTGGCTAGCATATAAGTTGAGAAAAGAGGGCCAAAAAAGAGTGATACAGCATCTAGAAGATAAAAATGGGGAAATAGAAGTAGACCCGGAAAAAAAGAAAGAAATTGTAAGAGAATATTTCGAGGATTTCTACAAACAAGAAAAAGTGGAACCAGCAAAAATAGAAGAATACTTAAAAGAAGGAACTATTCATAAATTAGCTGATGATAAAAGAGAGATATTGAATAAGGAGATAACGATGAGTGAATTGAAAGAGGTGATTCAAAAACAAAAAAGTAATAAAACGCCAGGCCCAGATGGATACCCAAGTGAATTTTACAAAAATGTTGGAGACATATTAAATAACACGTTCCTAGAAGTCTGCAATGAGGTTCTATACTAAAATACCAAGATGGTTTTCAACAATGGAGGCAACATTCCACTCCAATACAATGGACCTAAATAAAAAACTCAAATATTATCAGATTCTAGATACAGAGGGGAGATTAAAAACGAGACAGGAGCTGGAAACACAAGGAATAACAATAGACAATTGGGTTTACTTACAAATTAAAATGAGGTATAATAAAGATATAAAGGAGTATGGAATAGAGACAAAGAATACACAATTGGATAAAGTACTTTTGGGGCCAGAAGAAAAACTGATATCTAAATTATACAATCTACTATTAGAACAGGAAAGAGCAGAGCAATTAGTGAAAGGGCCAATGCTAGCATGCGAAAAAAAATATTGGATATAGTTTGGATTTGAATGACTGGGAGGAGATTTGGGAGAAAAACTTGACATACACAAAATCGGTGGCATACAAAGAAAATCAGTACAAAATGATATATAGGTGGCATTTGGCCCCTGCTAGATTAGCGAAGTTATTTACAGCGGCAAACCCTAAATGTTGGAAGTGTAAAGATAAAATTGGCATGTATTTCCATGTGTCGTGGACATGCCCAAAAGTGAGGAAGTATTGGGTTGAAATCAAAAATTGGATCGAGGAAGTGACAAAATGTGAACTGGAGTGGAGACCAGAACTGTTTTTACTGGGAATGATAAAAGGAAACTTTCCCCCTAAGGACAAATACCTGATTACACACTTATTAACAGCTGCACGAATCTCTTTAGCCCAGAAATGGAAAGAATCTATAATGCCATCCATACAAACTATAATTAGGAAAACTTATGAATGCGTGGAAATGGAAAGATTAACATTCAAATTAAATGAACAAGAGGATTTGGAGTACTATAAGACATGGGATAGATGGTATGACTGGGTGGAACAAAATGCAAAAAGAAGGACGAGGGAAAAAGGAACCCAGGGAAAATAGGGCATTAATGTGGATGAAAGGATGTCATAGATAATATGTGATATTATAGAGTGATCTAGAAGGAGATATAGAAAAATTAAAATCATAACCCAAACCAAACAAATAGGAAAAATTGATAATAAATATTGTTATGTATATTTTATCGTTAAGGTTAAAAGTGTATACCCAATCTGAAACTCAAACCAAAAGAAGAAACTGCATTGTGCATTGTTGTGTATTTATGTTATTTGTATTTGTACGTCTGTGTTTTTAACATTTGTAAATAAAGCTTTTTAAAACTTCAAAAAAACTTATACAGGTAGTCCTCGACTTAACAACTATATTTGGGACTAATACTTTCATAGCTCAGCTATGAAAGGTTGTTCAGTGAGTCATGCCTGAATTCACATCCTTTTTTGCCATGGTTGCTAAGCAAATTGCTACAGTGGTTCAGCGAATCACAGAGTAGTGAAGCAAATTCAGGTTTCCCCATTGATTTAGACTAGAAAAACAGAGTTGGAAGGGACCTTGAAGGTCTTCTAGTCCAACCCCCTGCTCAGGCAGGAAACCCTATACCATTTAAGACAAATGGTTGTCCAATCTCTTCTTAAAAACTTCCAGTGTTGGAGCATTTACAACTTCTGGAGGCAAGTTGTTCCACTGATTGTTTTAACTGTCAGGAAATTTCTCCTTAGTTCCAGGTTGCTTCTCTCCTTGATTAGTTTCCATCCACCGCTTTTTGTCCTGCCTTCAGGTGCTTTGGAGAATAGCTTGACTCCCTCCTCTCTGTGGCAGCCCCTCAGATATTGGTACACTGCTATCATGTCTTTTCATTAAACTACACATACCCAATTCCAGCAGCCGTCATGGCACTGGGCCGTGACATGTCCTTCTGTCACAAAATCACAAATTATGATTCCATGACCCTGGGACACCGCAGCCAGTTTTACTTAGCTATGCAAATTCTGGTCCCAACTAGTGGTGGTATTCTACTGGTTTGGCCTGGTTCTAGCGAGCCGGTAGCAGCGATGAGCAGCGGAGACTGAACCGGTTCTCTGCTGCTCTGTTGTTGGGCCTACCTGCCCTCCTGGGCTCCCATACTCACCTTTATCCTCTGAATGTGAAGCACAGCTGTTTTGCGCGGCACAGCAACTGGGATCGTGCAGGCTTACAGGAGGCGAGTTAGAATGCCTCTGTGCCTGCAGAGCTAGATCTGTGCTTAAAAATAGGTTGTCTATCTCTCCCTTAATGGTATCCGAATCATGTCCTTTGCAATTTAAACCATAAGTACAACTACTAACTGTCCATTGCTGCTTCTGTGACTATTAAAGGTTTTCCATTGCTTTCACCACTAGGTTCTCAAGTAGTTAGCTTTACTTTTTCTTTTATTACTTTGGTGTTTAAGGCACACTATTTTATCTCTGGGTAGTCCTTGACTTAGGACCATAATTGAACCCAAAATTACAGACATATGTCATTCTGGTCATGTGACTGCATCCGATTTTACCATTCTTTTTGTGGTGGCTGTTAAGCAATATTAAGCAAATATTAAGCAAATTGTCCTCAATGAGCTTTTTTTTTGCTGAAAACTGGAAGCCAACACCGTGAGGTCATGTGGACATGCAAATAGCCATATATGTGGACTGGTTGCCAAATGTTCAAAATGCAATCATGTGACCAGGGGTTGAAGCGGTTGAAGAGGGGATCAACCTATTCTCCAAAACGCCTGAAGGCAGGACAAGGATGGAAACTCATTAAGCAGAGAAGCAACCTAGAACTAAGGAGAAATTTCTTGACAGTTTGAACGATTAAGCAGTGGAACAACCTGCCTCCAGAACTTGTGGGTGCTCCAACACAGGAGGTTTTAAGAAGAGATTGGACAGCCATTTGCCTGAAGTGGTATAGAGTTTCCTGCCTGAGCAGAGGGTTGGACTAGAACAGGGGTCGCCAACCTTTTGGATCTCAGGGACCACCAAACTCATAATTTTAAATCCCGCAGATCAGAGACCCTGGGAAAATCCCCAAAAAAGTCTGCAGGAAAACTCCCCACCCCGTTTTCCTACCTAGCGATCATTCTTTGTTTGGGATCGCAGGATACCATCTCCAGCTCCATTCTCAGAGGGAGAGAGAGAGAGAGAGACTTTTGGCTTCATGCAAGGAAAGCAGCAGAAGCAGCAGAGTCTTTCTCTCCCCCAAATTCTGTCAGAAATGAGTCTTTGTGAGACTTGTCAGGCCGGCACAGCCTCTTGGAGCAGGATGCCTTGCAGTCCCAAAGACTCATTTCTGGTGGAGTTTGGGGAGAGAAAAAGACTTTGCTGCTTTCCTTGCGTGCAGCCAAAAGCAGAAGAAGAAAGAAGCAGAAAGAAGCAGCCCGGTGAGGATGCCTGGTATGAGTGGTTTAGAAATAAAAAGAAAATAAAATGGCAATTAGGAAAAGAATGAGGGAATATGTACATATGTAAATATACCCTACAGAAGATTGATGTGTAAGGATAAAAGATATTGATTTATAGCAAGAGTAAGATGTAATGGTAAAGGAATGTAAATACATGTACTGAAAAATGTAAGGAGATGCAAAAGATGTCTTGATGTTGATAACAATGTATAAAGTTTTATTTTATGTTTTTAAAATTTGAAAGCTTAATAAAATTTGTTAAAAAAAAAAAACAGCCCGGTGGCCAGGCAAGGTGCGTGGGACGAGTGGGGCAAGTCGTTGTCCCCCCTGCCCTTTCTCCCCCCACTACCTCATGTTGTTCGCAATACAAGCGATGCAAGCCTTGTGTTCCCCTGGACCATGTGGGCACCACTGGTGCAGCCTTGTGCTCCTGCGCAGCCTGGATTAATTGCTTTGGGGGGTATTCTGGGGGTGACATTTCTCTGCGGGCCACCAGAATTTTCTCATGGATCACCAGTGTCCCCGGCCCGCTGGTTGGTGACCACTGGACTAGAATACCTCCAAGGTCCTTTCTAACTCCATTATTCAGTTATCCTGCCTGCTTCCCCTTAATGAAACTTAAGAATAGAGTCCGGTTAGAGTTCAAAAAGACATCTCTTGTGATATGGGTTCACCTTTCCACTCATTTTTTTCCCAGTCCAATTCATACAGATGATCTCTGTCTTTGGGTTTGCCCTACCCCAAATTTTCATCTCCATATGAATCAAAAATGTCTTTATAGATGCAAACATGTGCTACGAAGTGCCCCCCTGTAAGGTAGAGAATTAAGAACTCTGGATTTAAGTAGGTCTGCTATAGCTTGAAAACGAGTTTGTAACTTCAGATCTAGGATCATAAATAGCCATGAAAGCAGTCTGTCATTATTTCAAATGTAACATGGAAGTAAAGGACTACCTGTATTCTATTCCTTCTCCGTGATGCCCAAAAGCTCATTTCCAGGTGCTACTAGGGGTAGAACAATTAAAAGGTCTCTGCTAGTACTGCTATTCCTTGCAACTCTGCCCAAGGACTCATCACTTCCTCTCACTGTTCCTCTTCTATACCTGTGACTGTCAGCATATCTTTGGACATGGGTCAATGCACTTTCAAAAGAGCACTAAAACCACCTTCAGAAACAAAACACCCGATGAATACTTGATCCATAAAATCTGTTAATCCAATAATTTGACAGGTGGCCAAGTGTGTCATTTATTGCACTAACACTCACCCAATTCTGCCCCACCCCTGCTAGGGAGAGTGATCGGGTGGTTTTCTGTTTGACAGGTGGTTTTCTGTTTGACAGGCAACGATTGATGGCAAAGGAAGCAAAGGATGGGAGACCTGTTTAATTGCTTTTAAAAAAATTTCTCACATTAATACTGTAAGGACCACACCAGTTTCCATCTATTTATTGTGCTCAGCGATTGGGGGACAAATTTTTGGTTGACATTCTTTTCTGCCAGCTCAAGGTCTGGTGGATTTTAATGCATCCACCAGTATCTGCCTAACTTAATTTACAGGCTAAATCCCTAAAAATATTCTGAAATGTTTTGACCTATTTTTGTAATTCCATTGTATTAAAAAAAATTGTAAAGGTAAAGGTTCCCCTCGCACATACGTGCTAGACATTTCCGGCTCTAGGGGGCAGTGCTCATCTCCGTTACAAAGCTGAAGAGCCAGCACTGTCTGAAGATGGTCTCCGTGGTCATGTGGCCGGCATGACTAAACACCGAAGGTGCACGGAACGCTGTTACCTTCCCACCAAAGTGGCCCCTATTTTTCTGCTTGCATTTTTACATGCTTTTGAATTGCTAGGTTGACAGAAGCTGGGACAAGTAATGGGAGCTCATTCTGTTACACAGTGCTAGGGATTCGAACCGCTGAACTGCCGAACTTTCTGATTCACAAGCTCAGCGTCTTAGCCACTGAGCCACCGCATCCCCCTAAAAAAGTTGTATTGCTGGTCAAAATCTTTACTGTAGGTTTTCTTAGCACTACAATTCCTATTCATCTATGCTTGGCTTTGTCCTTTCTTTGCAAATCTCAGATTTGATCAGGTATTTATGTCCCTAGGTTCCCTTCTGATAAAATTAAGAAATTCTCCCTAATTGAGACGTAAACGGATCCAATGATAGACCTCTGTTTTCATGGGCAAAATCCCAGCTCAAAATCCCAGTGATTCAGAAAGACCTACAACTTAACACCCACAAGAAGATCCTAAAAACACTTTAACCTTGTGTAGTGAAATTTCGGTTTCAGATATACCACCCATGTTTCAAATTGAAATCCATAGGTTTTTAGAAGAAAACTAAACATAGCTTCATTTAATTCTCTAGAAGAGTGTTTTATCTAAATCAGGGTTGTCAAATTCAAGGCCTGCAGGATGGATACGGCCCACGAGGTGCTTAGATCTGGCTTGCAGAGCTGCCCTGGAAACAGCGAAGGACCGCCCCATGGTGCCTCTGCCAACAAAAACAGAGCTCGGGAGTGCCATCTGCAGGAGAACTCGGTTTTCACTGGCAGAGGGTTGCAGGAAGCCATCACAGCTGAAAACGGAGCTCGGGAGAACACTTGGCCGATCACCACAGACACTAGTGACATCGAGCTGGTCACACCTACCCTGACCACATCCACCCTGGCCACACCCACCCTGGCCATGCTCCTCCCCGAGGTCAAACACAACCCTGATCCAGCCCTCAGTGAAATTAAGTTTGACACCCCTGATCTAACAGCGGTCCCCAACCTTTCCAGCTTGGCAATCCGGCCTGGCACGGGGGGCATGTGAGTGGCAGGCACGTGGGCACATACACAGTGGGCGTGCATGCGTTTCACTTGTGTGGATGGAGCTTTGCATGCACAAGGGTGCTTGTGTTCATGTGTGAAGCTCCACTTGCACAAGTGGAAGGTGTTCGAACAGAGGGCACTTGTGGTTGCACACAAAGTTCCACTCGAGGGAGCGCAAGTGCCCTCTGCTCAGGTGAGTCAGAGCTTTGCATGTGAACGCAAGTGCCCTCCGCATGAGTTTCACATGCACATGTGCTTACCCACCGCTCACACGAGTGGAGCTTCACATGTGTGCATTTAGCTATCTCTCCCACGGCCCGTTTTTGAACAGGCTGCAGCCCAGGGATTGGAGACGCCTGATCTAAAGTGATGCTTCTGTATATATTTTATCACTTGGATAAATATATATTGTGATGAGCTGTTTATGCATTTAGATGTACTTTATTGGCCTATAACATATTATAGAAATGTGTATTAATGCAGGTAGTCCTCGACTTATGACCATTCCTTTAACAACCGCTTGAAGCAGTGGTGGGATTCAAAAATATTTATTGCTGGTTCTGTGGGCATGGCTTGGTGGGCGTAGCTTGGTGGGCATGGCAAGGGAAGGATACTGCAAAATCTCCATTCCCTCCCCACCCTACTAACCTGCTTTCCAGCTCTGTTCTCCTGTGCAGGGCAATAAAAGAAGACCCAGCCGATCAGCTGGGACTCAATGGGAGGCAGAGAATAGATGGAGGTAGGGGCCAATCCGAGGTGGTATTTGCTGGTTCTCTGAACTACTCAAAATTTCCACTACTGGTTCTCCAGAACTGGTCAGAACCTGCTGAATACCATCTCTGGCTAGATGTTACACCTACATTGAGAAACTTATAGCTGGTCTAACTTAAAACCACCATAGCATTCCCACAGTCAGGTGATCATGATTCAGGTGCTTGGCAACCATCACACATTTATGATGGTCACAGCACCCTGCAGTCACTTGATAGCCATTTGTGATTTTTCCAGCCAGTTTCTGACCAGCAAAGCGAATGAGGAAGCCAGCAGAGAAGGCTGCAAGTTACATCACACTTAACAACCGCAGCAAAAAAAGGTAATAAAATGGGGGATAGTTTTGTGCTGCCTCACTTAATGGCAAATTTTCCAGTCCCTATTACGGTCATATGTCAAGAACTACTTGTAGACAATTTTAGTCGACTAAAATGGAGAGAAGAAATATAAGCTTCTTTTTTTATGTGGCATACCAAATTCAGAGAACATTAGAAGTGCCAACATGGCTGTTCATAGTGATGATTACAGCCAGAGGCCTAATTTTCTAATTAAGCTGTATCAGAGAGCATAAATAAAATTATTTTTCTTATTCATTAAGATTTCTTTCACCCCTTTTGTTCAGAGTGAGAGCGTGTGTGTGTGTGTGTGTGTGTGTGTGTATACATACGTACACACACACACACACACACATATGTTTTCGTAGATTTTTACGGGTAAAGGTATGTAGGTCTTGGTGTATTCAGGTCTTGTCCCATGTAAGATTGAGAATACCTTGGCGACGTTTCGACGAGATCCCACTCGCCATCTTCAGGCTGGTGTCTTCGGCTTTGTGCTTTTGCTGGCACAAGTACAAAGCCGAAGACAGCTGTGGAGGAAACTGGGGAAGGGCAAAGTCAAGCTGGACAGAGCAGGGAAGAGGTAGAACAAGGGAGAGGGAGTTCAGAGGAAAACCAAGGCTCACCCCCTCTTCATCCTAGGACACGCAGGGAAGAACGGAGAAGAGAGCAACATGGGTTGAGTGACTTAAGAGGGAGGAAAGGGCCCTGATTCCCTTCACAAGGTACACCTGGGGAGGATGTGCAAAGGAGAGGCAGGTGGGTGGGGCAGTTGTCAGGAACAAACATTGAGTTTATTTTCTGTTGGCTGCGTTACTGGCATCCTCTCAACTGGTTTGATTTACTGCCGTGTTGCCCTGCCTGATTTATTACCTTATCTTGCCTTGCTGGATTTATAAAGTTTTCAGTTTACAACGTCTGAAGCCAAAGGCTGTTGCAGGTTTGGGGGAGTTTTTCTCCAGACTGGAAGGTAACTGGAACAATGGGGGCAAAATTGGAGCTAATAAAGGGACCCAGACTTATTCACTGACTGTGTTGCCTTTGTGCCATGCCCTGGGTCCTCACAGTACATAGACTGGTAATGAAACATTCGGAAAACCAAACCACAAGCTCAGAGAATGAACCTTCACCCTCAGATATGTCCAGAAGGGTCACCGAGGCCATGATGGATACCTCAGACTAACTCCGATCACATCTGCCAACCTGCATTGGACCAGCGTGGCAAATCATAGTCTATTCTTTCAACATGTCAATACAACCTCAAAAACAGCCCTCATTCTGTGATGGCTCAAGTCGACAGCAACTACCCATGGCAGCAGGAATACCAGCTTGAAGGCAGAAGGTGCTACCCAGTTGGGAAAGGAAAGTTCAAGACTTTATTGGTTGGAAACATGCGGACCATCCTGTAGTGGTCAGACAATAGTTAAAATGGTGACCATTGGCATTTCCTTTCAAAGCATACAATACAGAACCTCTTGCTGTAACAGATTTGCTATCTGCTCAATTCTGAGTATAAAGGTAAAGGAAAAGGTTCCCCTCACACATATGTACTAGTCATTCCCGACTCTAAGGGGTGGTGCAGTGCTCATCTCTGTTACAAAGCCAAAGAGCCAGTGCTGTCTGAAGATGTCTCCATAGTCACGTGGCTGGCATGACTAAATGCCGAAGGTGCATGGAATGCTGTTACCTTCCCACCAAAGTGGTTCCTATTTTTCTACTTGCATTTGTACATGCTTTCAAACTGCTAGGCTGGCAGAAGGTGGGACAAGTAACGGGAGATCACTCTGTTACGTGGCACTAGGGATTCAAACCGCTGAACTGCTGACCTTTCAATCGACAAGCTCAGCGTCTTAGCCACTGAGCCACCACATCCCAATTCTGAGTATAGTCACCCATTTAAACCCCATGAACAAGATGGTCTGGACATCTGGTTGGCAGGGAAGAACAATTTCAAGACAGAATTTCCTCTTTATGTGTTTTATACTATTTGAGCAATTGATCCATCTTCTATTGCATGGCACATTTAACTTAGATCGGTTGAACAGCATCAGTAGCTTGAGAGGCACCCAAATTTTTTGAATACAGGTAAATCCTCGATTTACGACCAGTCACTTAGCAACCATATGATGACACAATAGATCCCTCAAAAGCTACTTACAACTCAGTTTCAAAGTGGTCAGATGTCTGGATTTGGGGCACTCGGCAACCAGCCCTCATTTATGGCCATTTGCAATGCTCCGTGGTCACATGACCATTACAGGTAGTCCCCAGGTTACGACCACAACTGAGCCAACGTTTATGTAGCTAAATGAGAAGTTTGTTAAGTATGTTTTGCCCCATTTTATGACTTTTCTTGTTTGTTAAGTGAACCACTACAATTGTTAAATTAGTTACATGGTTGTTAAGTGAATCGGGCTCACACTGACTTTACATGTCAGTAGGGTTGTAAAAAGTGATCACGTGACCCTGGGGCACTGCCAACGGTCACAAATGTGAGTCAGTTGTCAAGCATTCGAATGTAAATCATGTCACCATGGGGATGCTACAATGGTCTTAACTGTGAAAAACGATTGTAAGTCCCTTTTTCAGCGCTGTTGTAACTTCCAACAGTCACTAAGTGAACTGTTGTAAGTCGAGGACTACCTGTATTTACAATATTTGAACCGAAAACCAGTGTTTACTTCTGGTTTTTGGCAAAAGACACCCTGTAGCGAATGATGGGTTTGCTTAACAACACCGCAAAAGTAAAATAGAGTCTGGTGACATAATGACTTGCTTCACAACCATCACGACTTCCAACCATATTGGCAGGGCTCCATGGCAGTTATAATTCAAGAACTAAATGTCTGTTTTATTTATTTATTTTGTCAATCGCTTACAAGATAATAAGTATAAGGATAAACATAGTTGTGAATACATGAAATGAATACATATAAGAAAAATAAAAAACAATAGGACAGGGACGGTAGGCATGTTACTGCACTTATGCACGCCCCCTACAGACCTCTTAGGAAAGGGGTGAGGTCAATAGTAGACAGTCTAAGGTTAAAGTTTTGGGGGTTTGGGGAAGAAACCATAGTCAGGTAGAGTATTCCAGACATTGGCCACTCTGTTGCTGAAGTCGTATTTCCTGCAATCAAGTTTGGTGCAGTTAACCTTGAGTTTGTATCTATTGCGTGCTCTTGTATTGTTATGGTTGAAGCTGAAGTATTCATTGACCGGGAAGGACATTGCAATGTATGATTTTATATACTATACTTAGATTGGACCGAATGCGGCGTAGTTCTAGGTTTTCTAGGTCTAGAATTTCAAGTCTGGTGGCATAAGGTATTCTGCAATAAGTAGAAGAGTGTAGAACTCTTCTTGTGAAATTTTCTGGATTTTCTCAACTGTGTTAATATCAGATACGTGATGTGGATTCCAGGCTGATGAGCTGTATTTGAGTATTAGTCTAGCAAATGTTTTGTATGCCCTAGTTAGTAGTGTGATATTACCAGAGAAAAAGCTATGTAGGATTAGGTTAACAACTCTTAATGCCTTTTTGGCTATGTAGTTACAGTGGACTCTAGCACTTAGATCATTAGAGATGAGTATTCCAAGGTCCTTGACGGAGTTTGGATCATCAACAAGGTCTTGACTATTCAGCTTGTATTTTATTTTCTGATTTTTTTGCCAATATGTAAGACAGAGCATTTATTTGTTGAGATTTGAAGTTGCCATTGTTTGACCATTCTGATACATAGTCGAGGTCTTTTTGAAGGGTAGCAGTATTGTCTGTGGTGTTGAATAGCTTTACATCATCAGCGAAGAAAATGCAGTTGCTCTTAATATGATCACAGAGGTCATTTATGTAGAGTATGAAGAGAATTGGTCCTAGAACGCTGCCTTGGGGGACACCACTGTTGACAGGTACAGAATTTGATAAGACACTCCCAATTTTGACCATTTGTTGTCTGTTTGACAGGAATGCTTCTATCCAGTTATGCAGTTGTCCAGAGATACCATAAGATTTTAGTTTTAGTAATAGTTTGTCGTGTAGCACAGAATCGAAGGCTTTACAGAAGTCTATGTAGATTGCATCTATTGCTTTGCCCTGATCGAGTTGTGTAGTTTTTGCAGTGTAAGAGTTGCAGATTACAGGATATTTTTTTTCTGAAACCATATTGTTTGTTAGTGAGTAGGTTGTTTGTCTCTAAGTGGAGGATAATGGATTGGTTAATAATTGATTCCATGACTTTACAGGTGATGCAGCATAAAGAGATTGGTCTGTAATTTTCAACTAGACTGGGGTCTCCTTTTTTGAAGATGGGGATGACCGTGGCTTGTGACCATAGTTTTGGCAAGGAGCTGGTCCTGAAAGATTTTTCATGTTGTTTCAAAGGTGATTTTTCATGTTGTCTCAAAGGTGCTTTTTCAAAAGGCAACTGGATTGTGATGACCCAGGGTGGGATACAAAATAAACACAAAAACCTGGTGAAGCCCCTTTTATTCCTTCACTTTGCTTCCAAGCTCCAAATATCTTTGACGGAAGACAAAAAACTCCCACACAAACAGTTACAAGAAGGAGGAAAAAAGCAACACAAACCAGGCAAGATAAGGGCTGGAGGACGTCCACAGATAACAGAACACACACTGGGAAGGATGCCAAACTCAGACAGGAACCATAAACTAGAGATATTTCCACGCTTTGTTTCCAGCATTCGCCCATACGCATGTCCGACCTCTTATTCAGTTGTCACAGCTGCAGCCCATAAAGAGGATCAAGGCCTTCTCCTCCCAAGCAGACCATGTCTCTCCCTTATCCTCTCCTCCCTGCATGCCCTAGGATGGTGAGGGGATGGGCCTGGGTCCTCCTCTGACTGCTCAGCTGGCCTCTGTCCTTCCCCAGCCTCCTCCACAACCTCTGGAGCCACACTTCCACTCCCTGTTGGCTGTTCCACCTCTTCCTCGGAGTCAGTCTCCACCAGGGGCATGACATGGATTTTCTTAGTTTTCCCTTGAAGACGTTTCGCTTCTCATCTAAGAAACTTCATCAGGTCTGACCGGATGATGCGGGGAGGGGGGAGAATGGAAGAATTAGTTCTGAGAGGTTCTTCCCTCCATCCCCCTCACCATCTAGTGAGAACTGATGAAGCTTCTCGGATGAGAAGCAAAATGTCTTCAAGGAAAAATGAAGAAAGTCCAGTTGCTTTTTGAAAAAGCACCTTTGAGACTACCTAATACAACTACTGTAGCATTTGAAATGGCTATACATCCTTCCTTTCCTAGGCTTCTTATTACTTTTGGCTGGCTGTAAATTGTTACTGTAAGGCAAGCCACCCAGTCAGAAATTGTTTGGCAGCATGTACATTTAATAAATCTGAAATATCCAGCAGAAATACCTGGAATTAGCAGAAATGCCCCATTTAAATGGCTGCTTCTAACACATCAGTATATCTTTATAGTATTAACATACCCATAAACCCCAAATACGGTCATTGCACACAAACTCACAATCCCCTGTCACATAATATGTTTGCAATAGTAGCAAATAGCTGTAGCTCAGGTATAGGATGAGGGTATCCATGTCCACTTAGAAACCTCATATATTTTTAAAAACCTCAGCTAAAGGCAACATTGCACAGAAAACATGTAAAAAAACCCTAACTGCAATAATCCTTACCACTGTGTTTTAATCAGCAAGAAAGAAAATAATGGACATATGGAATAAATTCAAGAAAATGAGCAGAGTTATATAAACATACAGGTCTCATTATACATGTTTATCATGCAATCCCATGATTAAGACCAGAGCTGTGATTCCACAACTAACCACCCAGGGTAACTAGGGTAAAAACAGTTTGGTTTAATGGTTAAGGCACCAGACTAGAGAGCAAGAGACTGTGAGTTCAAATCCTACCTTAGCTATGTTACTGGATGATCTTGAGACAGTCACTCTCTTTCTCAGCCCAACCTGCCTCACAGGGTTGTTGTTTTGGGGAAAGTCGGAGGGGAGTGGTGTGTTGGATATGTTAGCCGTCATATTTGTAAAATTATTATTTTTACAAATAATAATAAAAGCGCAAAATAAATAAAAACTAAAGGACAGATTATGAATTAATGCAGTTGTATGAATTCGCAAAGTATACAGGTAGTCCTCAATTTATGACCGCAACTGAGCTCAAAATTTCTGCTGTTAAGCAAAACATTTGTTAAGTGAACTTTGACCCATTTTACAACCTTTCTTGTCACAGTTGTTAAGTGAATCTGGCTTCCCCATTGCCTTTTCTTGTCAGAAGGTCGCAAAAGGGGATCACACAACCCCAGGACACTGCAACTGTCATAAATATGAGTCGGTTGCCAAGTCAGTTGATCATGTGAGCATGGAGACCCTGCAATGATTGTAAGTGTGAAAAACGGTCATAAGTCACTTTTTTCAGTGCCATTGTAACTTTGAACAGTCATTAAATGAACTGTTGTAATTTGAGGACTTCCTATACTGATTATGGGCATAGAAACTAGCCAACTAGCCACTAGCCTAGTGTGAATTCAGCTTATAAGAAGCTTATGTACTAGCCAATGAAAGTAAGGCAGCCAATAATCAAATTCCTTAAGTAGACAAATTATTTGTCTTGAAAAACTCCAGATGACCACTAGGAGACAGCAAAGGCCACCTTTTTTGTGCACCATCCCCCCAATGGTCATCTGCCTCAGGTATTATGAGCCTACAATACATTCAGGCAGTACAGCAAGTAAGTCCTTGACTTACAACAGTTCATTTAGTTTTCAATTTAACATTTTTATTGAGTTATGAGATAAAAGATACAAAATACAAAAGTAAATAGGAAAGGAGTGGGGAGGAAGAAAAGTGAGGAAGGGTTAGGAAAAAGGAAAAGAAACATTGACTTCCAACTTTCCCTGTTGCAGTAAAATAAGGCATTAACATCAAACCACAACTATTTCTTTTTCCATAATAATATAAACTAGCCATTTCTGTAAGGATCTAATTGGTAAAACCCAAAATCAAAGTTTCACTTTTTTCCACCTCAAGCACAAAGTTCAGAAGCGGTTTCCATGTGGAAACCAAAGCACTTCTATTCTTTTCTTGAATCAAAATATAGTCGATTTTGCCATTTCAGCCAACTCCATCAGCTCCAAAGTGTTCTGGAGGGGGGGGGGAGTCACTTTTTCACCCCTGACAAGCAAAATCAATGGGGAAGGCAGATTCCCTTAACAACAGCGTTATGAGCTTAACAACTGCAGCGATTCACTTAACGACTGTGGCAAGAAAATGTTGTTAAATGGGGCAAACCTCAGTTAACATATGTCACGCTTACCAACAGAAACTTTGGGCTCTGTTGTCGTAAATCGAGGACTACCTGTATAGCATTAACAAGTTTTCTTCTTTCACGACCAAAGTAATATATATGTCTATGGATTTCAATTGTGATTTTTATTTATTATTTATTTATGGAATTTATATTGCCGCCTATTTACACATGGCTACTCAAGGCGGCTTATAGAATATATGCGATGACCCAGGGTGGGATACAAAACAAACACTGTCACAAAAACCTGGTGAAGCCCCTTTTATTCCTTCACTTTGCTTCTAAGCTCCAAATATCCTTGATGGAAGACAAAAAATTCCCACACAAACAGCTACAACAAGAAGGAAAAAAGCAACACAAACCAGGCAAGATAAGGGCTGGAGGACGTCCACAGATAACAGAACACACACTGGGAAGGACACCAAACTCAGAGAGTAACCATAAATTAGAGATATTTCCATGCTTTGTTTCCAGCGTTCGCCCGTACACAAGTCCATCCTCTTATTCAGTTGTCACAGCTGCAGCCCATGAAGAGGATCAAGGCCCTCTCCTCCCGAGTAGACCACATCTCTCCCTTATCCTCTCCTCCCTGCGTGCCCTAGGATGGAGAGAGGATGGGCCTGGGTCCTCCTCTGACTGGTCAACCGGCCTCTGCCCTTCCCCAGCCTCCTCTACAATCTCCGGAGCCACACTTCCACTCCCTGTCGGCTGCTCCTCCTCTCCCTCAGAGTCAGTCACCACCAGGGGCATGACAATATAAAACCTCGTACTAAAACAATAAAATTAATAAAAGAAGAGTCATATAATAAATTAATATAATAAAATCACCCCCCACTCCCCCAGCATCTCACACGAGCCATTTAATGGGCTCCATCCCGCTCTGGGTTCCCCAGGCCCACTGGCAGAAGCACCTTCCAGAAGTGTGTTATTATTATTATTATTATTTATTTAGACTTGTATTCTCCCTAAGGACTCAGGGCGGCGAACATATAAAAAGAGGAATATTTACAATAAAACAATATTAAACAGAACAAGTCTAAGATTGCTAAAAAACATTAAAACAATTAAAATTACAATAAAAAACATTACAATTAAAACAACCCACCCCCGGGTCAATCCAGGTTGGCCTGCTGAAACAACCAAGTCTTCAGGTCTCAACGAAAGGAGCAAAGATCAGGGGCCAAATGAAGATCTGCAGGGAGCTGATTCCATAGGGTGAGCACCCCCACAGAAAAGGCCCTAGCCCTGGAAACCGCCAGCCGACAATGCCTAACCGATGGTATTCCCAGGAGGCCCTTGAAGGAGACCCGGAAGGCAACTGGCAACCAGTGCAAGTCGCGCAGGAGGGGTGTAACATGGGAGTATCGGGATACCCCCATCACTGCCCGCGCGGCCGCGTTCTGCACCAGCTGCAACCTCCAAGTGATCCGCAAGGGTAGCCCCATGTAGAGAGCATTGCAGTAGTCGATTCTGGAAGTGACGAGTGCATGAGTGACCGTTCGAAGGGCATCTCGGTTCAGATAAGGGCAAAGCTGGCGAACCAGCTGAACCTGGGCAAAAGCCCCTGGCCACAGCCCCACTTGCTCCTCCAAATTGAGCTGTGCATCCAGGAGGACGCCCAGATTCCTCACCCTATCCACGGGGGGTAACACCTCCCCCCACATGACCAAAGATGGTACTTCCACTGAACACCGAGATGCCGGTAAGAACAGCCACTCGGTCTTGGCCAGATTGAGACGGAGCCTGTTACTCCCCATCCAGGCCTGCATCGCCTCCAGGCACTGGGACATCACCGAGAGAGCATCACTGATCCGGTCTGGGGTGGAGATATAAAGCTGGGTATCATCTGCATATTGATGATACTTCACCCCAAAACCACGGATGATCTTGCCCAGCGGTTTCATGTAGATATTAAACAGGAGAGGTGAGAGAACCGATCCCTGAGGCACCCCACAAGTGAGGGGCCTCGGGGAGGACCTCTGCTCCCCTGCCAACACCGACTGCGAGCGGTCCGAAAGGTAAGAGGAGAACCACCAAAAACGGTGCCCCCACTCCCAACCTCCGGAGCCGCTGCAGAAGGATACCATGGTCGATGGTATCGAAAGCCACTGAGAGATCTAAAAGGACCAGGACAGAGGAAAAACCCCTGTCCCGAGCCCTCCAGAGATCATCCATCAGTGCGACCAATGCTGTCTCGGTGCTGTGCCCGAGCCTGAAGCCCGATTGGTACAGGTCGAGATAATCAGTTTCCTCCAGGAACAGTGGAAACTGCTGAACCACCACGCTCTCAACAACCTTCGCTAAAAAGCGAAGGTTGGAGACAGGACGATAGTTATTTAAAATGGTTGGGTCCAGAGCAGGCTTCTTGAGGAGGGGTCTCACCACCGCCTCTTTCAAGGCAGTGGGAAAACCCCTCACTCAGAGAAGCGTTGACAACTGCCTGGAGCCAACCGTGTGTAACCTCCCTGGAGGCATAAACCAACCAGGAAGGACACGGGTCCAATAAACACGTGGTGGAAGACAGCCTCCGCATGATTCTGTCCACTTCATCCAGGGAGACAGGGTCAAACTAAACCCAGATAGGATCCACAAGACTCATCGCCACTCCATCAACTAAACCCCGCCAATCAGAGTCCAAGCTGGCCCGAATCTGAGCGATCTTATCCGCCAGATGTAAACTAAATTTCTGCTCTGCCCAAAGGGTCCCCCTCTCCTCTAAATGTAAGAGGGAGCGGGTGACCCTGAACAGGGCAGCGGGGTGATCATCTGCGGACGCGATCAGAGCGGAGAAATAAGAACATCTTGCCACTCTAACCGCTTCCAGATAAGTCCTAATATAGGCTCTTAGCTGGACACGGTCAGACTTGGAACGACTAGTCCTCCATCTGCTCTCCAGGCATCTCCTCCACCGCTTCATCCCCCGAAGCTCCTCCGAGAACCAAGGAGCCAAGGAAGGTCTGCAGTGAGGAAGAGGCCGCAAGGGGACAACCCGGTCGAGCGCTGCTGAGGTGGCCTGTTGCCAAGCGGCCTCCAGGGTCTCAGCCAGGCTGTGGTCGAGGGAGGTGGGCAAGGACCCCAGGGCCGTCTGAAACCTCTCCGGGTCCATCAGGCGCCTGGGGCGGAACCATCGTATCGGCTAGAATGGGGACTGTTCTAATCTCTGGGGGAATGATGTTCCAGAGGGAGGGAGCCACCATGGAGAAGGCCCTTCTTCTGGGTCCCACCAGGTGTATCTCCCTCAGGGATGGGACCCACAACATTCTCTGCCTCCCCACTTTGATGGGTTGGGTAGATATGACCGGCAAGAGACGGTCCCTCAGATAGCCTGGTCCTAAGCCATGAGGGCTTTAAAGGTGACAACCAGCACCTTGAATTGCACCAGGAAGCAAATCAGCAACCAATGCAGCTCCCGCAGGAGAGGTGAAACATGTGCACATCAGGGTCTGCACAAAACCATCATGGCCGCTGCATTTTGCACCAACTGGAGTTTCCGGATACTCTTCAAGGGCAGCCCCATGAAGAGTGTGTTGCGTGTAGATTGTAAGTCAAGGACTACCTGCACACTAAAACATTGAGGAATAAGTCACAACTGGCTAAGTTTTAAATCTGACTTTCCCTATTAAACCATTAAATCAACCTATAAAGTCAACAGCAAATATCAGTGCTTCCTAAGCCAGTTATTCTTTTATTTCTTTCAAGTGGAAGAACACCAAATTGTACCAAGTCTCTCCCACTTCCTTAGCCACCGATTGTTACAGCTGCAAAACACTGCTTATGCCTATAGCACCCCTTTTATTTGTGCATAATATAAATGTGTACAAAGAATCACCACATGTGTAGAAAAGGCGAATAGGATTGCATGTTTTCACAATTACAGCAGGCAGGAGAGGAAGAAAACTGATTTTTTCAGGCTGCTTGCTTCCGAGTTTCGAATTTACACAGCATAAATTGTCTATCAGCACCTTCTCTTCTGGTAACAATCTCCTACAGGTAATCAACAACTAAACGATCACAGTTGAGACTGGACTGTCTATCACTAAGTTCAGTTAGTCCTCGATTTACAACTGTTCATTTAGTCACTGTTCAAAGTTACAATGGCACTGAAAAAAGTGACTTATGACCGTTTTTCACAGGTACAACCTTTGCAGTATCCCCATGATCATGTGATCAAAATTGTGTGATCCCCAACCTTCTGACAAGCAAAGTCAATGGGGAAGCCAGATTTACTTAACAATCGGGTTACTAATTTAACAACCAATTTAAAAACCACAGTGATTCACTTATCTGTGGCAAGAAAACTCGTAAAATGGAGCAAAATTCATTTAACAAATTTCTCACTTAGCAACATAAATTTGGGGCACAATTGTGGTCGTAAGTCAAGGACTATATGTAATGTGTTTAACACAATTCTTCCACATAGACTAGTGTCTAAACTTCTGAACCTTGGGTTTTATAATTCAATCTGCCTTTGGATTATGGATTTTCTGTCTGGCTGCTCACAGAGGGTCAGATTAGGTAATCATACCTCTTCAGCCCTTATTCTTAACACTGGTACACCACAGGGTTGCGTGTTGAGTCCCTTACTCTATACTCTTCATGTGCATGACTGCATTCCCTACTCACGCTAATAATACTATTGATAAATTTGCAAATGACACAAGAGTAGTGGGACTTATCTCTGGGGGGGGATGAGTCTGCCTATCGAGATGAGGTGGACCGGTTGCTTTTGTGATATGGAGACAATAACTTGGTTCTCAACCCCAATAAGATCAAGGAGCTTATAGTGGATTATAGAAGGAACAGATCAGACATCCAGCCCTTGCTTATCAATGGAGACCGAGTGGAGCAAGTGGCCAGCTTTAAGTTTCTGGGTATTACCATAAAAGAGGACCTGACCTGGGGTGCCCACATTGCAGCCCTGGTCAAAAGGGCCCAGCAGAGATTATACTACCTGAGACTTCTCAGGAAACAACAACTGGATGAAAAACTGCTGGTGACCTTCTACCGCTGCACCATAGAGAGCATTTTAACATACTGCACCTCTGTATGGTTTGCCAATTGCACATTGGCAGATAGGAAAGTACTCCAGAGGGTTAATGTCATTGCCCAGAAGATCATTGGTTGCCCTCTCCCCTCTTTGGAAGAGCTTTATAGTGCCCACTGCCTTAAGAAAGCTCAAAACATTCTCAAAGATCCATCTCATCCTGGGAAGCCTTTTTTGAACTATTACCATCTGGCAGACGGTACAGAATAATAAAAACAAGGACAAATAGGCTGAAAAACAGCTTCTATCCAGGGCAGTAGCTCTTTGAATTCTGCTGTATAGTGCAGTGTTGGCATGGTGTTGGGGTTTCGGTTCAATGTGTGGAGGTGAAGGAGGTTTGTTTGTGTTTATTTTCATGGTCATGATGTGCACTGAAGATGGTGTTTGATTTCGTTGTACAAGATACAATGACAATAAAGTAAACTAAACTAAAGTAAACTAAACTAATGCATTTGATAAATGATTTGTGCCCAATTTTAAACTTTTTGTTGTTGAGGTCATTAAGTGAACATGCATTAAGTAAATCCAGCTTCCCCCATTGGCTTTGCTGGTCAGAAGCTGGATGGGAAAGTTGCAACTGTGATCACATGACACCAGGATGCTGCTTGCCAACGACCAAATTGCGATCATTGCATTAACGGATGCTATGACACTAATAGTTGGACAAATTGTCAAGAACCAATTATAAGTCACTATTTTCACGGCCATCCTAACTTTGAGTGGTCAGTAAAGAAAGGGCCATAAGTTGAGGACCTCTATTTTCCAGCAGAATAACTGTCACAAGTTCCTAATTCCACTTACAGTATGAGGATTTTGGTGACTTCACTGGTGAGATGATCTGCAATAAAGCTACTTCTCTAAAGCAAGATGACAAAAAGAAAATAACTTATACCGATTCAGGGTGGGCTGCTGGGGTTCGCAGGGGTTCAGGAAAGCCCTAGCTAGATTCTGTGCAGTTCGAGAATCCCCAAATCCCACTCCTGGCTGGCCCCACCTACTCCACCCTGCCCTCCCAAGACTCCCCACACGGCTCATTTTGGATGCAGGTAAGTGCAGAGCACGCATGGAGGCTCAGGTAGGGTGAAAACGGCCTCCCGGAGTTCAGGAAGGCCAGAAATGGGCCCTTTCTGGCTTCCAGAGAGCCTCTGGAGTCGGGGAGGCTGTTTTGCCCTCCCAGGCTTGAGAAAGCCTCCAGAACCCAGGGAGGGCAAAACACACCCTCCCACTGTGGTGCAGGAGGCTGACTAGCCACGCACCATGGCCTCACTCACCCTGCAACCGGGCACCTTGCTAAAATGTTGAAGCCCACCCCTGCCCACATCCCACTAAGTTTTCTGCATGCATTATGGAACAAGTCACAGCTGGTTGTCTTGCAACACTTTAGGTCATAAACCATCATTTACAAAATATAATGGAATCAGCTGACACAGTCTGCAAACAAACCAACATGAAAGAAATATTGGTTTGGTATGATGTGTGAACCAGGGTGAAATTCAACCACCTTGGAGAGGTGGTAGGGATGATTTGAATTGGTAAAAAATTGCCCCTGGTTGCTATTAGTATTATACCAAGTATTCCAAGCCATGCCCGTAGCCACGCCCACAGAGCCAGTAGGGAAAAATTTTGAATTTCACCCCTGGCTATGAACTTATTCTGGATCCTGACTCTCTATGGAACTTCCCAGACCTTGTCTGGAGATGGTTCAGCTCTGGAAAACCTACAAGCAATTTTCCCAAGGGGCTGGGGGAAATCCCAGCTTCCTATTTTCTCGAAGCAAGAACAATGAGGATATATCTGCTCCCAGAGGCAAACAATTTCAATCTTCCAGTTTTACCCTTCTCCTTTAATAATCGTTTACACTGGCAATCAGACACCAGTTTTCAAGAATCTAGCTGTGGGAGTCAAATATGACAAACATATTCCCGATCTTTGTTTTTATTTAAAGCAAAAGAATGGAGCTTTACTCTTCTTCTCCTGACAAAAGTCGGCGGCTGTAACATCGCTTGTACAACAGGTAAGCCTACGGTTTTGTTAAGAATGATGGGTATTTAACTGCGCTTTTTATACCTTGCCTTTAAAAAAATGGCTTGATTAATCCATGTAAATATTTAAAAGCAAGACGTTAAAATTTAAATTAAATGATTACTTTCACCAATCAAGCCCACAATTGCAGAGATAGCAATAGCACTTAGATTTATTTATATACCGCTTTACAGTGCTTTTACAGCCCTCTCTAAGCGGTTTACAGTGTAATAGAGTCAGCCTCTTGCACCCAACAATCTGGGTCCTCATTTTAAGAAGGATGGAAGGCTGAATCAACCTTGAGCCTAGTGAGATTTGAACTGCCAAATTGCAGGCAGCCTGCAGTATGACACTCTAACTACTGTGCCACCGTGGCTCTAGAGATGAGAAGTTTAGAGATGAGAAACTGATCGAACTGTTACCTCTTTGCTGACCAAAATAAACTGACATTGAAATACAAATGTGTTATGTTTGGGTGAAGAATGTCATTGGTTGTTTGAACTTTTTTAAATGTCAGAAATGATTGGTTTAAAAGTGTGGGAAAATCCTGCACTCTGATTGGCTTGGCGGTAGTAGCTGCAGCTCCAGCCAGTCTGTTCGAGAGCTGTAGTCACTAATAAACTCTTCACTGAAGCACTCCGCGTCTGACTCTTCATGCAAACTTAACAAAATGTATTTACTTCATGGTACCTTGTTATACTTACTAGCACTAACAGATCTCCCTTCTAACATGGGTGGTTGAAGTTAAACTTCTTTATGTTCTTTTTTAGCGAGACAGTCAGTGTGGATGATGTTAAGTTTGCATGAAGAGACAGACGCGGAGTGCTTCAAGCTCTTTGTTTATTAGTGACTACAGCTCAGAACGAACCCACTTTGGCTGCTGGCTGCTACTTATAGCCAGCAGCTGCAGTTGCCAGCCAATCAGAGTGCAGGGTTTTCCCACACTTTTAAACCAATCATTTCTACATTTTACAAGAACAGTTCAAACTAAACCAATGACTTTAAACCTGCATACATAACACCCCTCCCCACTAGGTTCAGTCCATACTCAACCCCAGCCTATCTAATGTATTCTTTTAAATAGGTGGGGCTCTACGTACATTGAGACCTACGTGGTTCAGATGTTTTAAGGTTCTCACCTTGTGAGGAGGAAATGTGTCTGCTGACATTTCCTTACTAGGACTTGTAGTAATGGTGGAACCTGTTTGGTTACTACAACCTGGTCTCTCCTCCCAATCCATCTCCAACCCAATGTCAGCACCTAAATCAGGTAATGATGTGCAATCTTCCATTTGTGAAAATGGTTGTTGGTATTGTGACAGGTTTTGGGATGGTTCCTGTCGTGTTAGCTCATTACACATGGGGTTGATTCTTGCTTGTTCATTACACTCATGATCCTCCCCTTCCCCCCCAGAAGAGGCAGTAGGTATGGGAACCAGAGAGGAGCAAAAGCGATGCTCCTGAGGCAATCTGGATCTTAACTGATCAATGTGCCTGCTCCAGAGGACACCATCCTCCGTTTGTACCCTGTAAGACCTGCGGCCTGTGATTTGGGTTATCTCAGCAGGAATCCATAATGGTTCACCCATAAGGTTCTTAGCATAAACAGAATCACCCACAGTGAATGTGCGAATTTTGCTAGTGGAATCTAGTGGTGCGTTGGGTGCGTAAGTGGGATGAAGGCGGTCAAGGGGAGACCTGAGTTTCCTACCCATCAACAATTCAGCTGGGGACAAATTAGTTGAGGGTTGGGAGTGATATGCTGAACACTGAGAAGTTTTTCAACTCTCTCAGTGATATCCCCTGGACCCAATTGCTGAAGTTTTTCCTTGGTAAATCATACCATACGTTCAGCCCGCCGTTAGCCGAAGGATGCCCAGGGGCTGTCAGGGCATGTCTGATACCCTGTTGTGCTAGATATGATTCAAAAAGGTTGGATGTAAATTGAGGGCCATTGTCAGAAACAAGCACATCAGGTAACCCGTGAGTTACAAAAGCTTTTTAAGCTGTTTGATGACAGCTTCAGTTGTGGTGGATGCCATAGGGATAACCTCTAGCCATTTGGAATATGCATCAACTATAATAAGGAAAGTGTGCCCTCTGGTAGGGCCAGCAAAATCAATGTGAATCCTGGACCATGGGCCCCTAGGACATTCCCATTCCTGTGTGGGGCGAGAGGTGGGCAGGCCTGACTACCTGACAGTTGGGACAAGATGCAACCCAGTTTTCAACCATTTTGTCAATACCTGGCCACCATACATAACTCCCCAATCCCTTCATTCTGACAATACCTGGATGACCCTCATGTAACATTTCCAAAACCTCTTTTGCAGTTTTGCAGGAATAACCACCCTGTTACCCCACAAAATACATCCTCTTAATACAGATAATTCAGTTTGCCTGGATTTAAAAGGTTGGGCAAGGTGAGGTAGATCTTGAAGAGGCCAACCTTTCTTAATCCAGCCTATAACAGTAGCCAATAAAGTGTCTTTGGCAGTCTCTCTGGCAATTTCAGCAGCATGTACTGGAAGCTTGGCAACAGTTTCTAGGAAAAAGGTGTGTCTCAGGAGCAAAGTCCCTCAGTGGAAGGAAGTGGGCAGCGACTCAAAGCATCTGCATGCCCAATGTCTTTGCCAGGCCTGTGGATGAGTTTGTATGAATAAGCAGCAAGAAATTCAGTCCACCTCAGCATTCTTGGTGACAGGATAGTGGCTGTAGGTTTGTCTCCTGCCACAATGCCTAACAGAGGTTTGTGATCTGTGACAATGGTAAATGTTCTCCCATATAAATACTCATGGAATTTCTTGACAGCTGCAACAATTGCCAAGGCTTCCTTGTCCAGTTGGCTGTAGTTCCTCTCTGCTTTGGTCAAGGTGTGAGAATGCAATAGGAGCTTCCCTCCCGCTGGGAAGCCTGTGGCTCAAACCCCCCCCCACTCCAAAAGGGGATGCATCACAAGTCAGTACAACAGGCAAATTCTCAGAGAACTGTATCAGTACAGCATCAGACGTGATTAGTCTTTTAATATTGTTAAATGCAGATTGTTCTTTTCTGCCCCAGACCCACGCAGACTTTTTGTCTAATAATCTGTGCAGTGGTTCTGCAATGGTTGCCTTCTGAGGTAGGAACATGTGATAAAAGTTAATGAGTCCAAGGAAGGCTTGCAAATCTGTTTTACATTTTGGTCTAGGGGCTTCTTTGATTGCCTGAACCTTGGCATCTGTGGGTGGATACCATGCTTGTCAATCATATAGCCCAAGAACTCAACCTTGTCAGTTCTAAGAGTGCTTTTTCTTCCTTGACTTTTAACCCGCTTTTTTGAATCTGGTAAGGACTTCTCTGAGTCTCTCTTGTAACTGAGTGTCATTTTCAGCAGAGATTAACACATCATCAAAGTAAGGCTACCCCTGGCAGTCCTTGGAGCATCCTTTCCATAAGGCTTTGGAAGATGCCTGGTGCCACGCTTACTCCAAACTGTAACCTTACATTTGAAAGCACCTCTATGAGTCACAATGGTTTGGGCCTCTGCAGTGGCATCATCAACTGTTAATTGTTGATATGCCTGGGCCAGATCCAATTGGCAAAGACTGTACCCTGCCAAGTGAATGTAGTAAATGATGCACCACTGGAACTGGATATGCGCCTGTTGAAGCCATGGTTCAATGTCCCCTTATAGTCTCCACAGATTCTACTGACCCATCAGTCTTGACTGGTGTGACTATGGGTGTCTCCCACCTGGAGTGGTCAGTGGGCTCTAAAACTCCTTGAGCTATTAGTTTATCTAATTGTGCATCAATTTTTTCCTTAAGGCAAATGGGACCCTTCTGGGCTTTAAGCCAATTGGTGGCACCTTGGGATCTAGATTGAAAGTGATAGGGGTCCCCTATACTTGCCCAATCCGTCACTGAAGACCTCTGGAAACTCAGACTTCAAGGCCTCCTCCCATTCAGTGTTGCTCACGTGATTGATGCCAGTCACCTCGATGCCTAGTGGATTGAACCACTCAAGTCCCAGCAAGCTTGGGCGATCCTTGTCCACGATGGTCAGGGGCAAGCGTTTGGTGTGGCCTTTGAACTTCACGTTGAATTCTCTTGTTCCAACTACTGGAATCTTGTTCCCTGGTAGTCTTTAAGAGTCAGTGCTTGCTTCTTGAAATGCTTCTTCTGAATGTTTGGGAGTAGTCTGTGAATAGTGTCCCATGACACCATAGATAAATATGAGCCTGAGTCCACTTCCATTTGGCAAGGCCTTCCTTCAATTAGTACCTTGACATGCACTTTTCTGTTATTGATAGAAGAAGAATGACCAATAGTTACTGTCTGATGAGTTTCATTCTTCCCTTTGCTTCTGTGCTGCCCCCATTTTCTCACTGAGGTTGTTGGGCTTGAATTCTTTGTCAGGAAACTTCCTTCTGTTGGGTGGAGTTCTGGATGATTTGCAGACTCTTGCTAGGTGTCCTCTTTTTTCACAACGGAGGCAGATGGTATCTAGGAACTTGCATTCAGTGCGGGGGTGGCTTCCCCCACAACCTCTGCAGTAGAAATCTTGCCTCTTTCTTCCCAGGTCTTTCTTTTTCCGCTCCATTCTGAGTCTATAAATTCCCGACTCCACCTCACTACAGTCTGACTCAGAATCTATTTGCTCACAATGAGTTGTTGTGGACTTTTCCACATCAGGATGGCTTGTGGCCTTGTTGATTTTCTTCATGGCTGCTGCTGAGGACTTGTAGCTTCTGCTGAAGAGGCCTCTTCTATTGCTTCCTTCAGCGTGATCTTAGGTTTTAGTAATAACTTGCTCTGAAGCACCTTGTCTTTAAGGCCCAGAACAAATCGATCACGCATGGCCTCTTCTAAATTGTTAAATTCACATGCACCCCCAATGTCTCTTAAACTTGCCACGAAGTCGTTTACGTTTTCGCTTTCCCCTTTGATCCCGACGGTAAAACTCGTGTCTCTTAATGAGGCACGATACTTGTGGGCGTAATGGGCTCTTAACAACTTTCTAAGTCAGGCCATTCCATTACCTTCTGTCTGCAGCTCCCCCAATGCCTTCGCCATCTTGAAAACTGCCGGACCGCAGTGCGTGAGAAACCGCGCCTCTTCCACTTCGGGAATGTCGGCAAGATCGTTTTCCTTCCAGATACATTTGGAAACGATCTGCATACGTCTCCCAGTCTTCTGCCGTCAGGACTTGGCTGGGGGGGGTGTTGTTCAGCGCAGCCATCTCGCTTCCTTCTGTTCCGCGTTTCCTTCTTCTTCAGGAGATCTCCCACCTTCATCGCCAGTGTAAGTTTGCATGAAGAGACAGACGGAGTGCTTCAAGCTCTTTGTTTATTAGTGACTACAGCTCAGAACAAACCCACTTTGGCTGGGCTGCGGCTGCTACTTATAGCCAGCAGCCGCAGTTGCCCCCAATCAGTGCAGGGTTTTCCCGCACTTTTTAAACCAATCATTTCTTACATTTTACAGAACAGTTCAACTAAACCAATGACTTTAAACCTGCATACATAACGATGATGTTTACACTGGTTTAGTGAATGAAGTGTGCAAGAAACCACCAAGCTCAGGGAACATCAGGGCCCCTCTT
>CM019150.1:13098557-13414636 GCA_009733165.1 Naja naja | reverse complement strand
GAACCTGGGCAAAAGCCCCCTGGCCACAGCCCCACTTGCTCCTCCAAATTGAGCTGTGATCCAGGAGGACGCCCAGACAGATCTCACCCTATCCACGGGGTAACACCTCCCCCCACATGACCAAAGATGGCACTTCCACTGAACACGAGATGCCGGTAAGAACAGCCACTCGTCTTGACCAGATTGAGACGGAGCCTGTTATCCCCATCCAGGCCTGCATCGCCTCCAGGCACGGGACATCACCGAGAGAGCATCACTGATCCGGTCTGGGGTGGGAGATATAAAGGGGTATCATCTGCATATTGATGATACCTCACCCAAAACCACGGATGATCTTGCCCAGCGGTTTCATGTAGATATTAAACAGGAGAGGTGAGAGAATCGATCCCTGAGGCACCCCACAAGTGAGGGGCCTCGGGAGACCTCTGCTCCCCTGCCAACACCGAAGATAGCGGTCCGAAGGTAAGAGGAGAACCACCAAAAACGGTGCCCCCACTCCCAACCCCGGAGCCGCTGCAGAAGGATACCATGGTCGATGGTATCAAAAGCACTGAGAGATCTAAAAGGACCAGGACAGAGGAAAAATCCCTGTCCCAAGCCCTCCAGAGATCATCATCCATCAGTGCGACCAATGCTGTCTCGGTGCTGCGCCCGAGCCTGAAGCCCGATTGGTACAGGTCGAGATAATCAGTTTCCTCCAGGAACAGTGGAAACTGCTGAACCACCACGCTCTCAACAACCTTCGCTAAAAGAGAAGGTTGGAGACAGGACGATAGTTATTTAAAACGGTTGGGCCAGAGCAGGCTTCTTGAGGAGGGGTCTCACCACCGCCTCTTTCAAGGCAGTGGAAAACCCCTCACCATGAGAAGCGTGACAACTGCCTGGAGCCAAACAGGTGTAACCTCCTGGAGGCAATAAACCAACCAGGAAGGACACGGGTCCAATAAACACGTGGTGGAAGACAGCCTCCGCATGATTCTGTCCACTTCATCCAGGGAGACAGGGTCAAACTTAACCCAGATAGGATCCACAAGACTCATCGCCACTCCATCAACTAAACCCCGCCAATCAGAGTCCAAGCTGGCCCGAATCTGAGCGATCTATCCGCCAGATGTAAACTAAAGTCCTGTTTCAGCCCGCAAAGGGTCCCCCCTCTCCTCTAAATGTAAGAGGGAGCGGGTGACCCTGAACAGGGCAGCGGGGTGATCATCTGCGGATGCGATCAGAGCGGAGAAATAAGAACATCTTGCCACTCTAACCGCTTACAGGTAAGTCCTAATATAGGCTCTTAGCTGGACACGGTCAGACTTGGAACGACTAGTCCTCCATCTGCTCTCCAGGCATCTCCTCCACCGCTTTCATCCCTCGGGAAGTCCTCCGAGACCAAGGAGCAGAGGGAAGGTCTGCAGTGAGAAAGAGGCCGCAGGGGCCAACCGATCGAGCGCTGCTGAGGTGGCCTGTTGCCAAGCTGCCTCCAGGGTCTCGGCCAGGCTGTGGGTCAAGGGAGGTGGGAAAGGACCCAGGGCGTGAAAACCTCTCGGGTCCATCAGGCGCCTGGGGCGGAACCAGATCGGCTAGAATGGGGACTGTTCTAATCTCTGGGGAATGATGTTCCAGAGGGAGGGAGCCACCATGGAGAAGGCCCTTCTTCTGGGTCCCACCAGGTGTATCTCCCCAGGGATGGGACCCACAAACATTCTCTGCCTCCCACTTGATGGGTTGGGTAGATATGACCGGCAGAGACGGTCCCTCAGATAGCTGGTCCTAAGCCATGAAGGGCTTTAAAGGTGACAACCGCACCTTGAATGCACCAGGAAGCAAATCAGCAACCAATGCAGCTCCGCAGGAGAGGTGAAAACATGTGCACATCAGGGTCTGAACAAACCATCACGGCCGCTGCATTTTGCCAGGCAGCTGAAGCTTCTCTCGGGATACTCTTCAAGGGCAGCCCCATGAAGAGTGTGTTGCGTGTAGATTGTAAGTCAAGAATACCTGCACACTAAAACATTGAGGAATAAGTCACAACTGGCTAAGTTGTAAATCTGACTTTTCCTATTAAAACCATTAAATCAACCTATAAAGCAACAGAAGAATATCAGTGCTTCCTAAGCCAGTTATTCTTTATTTCTTTAAGTGGAAGACACACCAAATTGTACCATAGTCTCTCCTCCCAGATCCTTAGCCACCCAGCCTTGCTACAGCTGCAAAAACATTGTGCTTGCACGTGCACATATCGGAACCCCTTTTATTGGGCATAATATAAATGTGTACAAAGAATCACCACACGTGGTAGAAAAGGCGAATAGGATTGCATGTTTTCACAATTAGCAGCAGGCAGGAGAGGAAGAAAACTGATTTTTCAGGCTGCTTGCTTCCGGGTTTCGAATTTACACAGCATAAATTGTCTATCAGCACCTTCTCTTCTGGTAACAATCTCCTACAGGTAATCAACAACTAAACGATCACAGTTGAGACTGGACTGTCTATCACTAAGTTCAGTTAGTCCTCGATTAAACTGTTCATTTAGTCACTGTTCAAGTTACAACGGCACTGAAAAAAGTGACTTATGACGTTTTCACAGGTACAACCTTTGCAGTATCCCCATGATCATGTGATCAAAATCTGGGGTTGTGTGATCCCCTTTTGCAACCTTCTGACAAGCAAAGTCAATGGGGAAGCCAGATTCACTTAACTAATTTACTAATTTACTAATTTAAGTTACTAATTTAACAACCAATTTAAAAACCACAGTGATTCACTTATCTGTGGCAAGAAAACTCGTAAAATGGAGCAAAATTCATTTAACAAATTTCTCACTTAGCAACATAAATTTGGGACACAATTGTGGTCGTAAGTCAAGGACTATATGTAATGCGTTTAACACAATTCTTCCACATAGACTAGTGTCTAAACTTCTGAACCTTGGGTTTTATAATTCAATCTGCCTTTGGATTATGGATTTTCTGTCTGGCTGCTCACAGAGGGTCAGATTAGGTAATCATACCTCTTCAGCCCTTATTCTTACACTGGTACACCACAGGGTTGCGTGTTGAGTCCCTTACTCTATACTCTTTATGTGCATGACTGCATTCCCTACTCACGCTAATAATACTATTGATAAATTTGCAGATGACACAAGAGTAGTGGGACTTATCTTGGGGGGGGATGAGTCTGTATCGAGATGAGGTGGACCGGTTGCTTTGTGATATGGAGACAATAATTGGTTCTCAACCCCAATAAGATCAAGGAGCTTATAGTGGATTATAGAAGGAACAGATCAGACATCCAGCCCTTGCTTATCAATGGAGACCGAGTGGAGCAAGTGGCCAGCTTTAAGTTTCTGGGTATTACCATAAAAGAGGACCTGACCTGGGGTGCCCACATTGCAGCCCTGGTCAAAAGGGCCCAGCAGAGATTATACTACCTGAGACTTCTCAGGAAACAACAACTGGATGAAAAACTGCTGGTGACCTTCTACCGCTGCACCATAGAGAGCATTTTAACATACTGCACCTCTGTATGGTTTGCCAGTTGCACATTGACAGATAGGAAAGTACTCCAGAGGGTTAATGTCATTGCCCAGAAGATCATTGGTTGCCTCTCCCTCTTGGAAGAGCTTTATAGTGCCCACTGCCTTAAGAAAGCTCAAAACATTCTCAAAGATCCATCTCATCCTGGGAACCCTTTTTTGAACTATTACCATCTGGCAGATGGTACAGAATAATAAAAACAAGGACAAATAGGCTGAAAAACAGCTTCTATCCAGGGCAGTAGCTCTTTTGAATTCTGCTGTATAGTGCAGTGTTGGCATGGTGTTGGGGGTTTCCGGTTCAATGTGTGGAGGGTGAAGGAGGTTTGTTTGTGTTTATTTTCATGGTCATGATGTGCACTGAAGATGGTGTTTGATTTCGTTGTACAAGATACAATGACAATGAAGTAAACTAAACTAAAGTAAACTAAACTAATGCATTTGATAAATGATTTGTGCCCAATTTTAAAACTTTTTGTTGTTGAGGTCATTAAGTGAATCATGCATTAAGTAAATCCAGCTTCCCCCATTGGCTTTGCTGGTCAGAAGCTGGGTGGGAAAGTTGCAACTGTGATCACATGACACCAGGATGCTGCTTGCCAAACGACCAAATTGCGATCATTGCACTTAACGGATGCTATGACACTAATAGTTGGACAAATTGTCAAGAACCAATTATAAGTCACTATTTTCACGGCCATCCTAACTTTGAGTGGTCAGTAAAGAAAGGGCCATAAGTTGAGGACCTCTATTTTCCAGCAGAATAACTGTCACAAGTTCCTAATTCCACTTACAGTATGAGGATTTTGGTGACTTCACTGGTGAGATGATCTGCAATAAAGCTACTTCTCATAAAGCAAGATGACAAAAAGAAAATAACTTATACTCGCATTCAGGGGTGGGCTGCTGGGGGTTCGAGGGGTTCAGGAAAGCCCCTAGCTAAGATTCTGTGCAGTTCGGAGAATCCCCAAATCCCACTCCTGGCTGGCCCCACCTACTCCACCCTGCCCCTCCCAAGACTCCCCACACAGCTCATTTTTGGATGCAGGTAAGTGCAGAGCACGCATGGAGGCTCAGGTAGGGTGAAAAACGGGCCTCCCGGAAGTTCAGGAAGGCCAGAAATGGGCCCGTTTCTGGCTTCCAGAGAGCCTCTGGAGTCCGGGGAGGCTGTTTTTGCCCTCCCGGAGGCTTGAGAAAAGCCTCCAGAACCCAGGGAGGGCAAAAACACACCCCTCCCACTGTGGTGCAGGAGGCTGACTAGGCCACGCCCACCATGGCCTCACTCACCCTGCAACCGGGCACCCTTTGCTAAAATGTTCGAAGCCCACCCCTGCCCACATCCCACTAAGTTTTCTGCATGCATTATGGAACAAGTCACAGCTGGTTGTCTTGCAACACTTTAGGTCATAAACCATCATTTACAAAATATAATGGAATCAGCTGACACAGTCTGCAAAACAAACCAATGAAAGAAATATTGGTTTGGGATGATGTGTGAACCAGGGGTGAAATTCAACCACCTTGGGAGAGGTGGTAGGGATGATTTGAATTGGTAAAAAATTGCCCCTGGTTGCTATTACTATTATACCAAGTATTCCAAGCCATGCCCGTAGCCACGCCCACAGAGCCAGTAGGGAAAAATTTTGAATTTCACCCCTGGCTATGAACTTATTCTGGATCCTGACTCTCTATGGAACTTCCCAGACCTTGTCTGGAGATGGTTCAGCTCTGGAAAACCTACAAGCAATTTTCCCAAGGGGCTGGGGAAATCCAGCTTCCTATTTTCTCGAAGCAAGAACAATGAGGATATATCTGCTCCCAGAGGCAAACAATTTCAATCTTCCAGTTTTACCCTTCTCCTTTAATAATCGTTTACACTGGCAATCAGACACCAGTTTTCAAGAATCTAGCTGTGGGAGTCAAATATGACAAACATATTCCCGATCTTTGTTTTTTTATTAAAGCAAAAGAATGGAGCTTTACTCTTCTTCTCCTGACAAAAGTCGGCGGCTGTAACATCGCTTGTACAACAGGTAAGCCTACGGTTTTGTTAAGAATGATGGGTATTTAACTGCGCTTTTTATACCTTGCCTTTAAAAAAATGGCTTGATTAATCCATGTAAATATTTAAAAGCAAGACGTTAAAATTTAAATTAAATGATTACTTTCACCAATCAAGCCCACAATTGCAGAGATAGCAATAGCACTTAGATTTATTTATATACCGCTTTACAGTGCTTTTACAGCCCTCTCTAAGCGGTTTACAGTGTAATAGAGTCAGCCTCTTGCCCCCAACAATCTTAAGAAGGATGGAAGGCTAAGTCAACCTTGAGCCTGGTGAGATTTGAACTGCCAAATTGCAGGCAGCCTGCAGTATGACACTCTAACTACTGTGCCACCGTGGCTCTAGAGATGAGAAGTTTAGAGATGAGAAACTGATCGAACTGTTACCTCTTTGCTGACCAAAATAAACTGACATTGAAATACAAATGTGTTATGTATGCAGGTTTGAATGTCATTGGTTAGTTTGAACTGTTCTTGTAAAATGTCAGAAATGATTGGTTTAAAAGTGCGGGAAATCCGCACTCTGATTGGCTGGCAACTCGGGCTGCTGGCTATAAGTAGCAGCGCAGCCCAGCCAAATGGGGTCTGTTATGACAGTAGTCACTAATAAACCTTCACTGAAGACCCGCGTCTGACTCTTCATGCAAACTTAACAAAATGTATTTACTTCATGGTACTTCGTTATACTTACTAGCACTAACAGATCTCCCTTCTAACATGGGTGGTTGAAGTTAAACTTCTTTATGTTCTTTTTTAGCGAGACAGTCAGTGTGGATGATGTTAAGTTTGCATGAATAGACAGACGCGGAGTGCTTCAAGCTCTTTGTTTATTAGTGACTACAGCTCAGAACGAACCCACTTTGGCTGGGCTGCGGCTGCTACTTATAGCCAGCAGCCACAGTTGCCAGCCAATCAGAGTGCAGGGTTTTCCCGCACTTTTTTAAACCAATCATTTCTTACATTTTACAAGAACAGTTCAAACTAAACCAATGACTTTAAACCTGCATACATAACACCCCTCCCCACTAGGTTCAGTCCATACTCAAACCCCAGCCTATCTAATGTATTCTTTTAAATAGGTGGGGCTCTTACGTGTAAGTGAGACCTACGTGGTTCAGATGTTTTAAGGTTCTCACCTTGTGAGGGAGGAAATGTGTCTGCTGACATTTCCTTACTAGGACTTGTAGTAATGGTAGAACCTGTTTGGTTACTACAACCTGGTCTCTCCTTCCAATCCATCTCCAACCCAATGTCAGCACCTAAATCAGGTAATGATGTGCAATCTTCCATTTGTGAAAATGGTTGTTGGTATTGTGACAGGTTTTGGGATGGTTCCTGTCGTGTTAGCTCATTACACATGGGGTTGATTCTTGCTTGTTCCTTACACTCATGATCCTCCCTTCCCCTAGAAGAGCAGTAGGTATGGGAACCAGAGAGGAGCAAAAGATGCTCCTGAGGCAATCTGGATCTTAACTGATCAATGTGCCTGCTCCAGAGGACACCATCTTGTTTGTACCCTGTAAGACCTGGGCCTGTGATTTGGGTTATCTCAGCAGGAATCCATAATGGTTCACCCATAGGTTCTTAGCATAAACAGAATCACCCACAGTGAATGTGCAATTTTGCTAGTGGAATCTAGTGGTGCGTTGGGTGCATAAGTGGGATGAAGCGGTCAAGGGGAGACCTGAGTTTCCTACCCATCAACAATTCAGCTGGGGACAAATTAGTGAGGGGTTGGGAGTGATATGCTGAACACTGAGAAGTTTTTCAACCTCTCAGTGATATCCCCTGGACCCAATTGCTGAAGTTTTCCTTGGTAAATCGTACCATACGTTCAGCCTGGCCGTTAGCGAAGATGCCCAGGGGCTGTCAGGGCATGTCTGATACCCTGTTGTGCTAGATATGATTCAAAAAGGTTGGATGTAAATTGAGGGCCATTGTCAGAAACAAGCAGATCAGGTAACCCTGAGTTACAAAAAGCTTTTTAAGCTGTTTGATGACAGCTTCAGTTGTGGTGGATGCCATAGGATAACCTCTAGCATTTGGATATGCATCAACTATAATAAGGAAAGTGTGCCCTCTGGTGAGGGCCAGCAAAATCAATGTGAATCCTGGACCATGGGCCCCTAGGACATTCCCATTCCTGTGTGGGGGCAAGAGGTGGGGCAGGCCTGACTACCGACAGTTGGACCAGATGCAACCCAGTTTTCAACCATTTGTGTCAATACTGGCCACCATACATAACTCCTGGCCAATCCCTTCATTCTGACAATACCTGGATGACCCTCATGTAACATTTCCAAAACCTCTTTTTGCAGTTTTGCAGGAATAACCACCCTGTTACCCCACAAAATACATCCTCTTAATACAGAATTCAGTTGCCTGGACTAAAAGGTTGGGCCAGGTGAGGTAGATCTTGAAGAGGCCAACCTTTCTTAATCCAGCCTATAACAGGAGCCAATAAAGTGTCTTTGGCAGTCTCTCTGGCAATTTCAGCAGCATGCACTGGAAGCTTAACAACAGTCTCTAGGAAAAAGGTGTGTGTTTCAGGTTCAAAGTCCTCCTTGTGGCAAGGAAGTGGGCAACGACTCAGTGCATCAGCATGTCCAATGTCTTTGCCAGGCCTGTGGATGAGTTTGTATGAATAAGCAGCAAGAAATTCAGTCCACCTCAGCATTCTTGGTGACAGGATAGTGGCTGTAGGTTTGTCTCCTGCCACAATGCCTAACAGAGGTTTGTGATCTGTGACAATGGTAAATGTTCTCCAATATAAATACTCATGGAATTTCTTGACAGCTGCAACAATTGCCAAGGCTTCCTTGTCCAGTTGGCTGTAGTCCTCTCTGCTTTAGTCAAGGTGTGAGAGTGCAATAGGAGCTTCCCTCCCGCTGGGAAGCCTGTGGCTCAAACCCCACCCCCACTCCAAAAGAGGATGTATCACAAGTCAGTACAACAGGCAAATTCTCAGAGAACTGTATCAGTACAGCATCAGGCGTGATTAATCTTTTAATATTGTTAAATGCAGATTGTTCTTTCTTGCCCCAGACCCGCACAGACTTTTTGTCTATAATCTGTGCAGTGGTTCTGCAATGGTTGCCTTCTGAGGTAGGAACATGATAAAAGTTAACGAGTCCAAGGAAGGCTTGCAAATCTGTTTTACATTTTGGTCTAGGGGCTTCTTTGATTGCCTGGACCTTGGCATCTGTGGGGTGGATACCATGCTTGTCAATCATATAGCCCAAGAACTCAACCTTGTCAGTTCTAAGAGTCCATTTTTCTTCCTTGACTTTTAACTCCGCTTTTTTGAATCTGGTAAGGACTTCTCTGAGTCTCTCTTGTAATTGAGTGTCATTTTCAGCAGAGATTAACACATCATCAAAGTAAGGTATTACCCCTGGCAGTCCTTGGAGCATCCTTTCCATAAGGCTTTGGAAGATGCCTGGTGCCACGCTTACTCCAAACTGTAACCTTTTACATTTGAAAGCACCTCATGAGTCACAATGGTTTGGCCTCTGCAGTGGCATCATCAACTGTTAATTGTTGATATGCCTGGGCCAGATCCCATTTGGCAAAAGACTGTATCCCTGCCAAGTGAATGTAGTAAATGATGTGCTACCACTGGAAACTGAATATGCGCTCTGTTGAAGCCATGGTTCATGTCCCCATATAGTCTCCACAGAGACTACTGACACATCAGTCTTGACTGGTGTGACTATGGAGTGTCTCCCACCTGGAGTGATCAGTGGGCTCTAAAACTCCTTGAGCTATTAGTTTATCTAATTGTGCATCAATTTTTCCTTTAAGGCAAATGGGACCCTTCTGTTTATCTAATTGTGCATCAATTTTTCCTTTAAAGCAAATGGGACCCTTCTGGGCTTTAGCGGTGGTGGCACCTTGGGATCTAGATTGAAAGTGATAGAGGTCCCTTATACTTGCCCAATCCGTCTTTGAAAACCTCTGGAAACTCAGACTTCAGACCTCCTCCCATTCAGTGTTGCTCCGTGATTGATGCCAGTCACCTCGATGCCTAGTGGATTGAACCACTCAAGTCCCAGCAAGCTTGATCCTTGTCCACAATGGTCAGAGGGCAAGCGTTTGGTGTGGCTTTGAACTTCGTTGAATTCTCTTGTTCCAGCTACTGGAATCTTGTTCCCTTGATAGTCTTAAGAGTCAGTGCTTGCTTCTTGAAATGCTTCTTCTGAATGTTTGGGAGTAGTCTGTGAATAGTGTCCCATGACACCATAGATAAATATGAGCCTGAGTCCACTTCCATTTGGCAAGGCCTTCCTTCAATTAGTACCTTGACATGCACTTTTCTGTTATTGATAGAAGAAGAATGACCAATAGTTACTGTCTGATGAGTTTCATTCTTCCCTTTGCTTCTGTGTGCTGCCCCATTTTCTCACTGAGGTTGTTGGGCTTGAATTCTTTGTCAGGAAACTTCCTTCTGTTGGGTGGAGTTCTGGATGATTTGCAGACTCTTGCTAGGTGTCCTCTTTTTCTAGCAGGCAGATGGTATCTAGGAACTTGCATTCAGTCTTGGTGGCTTCCCCACAACCTCTGAGTTAGAAATCTTGCCTCTTTCTTCCCAGGTCTTTCTTTTTCCTCCATTCTGAGTCTATAAATTCCTTCCTCCACCTCACACAGTCTGACTCAGAATCTATTTGCTCAATGAGTTGTTGGACTTTTCCACATCAGGATGGCTTGTGGCCTTGTTGATTTTCTTCATGGCTGCTGCTGAGGACTTGTAGCTTCTGCTGAAGAGGCTCTTCTATTGCTTCCTTCAGCGTGATCTTAGGTTTTAGTAATAACTTGCTCTGAAGCACCTTGTCTTTAAGGCCCAGAACAAATCGATCAGCATGGCCTCTTCTAAATTGTTAAATTCCATGCTCCCCAATGTCTCTTAAACTTGCCACTGAAGTGGTTCGTTTTAACTTTCCCTTTGATCGAAGGGTAAAACTCGTGTCTCTTAATGAGGCACGATATGTAGGGCGTAATGGGCTCTTAACAACTTTTCTAAGTCAGGCCATTCCATTACCTTCATGTCTGCAGCTCCGCCAATGCCTTCCCATCTTGAAAACTGCCACTGCCAGCACCGCAGGTGCATGAGAAAAATCGCCCTCTTCCACTTCTTGGAAATGTCGGCAAGATCGTTTCCTTCCAGATACATTTGGAAGCGATCTGCATATGTCTCCCAGTCTTCTGCCGTCAGATCGAGACGGGGCTGGGGGTGTTCAGCGCAGCCATCTCGCTCTCCTTCTGTTCCGCGTTTCCCTTCTTCTTCAGGGAGATCCCACCTTCGTCGCCAGTGTTAAGTTTGCAGAACAGACGGAGTGCTTCAAGCTCTTTGTTTATTAGTGAATACAGCTCAGAACAAACCCACTTTGGCTGGGCTGCGGCTGCTACTTATAGCCAGCAGCCGCAGTTGCCAGCCAATCAGGGTGCAGGGTTTTCCCGCACTTTTTAAACCAATCATTTCTTACATTTTACAAGAACAGTTCAAACTAAACCAATGACTTTAAACCTGCATACATAACAGATGATGTTACCTGGTTTAGGTAATGAAAGTGTGCAAGAAAACCACCAAGCTCAGGGAACATCAAGGGCCCCTCTTTTCAACCCTGAGCTACAAACATTCTCCTTTATTGGTTCTTTTTCAGTTTAGTTATTTATCACAATACTTCCAATGGTCAGCAATCACAATTGAAGATCTGCATAAGGAAGATGTTTTTTATTAAAAAATCATTTAATAATGGGCAGAAAGGGGGAACAATGTAGTGATATATGCTGCTATGGGTAATCTATAGCATAAATAACATGATCTGTGTTTATTGTAGTATTTGTTAATAACTGCAATATTAATAATATAAGGCCTAAAAGTCAAATGAATATGTGGGAAATTCAGCTGATGCTTAATAGATGAAAACCCTTATGAATTAAGCAGCTTGATTTTTTTTAATTACTACAAATAATTTTAAAGAGAACCCCCTAAATATACTATTTTTTAAAAAAAAGTCTTAATATTTGAGGGCATGATTAATAATGTTCCCAGCACTTTATTAGGAGTAGCAAAATGCATAGTGCTGTCAATGGATATAACATTCTTTTTACTGACATATTCAAATCACACAGTAGTGTGGGGAAGGAAAAATCCCATGTATGAGAGCAGCAGGATAGATATTAAGCTGAAGGGAAGCTCCGTCTCTGGTTTCCACAGATCCATCAGGACCGCCTACAAAAAGGTACCTAATAACATCCACTGGGAAATGAAGGGAAATAACCCACAATGATGACACATGATGACATAGACTTGTGTCTCCATAGCAACATTCCTACAATTCCATCCCTCAAGGCAACCTATGAAAATTGAACATGCCCTTCAAGAACAAATCATAAGTGGGGGAAAATGGAAGAATATGCAAAGGCACACAGGTGCCTTATCCAAATATGGAAGGAGTATGCTGAAATTCATCACCCAAGATAGCTTAGAGTAGTATTTTTCAACCTTAGCAATTTTAAAATGGGTGGACTTCAACTCCCAGAATTCCCCAGGCAGCCAGCATCAATATGAACCAGCTGCCATATTTCCTATGCTTGCTGCCTAGGGAATCCTGGGAGTTGAAGTCCACCCATCTTAATGATGCTGAGGTAAAGAAACAATGTCTGAAAGGATATTCCCAATTTCTTCCATACAAGAAGATAAAGTTAGACCAGCCCTTCAGTCACTGCAGGTAGTCTTCGACCTACAACAGTTCGTTTAGTGACTATTGGAAGTTACAACAGCACTCAACAAAATGATTTATGACCACTTTTCACACTTATGACCATTGCAGCATGCCTATGGTCACATGATCAAAATTTGGATGTTTGGCCACTGACTCATATTTAGGAACGTTGCAGTGACCCAGGGTTTAGTGATCCCCTTTTGCGACCTTCTGACAAGCAAAGTCAATGGGGAAGCCAGATTCACTTAACAACCATGTTAATAACTTAACACCTGCAGTGATTCATTTAACGGCTGTGACAAGAAAGGTTGTAAAATGGGGCAAATCTCAGTTACTGGTTGTGCTTAGCAACATAAATTTTGCACTCAATCGTGGTTGTAAATTGAGGATTATCTATACCAAATTGGAAGGCTACAAGAATCCACAGGACATTGGCAGAAATAAGCCGGTGACATAAGAACCAGCAAATCTGGAGAATAACACAATGGCCAGATGATTAAGCTACATACCAGTAACAGAGAGTGTAAACTATAGTATAATCCTTATGTTAAGTTTGGAAGGAGACAGGACGCGAAGTGCTTCAGCTCTTTTATTTGTAGACTACAGCTCAGAACAGACCCGAAATGGCTAGCCGCGGCAGCTTTTATAGCCGGCTGCCGCGGCTGGTAGCCAATGGCTGTGCTCGGATTTCCCGCTCTATTTACAACCAATCATTTCAAACTCTGTACTTTTATAACCAATCATTTCAAATGCTGCATACATTACACCCCTCCCCACTTGGTCCGGTCCATACTCAAACCCCCTATTTATCTAATGTACTCTTGCAAATAGGTGGGGCTCTTACGGTTTCATTGGGACCTGTGTGGTTCAGGTGTTCTAGGAACCTCCATATGTTTGGAGGGAACGGAAGTTGTTGACATCTCCTTACTTGGACTTTTTTGGCTGGTAGATCCGGTTTGGTTACTCTAACCTGGTCTCTCTCCCAGTCCACCTCTGGCCCCATGTCATCCTCTAACATTGGTAAAGGTGTGCTGTCTTCTATTGGTGTTAGCAGTTGTGAGGATTGTGTTAAGGTTTGGGGTGGCTTTTGCCGTGTTAGCTCGTGAAACTGGAGGTATATTACTTGTTCATTATCTTCAATGTCTTTCCCTTCCCCCATGGATTGGGTTGTGCGCAAGGAGTCCAGAAAGGAGCCAGGGCGAACATCCAGAGACTTTCTGGCCCGTAATTGGTCTATATGCCTATTCTAAAGGAACCCATCCTCTGTCTGAACCCTGTAAGATCTGGGCCCTGTTACATGGATGATCTCTGCAGGTATCCATAAGGGCTCGCCCACAAGATTTTTAGCATACACTCGATCACCAATGTGAAAAATGCGAGTCTTGCTAGTGGAGTCTACTGGTGCGGTAGTTGCGTAAGTGGGGTGAAGGTGGTCGAGGTTGACCTGAGTTTCCTGCCCATTAAAAGTTCGGCAGGGCTTAAATTGGTGGAAGGGCTGGTGGTAATGTGTTGGATACTGAGCAGTTTGTCCACCTTTTCATAAATGTCCCCGGGACCTAACTGTTGAAGTTTCTCCTTAGTAAACCGTACCATACGTTCAGCCCGGCCGTTAGTAGAAGGGTGCCTGGGGGCTGTAAGGGCGTGTCTGATGCCCTGCTGTGCTAAGTATGATTCAAAAAGGTTGGAAGTAAATTGGGGACCGTTGTCGGAAACAATAACATCGGGCAACCCGTGAGTTACAAAAAGTTTCCTCAGCTGTTTGATGACAGCTTTGGCCATGGTGGAGGACATAGGGAGAACCTCAAGCCATCTGGAGTAGGCATCTACAACAATCAGGAAAGTATGCCCTTTTGTAGGGCCAGCAAAATCAATGTGAATCCTTGACCATGGTCCCCTAGGACATTCCCATTCCTGTTTAGGGGCGACAGGTGGTGCAGGCCGTGTTTCCTGACAATTCCTACATGATGCCACCCAGTTTTCAACCATTTTGTCTATCCCTGGCCACCATACATAGCTCCTAGACAATCCCTTCATTCTAACAATCCCGGGATGCCCCTCATGCAACATTTCCAATACTTCCCTCTGTAACCTTGCAGGAATAACCACTCGATTACCCCACAATATACAACCCTTTAACACAGATAGTTCGGTTTGCCTGGACTTAAAGGGTTTGCTGGCATCAGCGAGTTCATGTTGTGGCCAACCCTTCTTGATCCAACTCAGGATAGGGGCCAGCAAGATGTCCTTAGCTGTCTCTCTAGCAATTTCAGCAGCATTCACAGGTAACTTCTCAACTGTTTCTAAGAAAAAAGTGAAAATCTCAGGAGCTGGGTCCTCAGTGTGCAAGGGTAATGGGCAGCGGCTTAATGCGTCTGCGTGCCCTATTTCTTTTCCTGGTCGATGAATGAGTTTGTAGGAGTATGCCGTGAGGAATTCAGTCCATCTCATCATTCATGATAACAGGATTATTGGCATTGGTTTATCCCCAGCCACAATTCCGAGGAGAGGCTTGTGATCGGTGACAATGGTGAATCTTCTGCCATAAATGTATTTGGGGAATTTCTTGACAGCTGCTACGATGGCCAAGGCTTCCTTGTCCAGTTGACTATAGTTTCTCTCTGCCTTAGTCAATGTGAGGGAATAAAATGCAATGGGAGCTTCCCTGCCACTCGGTAGCTTGTGGCTCAGTACCCCCCCCACACTCCAAAAGGGGAGGCATCACATGTTAACGCCACTGGTAAATTTTCACAAAACTGTATTAGTACACAATCAGAAGTGATTTCTCTCTTAATACTGTTAAACGCTGCTTCTTCTCTTTTGCCCCAGACCCATGCAGATTTTTTATCAAGCAGTCTATGCAGGGGTTCCTCAATGGTTGCTTTCTGCGGTAGAAACATATGGTAGAAATTAATGAGTCCCAGAAAAGCTTTTAAGTCAGCTTTGCATTTCGGTCTGGGGGCTTCCTTGATTGCCTGAATTTTGGCTTCTGTGGGGTGGATACCATGTTTGTCAATCATATAGCCTAAGAATTCAACTTTGTCAGTTCTGAGTATACATTTCTCTTTTTTGACCTTTAAACCTGCTTTCTTGAACTTAGTTAGAACTTCTCTGAGTCTTTCTCGTAGTTGGGTGTCGTTTTTAGCAGAGATTAAGATGTCATCGAAATAAGGTACCACCCCATGTAGACCTTGTAATATCCTTTCCATAAGGCTTTGAAAGATGCCTGGTGCCACACTTACTCCGAATTGTAATCTTTTACATTTAAAAGCACCCCAATGGGTCACAATAGTTTGTGCTTCTGCAGTTGTATCGTCTACTGTTAACTGCTGATACGCTTGGGCCAGGTCTAACTTTGTGAAAACAGTGCCCCCGCCCAGTGAGTGTAACAAGTGATGTACTACTGGCACCAGGTATGCGCTCTGTTGTAGGGCATGGTTCAGTGTCCCCTTATAGTCCCCACAAATTCTTACAGAGCCATCTGCTTTGATAGGGGTGACTATGGGTGTTTCCCACCTGGAGTGGTCTGTGGGCTCTAGTACCCCTTTAGCAATCAGTTTATCTAATTGTTCATCGATTTTCTCTTTTAACGCAAATGGCACCCGTCTGGCTTTTAACCAGATTGGTTGTACGTTGGGGTCTAAATTGAAAGCAATAGGGGTCCCCGAGTACTTTCCTAATCCGTCGCTGAAGACCTCTTGGAATTCTGATTTCAAGGCCTCTTCCCACTCAGAGTCGCTCACATGGTTGATTCCCGTCACTTCGATGCCTAAAGGGTTGAACCATTCAAGTCCCAGCAAACTTGGGCGATCTTTGTCTATGATGGTCAATGGTTGAACTTCACGTTGAAATTTCTTGTTCCAACTACAGGAATCTTGTTTCCTTGGTAGTCTTTGAGGGTTAGTGCTTGTTTTTTGAATTGGTTCTTCTGAATTTTAGGTAAAAGTCTTTGGATGGTGTCCCATGACACCATAGATAGGTATGAACCTGAGTCTACCTCCATCTGGCATGGTGTTCCCTTGATATACACCTTGACATGCACCTTCCTATTGTTCAGTGATGAGGAATGCCCGATGGTTACAGTTTGATGAGTTTCGTTTTTTCCACTCGCTTCTGTTCCTCTCCCCATTTTTTGCTGGTGTTGCTGGGTTTTACTTCTCTGTCTTTATTATTTGGAACGAACTTCCGTCTGTTTGGTGGGGTTCTGGATGATTTGCAGACTCTCACGATGTGCCCTCTCTTTTCGCAATGGAGGCAAATGGCTTCCATGAACTTGCATTCCGTGCGGGGGTGGTTCCCTCCGCACCCTGCGCAACGGAAATCTCGCTTCTTCCGGTCCTGGGCGTTCCATTTCCGCTCCATTCTGAGCCTGTTAATCCCTTCTTCTTCTCCGCTGTACTCTGATTCTGACTCTAATTTGTCAAAATGTGTTGCAGTGGTTTTCTCACCTTCAGAATGGGACGTTGTTCGATTCATTTTTCTCATTGTGGCTGCTGAGGTTTTTGTGGCTTCTGCTGCTATCGCTTCATCGATGGCTTCTTTCAGTGTAATTTTTGGCTTCATAAGTAGTTTACTCTGTAGAACCTTGTCCTTAAGGCCCAATACAAAATGATCGCGCATGGCTTCTTTTAGTGTACTGAACTCACAAGCGCCTCCAATGTTCCTCAAACTTGCCACGAAGTCACTGATGCTTTCATCATCTCCTTGATCATGGCAGTAGAACTCGTGTCTGCGAATGAGGCACGATACTTGGGGTGTGTAGTGCGCCCTTAATAGCCTCTCCAAATCTGCCCAGGCCATCACCTTCACTTCTGCTGGAGCAGCCAAAGCCTTTGCCATCTTGAACACTGCTGGACCGCAGTGTGTTAGGAAAACCGCTCTTTTCCGTTGCTCAGATATCAATGCTAGATTGTTTCCCTCTAAAAACATTTGAAATCTGTCTGCATACGACTCCCAGTCTTCATTCTTCGGATCGAAGGGGGCTGGGGGGGGTGTTCAGCCCAGTCATCTCGCCTCTGATTCTTCTGCGTCATTTTCTCCTCCATTATGATCCCACCTTCGTCGCCAGTGTTAAGTTTGGAAGGAGACAGGACACGAAGTGCTTCAGCTGTTTTATTTGTAGACTACAGCTCAGAATGGACCCGAAATGGCTTAGCCACGGCAGCTTTTATAGCCGGCTGCCGCGGCTGGTAGCCAATGGCTGTGCTCGGATTTTCCACTCTATTTACAACCAATCATTTCAAACTCTGTACTTTTATAACCAATCATTTCAAACGCTGCATACATTACACCTTAGTTTCACATGCTAGCAAAGTAAAAGTTAGAGTCTCATCCAATGCAGATTGGAGTCCTACCTGGAAAGGGAAATGCTAAAAAAAAAAGTTGAGAGACAAAATAAATTATTGCTAATGCACACAGGAAAATTGAGAAAGCCAAAAGTCACACCCAAGAAGTCAAAATGTTTTTCATTGATTGAATGAAAAACATATTGACTTCTTTGGGGTGTCCTTTGGCATTCTCAATTATACAAATAGTTAAACATGTAAACAATCCGGAAGCTGTAATAATAATAGAATAATAGAGTTGGAAGGGACCTTAGAGGTCTACTCCAACCCCTGCTCAAGCAGGAGACGCTCTACCATTCCAGATAAATGGCTGTCCACTCTCTTCTTTAAAACTTTCCAGTGATGGAGCAGCCACAACTTTGGAAGGCAAGCCATCCAATGATTCATTGTCAGAAATATTCTCCCTATTTCTAAGTTGGTTCTAGCCTTGGTAAGCTTCCATCCCTTCTTGTCCTGCCTCCAGGTGCTTTGAAAAATAGGTTGATTCCCTTTTCTTTATGGCAACCCCTCAAATATTGGAAGACTGCTATCTTGTCACTTCCAATCCTTCTTTTCATTAGACTACATTTGACATGAGTGTCAAGGAACAAAAAAAGTATGAGACTAAGACCAAGCTAGTAACAAAAATTGCAACCAGCTTTAGAATTGACAATTAAGATACAGATAGCTTCTGCTATTTATGTTTAACAATCAAGAGTAAAGGAATTAGCAGTCCTAAAATATATTGCAGACTAGCACATGGTAGAACAACCATGAAGGCCTTAGATAAGATATTCAGACATGTGGTATGTTTGTACTTACACATTTATACTGATAATGGCTTTCCCTCTGCTGCCCTATTGACTTTTAAAAAAGCAGGATAGAAAAAGAATTGATGTTTGGAATATTTGTATTTTCCTGAGAACACTATAGATAGTTTAGCTTACTTTACACTTAGTTTATTCTATCAGTCTCCTTATTATAGTATACTGTATTGGGAAGTGTAATTAAAGAATAAATTGGTTTGCATGGTAATTTGCAATCACATGGGAGCTGTTTTGATTTCTTGCTATCAAGCAGTAAAATCTCTTGGCTGGTCTTGTCCAAAATGGGAACTACTCACCCCAATACATTTAATATAGAATGGAGTGGAGTGGAGTGGAGTGGAGTAGAGAAGAGTAGAGTAGAGTAGAATAGAACAGAATAAGAGTTAGAAGGGACCTTGGAGGTCTTCTAGTCCAACCCCCTGCTTAGGCAGGAAACCCTATACCATTTCAGACAAATGGTTGTCCAATCTCTTCTTAAAAACTTCCAGTGTTGGAGCATTCACAACTTCTAGAGGCAAGTTGTTCCACTGATTAATTGTTCTGTCAAGAAATTTCTCCTTCTCTTCTTGATTAATTTCCACCCATTGCTTGTCCTACCCTCAGGTATTTTGGCGAATAGCTTGACTCCCTCTTTTTTGTGGCAGCCCCTGAGATATTGGAACACTGTGACTGGATCATGTCACTCCTAGTCCTTCTTTTCATCAAACTAGACATATCCAGTTCCTGTAACCATTCTTCATATGTTTTAGCTTCCAGTCCCCTAATCATCTTTGTTGCTCTTCTCTGCACTCTTTCTAGAGTCTCCACATCTTTTTTACATCGTGACAACACAAACTTGATGCAGTATTCCAAGTGTGGCCTTATCAAAGCATGGTAAAGTGGTATTAATACTTCACGTGATCTTGAAATGACAAACTTTCTACTACTATTGATAGCAGTCAAGGATTAAGAAACCAATCATCTGGAAAAAAAAGAGGATAACCACTATTCTGAGATTCTTTGGAATCCTGAAATTGAGAATGGCATTGAATCACTCTGCCCTTATTACCCTACATAGCTGTTGGTAAGTGGTTTTCTATGGCTGTGTTATCTGAACTTGGTGGCCTTCATTCTACTTAGAATGAAGTAGTACTGGACATCAAGAAAGCCATGGTTTCAAATTACTGTGTGTACTTACCAGCAATTACCATCATGCTTAATCATACAATAGCTACGTTATTACAGTTAAGGAATCAAATGTGTGAAAGGATAACATAGTCAACACGTTTGCATTAAATAACCAAAATAATATGTTTTGAAATTACTCTGGCTTGTGTTTGAATAACACATTAATTCATGGTTAAGAGTTCCATGGTTTATTGAATTAAGGAAATTACCCAGGTTCACACAACCTTCTAAACATAAATTAACAATACACCTAGGCTTACACAACACACTGAAATACAAACTAGGCAACTATATTTTAACCAAACATGAACTCAAACTGCATTAACAACTTCGGTTAGCAATAGTTCCAGTTTCTTCCAGTTGCTTTTTTAAAATTATTTTTTGCAATTCAACAGAATTTGGGGGAGAAAATATGTAAAGGGGCTCTGAAATTTGCTTGTTAGTCTGTCCAGCTGTTCATTAGTAGGCTGGTGAACACAATGGAACTAAATTTCATGCAGAAGGATATGCTAACAAATGAAAGCTCATTTAAAAAAATGGGTTGGATTATTCCAAATGTACAAAGTAAAATACATGGTATATTGTACATCACCCTATGGGTGGGGAAGTTGGACAAAGGATGTTGATGATTCCTCCGTTCTAAGGCCCCACCCTCTTTTTTGTTCCAGTCACATGATATGGAATACAGCTATTATTAAGGAATTGTAAAAAAAAATTCTAGAAGCCTCACTCTGCATGTTTTCAGCGTAAATTAACTCAAGCCAAATGTTAACCAGTTGTTCTGCTCTCCATAACTGTAGTGTCAAACCCTTGCTAACCCACTTTAGCACAAAGCAATATTCAGAGTTTCTTTTAACAAGATTTATTGAAAGTGGCTAGGAAAAACCCTACAGAAATTCTCAGCTCCTTGATTGTTTTACTTTGGAATCCAATTTGTCTGCCAGGTTGCTAACCCAGAGATTTTGTCTTAAAGCCCCAGAGCTTAAGTGAGAAAGGTAAGTGAGGAATATTCAAGTCAAATCTACAATCAACATGTAGATTGCTCCCAAGGTCTCAACATTGTCATAACAAATAGATATATGAACCAAAGGAAAATCCATTCAGCCTTACTTTGATATGATTGAAATCCTGATCAAGCCTTTGATAATGTAATCCATTTCTCATGGGATTAAGCCTTGAAGATTTCTAAATTACCAGTAGTGAAAAATGCAGTGGCCGGGTTGTTAACCAGTGCAAGGTGTAATGATTTGGGGGAATTAAAAGATTGAGTGTTGGCTGGTTGCCAGCCTGCCAGGTACAATTTAAGGAATTTGTTATTTACCTTTAAACTATAAACATTATAGAACTTATCTAGGGAATTACTTCTGCTGTGAACCTTCTTAGACTAGTATAATGGCCCCTTTGAGAATGTCCCCTGGTTGAATGAAGAGGATGGTCCCCAAAACATTCAGGGACATTAACCCCGTTCTCTGTGTTTAGGAAATTGGCAAGGATGCATCTCTCTGATCAGCTTTTAATTTTTTTTTACAATACTGATTTCACCATAATGTTCTAGATTTTGCTTCAATTATTGTGAGAGCTTATAGAAGGGGGGTTATAAATTTAATATTAAACACCACTGCTGTTTTTTTTTCTGGAGACATCAATGGCAATGTATAACTACAGATGGAACCTATTAGGGAGAAAGAGAATCTGCTCTGCACTTAGTCTCTTGCCATCTGCTTCACAGATGTTAATTGATGGGAGACAAAATTCTCTTTGCTACTATTTCTGCAACTAAATAGCCTATTTAAGAAGGGTTATGATGTAGTCAGCTACATACAGTCCAGGTGAATTGCCACTCTTGTCAATCTTAGATTCCATTTAACCCGAATCTATGTCTGCTATGAGATGTGACTTAGTAAGTTTTCTGCTCTGCTATTGAGGGTCAATACAGCTTACTCTTCAAGGTGAAGTTTTTTTTTTACCAATCTCCTACTCTGGTGGATTATTGGATTTCAGTTCTCAGAATTTCAAACCTAATACACCTGGAAATGCAACCAAAATAAACAGTGCTCAAAAAAAAAGTTGAAAAATGTTTCATGATTGTTCAAAAATAGACCACCAAGCTAGTATGTTCAGCCCTTCATTTAAAGGATTTGAGAAGAAAATAAGGTGGTCACTGCCATTTTGAACAAAAACATTGGTCTTGGCTCGTGGTGAAACTCATACTGTTATTATTAACCACCGAATTTTTGGGGGGAGAAAACCATTTTGTCCCTCTATTGCAGTTACTAAAATAGTATTGAAACTTTTCTGCAATAAGCTAAGATAGTGAGCTTGTTTGTACCTAATGCTAAAGCCTCACCTCAAGATGTTGCTTACTTAAATCCCATTAGTTTCAATATACCTTTCTAAAATGTATTAAAACTAGATCCAACCCACTTTCTGCATTTACATAGCACATGATAAAGCTAGCCCAATCCAAAGATTTGATTCAAAGAAAATTTGACTTCAAAGCAAATCTTAAAGCTGAATTGATGTCAGATCAAATCAGGTGGTTCCAAATTGATTAACAAACTTTTGCTTGTGCCTCTAAAGACTTCTTTTTCCACGTAGAATTGACAATCTTCACCTAAACTGCATCTTAAGTGATTTGCAACCCCATAAAAGCTTAGTTATCAAATATAGAGATAGCCACAAGTTCCCCACAATATGTAGCTTTTTGCCCTGAGATTTGTGATAAATACTGAAAGCTTCATTTAAAGAATTGTGAATATAGAGGGAGAAAATATACCATGGAATCATATATGTTTATTAATCACACTTTAAAGTTAGCATGCTGGTTAAGTAAAGCCAATGTGCCTGGCTGATTATTATGCATCTACAAAAGATGTTCTTACAAAGTAGTATTTAAAGTGCCACAAGATGGTTTTCTTGCAAAAGTTTAATATAACTAATTACCCTTTAGAAATTGAACATTGCAGATGTATTTCCAACAAAACTTTCATTCTGGGATGGGTGGTCATGGAATATTCTTATTCCAATGGAACAGTTTATATTATCTGGGTATCAATGCAAAACAGCTTCAAAATCCAACATTAAGGAAGTGGTACATGTTATTTGGCCATTGGTTGAAGCAAACAGAATTAATATGGGTTTTGGTTAGTTGGGAGCCAGTTTGATGTAGTGGTGAAGATGCTGCCTTAGAAACTTAGAGTCTGCAAGTTCTAGACCTCTTGGTGACTTTGGGTCAATTATTCTCTCTCAACTCACCTCAGAGGGTTGTTGCTGTGTGGAAAATAGCTGTTCCTTAACTGCACTCTTCTTAACAGAGAGCTCTGATGTCGGTCCTGGGAACTATTGCAGACACTTGCTCAGATTATGAGACACAGCCCCAAGTGCTCCTACTCTTCTGGGACCATTTTGGTCTTGATTTTTCACATCCTATCCAGTTTCTCCTTTAGGCCCTGACATTTTTCATATTCCTTCTTCCTGATGCTGCTATCACTTGGCACCATTATATCATCACCCATGTTATACCGTGTGTGTGTGTGTGTGTGTGTGTGTGTATGAATATGTATACTTGTTTTCGTAGATTTTCACGGGTAAAGGTATGTAGGTCTTGGTGTATTTGGGTCTTGTCCCGTGTAAGATTGAGAGTATCTTGGCGGCGTTTGCGAGATCCCACTCGCCATCTTCAGGCTGGTGTCTTCAGCTTTTGCTGGCACAAGCACAAAGCTGAAGACACCAGTCTGAAATGGCATCTCGTCAGCCAAATATTCTCAATCTTACATGGGACAAGACCCAATACCAAGACCATATGTATATGTGTATATATCCGTGATCATCCGTGGTTTTGGGGTGAGGTATCATCAATATGCGGATGATACTCAACTGTATATCTCCACCCCAAACCAGATCAGTGATGCCCTCTCCGTGATGACTCGCTGTCTGGATGCGGTACGAATCTGGATGGACGGCAACATGCTTCGACTCAACCCGGCCAAGACTGAGTGGTTGTACATACCGGCATCCCGGTCCAGCTTAGAATGTCCATCGTTGACCATAGGGGAGTGGTGTTGCCCCTGTGGATAGGGCGAGAACCTGGGGTCCTCCTGGATGCACGGCTCCGGTTGGAGGAGCAGGTGGGAGCCGTCGCCAGGGGGCCTTTGCCCAGGTCCGGCTGGTTCGCCAGCTTCGCCCGTTCCTGGACCGGGATGCCCTGCATACAGTCACTCATGCCCTTGTTACTTCGCGACTCGACTACTGCAACACTCTCTATTTAGGACTGCCCTTGCATACCATCCGGAGATTGCAGCTGGTGCAAAATGAGGCGGCGCGGGCGGTGATGGGAGTTTCCGGTTCTCCCATGTTAGCCCCTCCTGCGCTGCCTGCATTGGTTGCGGTTGCCCTCGGGTGAGATTCAAGGTTTTAACTTTAACATACAAAGTCCTACATGACATGGGTCCTTATTACTTAAGGGAGCGACTGCTGCCGACATCAAATACTAACGCCCTGTGCGAAGTCACAGACAGGGACTCCTTGGGTCCCATCAGCCGGGCAATGCCGGCTGTCGGTCCCCGACGACGTGCCTACTCTGTCGCGGTCCCTGAACTCTGGAACCAACTTCCCCTGGGGCTCCGCTTGGCCCCCGACCTCCGCACCTTCCGCCATGACCTGAAGATCTGGTTATTTGACCAATCGGCTGTGACCCTGGGTGGGGTGGTTTTAGATTTTGGTGGTTTTAAGTTTTGTATTAATTGGGACCATTAGTTTAATTCTTTTTTAAATATTTATTGTGTTTGTTTTTATTGTAAGCCTTGAGTCTTGGAGATGGGGCGCATATAAGTCCCTTTAATAATATATATATATATATATATATATATATATATATATATATATGTAGTCTTGGTGTATTGGTCTTGTCGTGTAAGATTGAGAATACCTTGGCAACGTTTTGCCAAGGTATTCTCAATCTTACACGGACAAGACCAATACACCAAGACTACATACCTTACCCGTGAAAATCTAAAACAAATATATATATATATATATATATATATATATATATATATATCTCCATCTATGTCTGTAGGTTCTTGCCTACACATGTAGTACAAGTATATATTTGTAGTGTATGTACACACACACACATAACACTACTCACTCACTCTTTCAAAACGCTCGATTCTACTTTTGCAACTCCCAGGAGATATCCTTCATTTCTTACCTCCCTTAAATGTTAATTATAATTTCCTCTTAATATAAAAATGTTGATTGGGCAAATTAACTTGTTTAACTTGTGTTAAATAAACCACATTTGGCTGAATTTGCCCAGAATAAGCCATAACAATAGTCGACAACTCCAGTATGCTGAAAGAAACTGCCTTGTGTTTATCTTGTAAATTCAAATATTACATCACCACCTACCCAGCCCTTTTTTATTATTGTTTTTCCAGCAGAATCTGACAAGCTCCTTTCACCTGAACACCAGTGCAGGGCCCCCACCCAGGTACAAACCGGCTGAGCATTTTGAGCTTAGCGGGTTGTGCAAACCTGACCCGCGTTCCTGCTTCATCACGCAAACCCGGGAATGAAGGGCTGACCGAGCAACCCGTTTTTCCCCTTGAAAGGACATTGGGCTAATCCAGTTGCTAACCATTTAAGCCCATGGTCTCCGAACTAGCACAAATATAGCTTGTGCGCCATTAGCTGCCCATGCTTAAATTTATGGAATGCACGCTTTTTTTTTTAGGGGTGCGAGCAAATTAAAAAAACAACTGGGTTAGGAGAGACTCGGTAGTTCAGCAGCCGGGTTCCTGCGCTCCAAACATCACCAGGGAGATTTTTTTTCCCCTCAGTCAAGCCCCCCCTCCCCCGCGTACTCCCACGTTGCAACGGCAGCAGCTGGGTCGTCACGTGACCTCTCCGCTTCCTCCCCTCCCCAACAAGCCCGCCTACCTGCTTCTCCCCGCCCCTTTCTCCTCCCGCGCCGCTCGCCAGCCGCCCGGCGCGCGCGCGCAGAGAGCCCGCGGCGCCTGCGTGGCCCCGCCCTCCTCCTCCTCCTGGTCCCTCCCGCCTTCTCTCCCACCCCCCCTCCCGCTCCGCCGCCGTCCTCACTTGGTTCCTTTCTCTGCCTCCCGCCGGCTCTTCTATTTTACCCCACCCCACCCCCGCCGCCGTCCTCTCCTCCCCAAATCTGCTCGCGGACTATAAAAGGAGCAGCCGGCAGGGGGTTCCTTTCTCAGTCCGCTGCGGAGGCGCGAGCGGTGGTGGGTTCTCTTTCTCTCCCGGCAGGGCGCGCGTGCCGCCGAGACAGCCCGTCAGCTGCGGGGAGGTGCGACGGAGGGGGAGAGGAAACGAAGACAGAGCCGAAGACGACGCCTTGGTCCGCGAGGGCCTTCTCTGGGTCGCCTTCTGCGGCACTCCCTCTCTCTCTCCCTCCCTCCCACCGCCGCCGCCCCTCCCTCAGCGGTCCCAGCTCGTCAGGCCCGGCCGCCGGGCTGCGTCGGGGCCGCCTTCGAGGCCTTCCCACTGCCCCCATCCCACCTCAGCCTGCTCGGCCAACGGCCTCCCGCTCCGCCGACGCCATGAGCTCCGGCACGCCGTATATCGGGAGCAAGATAAGCCTCATCTCCAAGGCGCAGATTCGCTATGAAGGCATTCTCTACACCATCGACACCGACAACTCCACCGTCGCCCTCGCCAAGGGTAGGGCCGGAGTGTGGAAGTGGAAAGGGGGGGGCGCGGCGGAGCAGCACCGGCGGGGCGCGCCTGAGGGAAATGAGGACGGGTGCGGGGGGGGGAGCGACGAATCGGGATGCCTTTTCCTCAGCCTTCTGCCGCCCCCGCACAAACCCACAATCCTGAGGGGGCGCCGCCGCCTGGGTCCGGTTGCTCCCGAGGGGCTTGGGTGGGAGGGGGGGAGCCGAGCCGATGGCGCAGGACGGCGGCGGTGCCGCGGGATTTGGCTCCGCTTCCCTCGCGCGGCTCTTTCTTCTCTTCACCCTCCCCTTGCCCCGGGGGGGTGGGGGGAAGAGGGAGGGAGGGACACGCGAGCGCGGCTTCTTGTTGTTGGGGCTCCGAGGAGGGAGGGCCGCAGCTGGGTTGCAAAAGGTGCGGGAGGAGGAGGAGGAGAGCGTTGAGCGCCAGCGGGCTCTGGGCTCCCGCATCCCTTTAAAGGGGCACGCGCGCTGCAAACCTGCAAAGGGAGAGCGTGGGGTGGGGGCAAAGGAAGTAAAGACCCCCTGGGGAAACGGGAGAAATTAGACGGGGGGGCAGTGTGGGTGAAGGGAGTCCCTTTCCGTGATCCCAAAGGTGCTTTTTTTTTTCAGGAGGCAACTGGACTTGTGTTTTTTTTGGAAGACGTTTCGCTTCTCCTCCAAGAAGCTTCCTCAGCTCTGACAGGGTAGAGTTAGGGTCATTAACATGGTCATTTGCATTCTTTTAAGTGGGTCGTTGAAGCCACTTGGAAAGTTTATCTGTGCCCTCAGGGTCACCTGAGCAGTGCTCCTGGTTCCAGTAGTCTGCAGTTTTTCTCTGCGGCTCCTTTTTTTTAGGCCTTCCAGAGCTGGAGGAGTGAGTTGAGTCATAAACGAGATGTTGGTGCTGGAAAAGGAGAAGGCAGTTTAAATCTGGAGAGGGGACACTTGTCCGGCACAAAAAGCAATTTGCATCCTTCTAAAACATGATTGTTGTTGTGAATATGGGAAATTCCATCACTGCCACCCTGCTGCATGCAACCTGCTTCTTAATTCCAGTTTCAGATGGTCAGGAAAGAGGTTGTGGAGGTGACTCCCCACTTCTTTTACTCTACTGTGGTTTCTGAGGAGTGGGGGAAGAATTGCTTCAGTCTGTTGAGCTTCCAATGTTTCCCTGGCCTCTTTATGCCCAAGGGGTTCTTTTTGAGATCTGTGTAGTAAAAGCTGCTGGTGACTTCCAAAGACCAGTCATGTTTTTTTTAGCCTTTGGTAATATATATGGATCTGGTTCTGAATAGTTTAGGGCTCGGTCTGTCATGCAAGTATAAGCAGGTGTGTTGCTTCATTAGTAATTTTGTGGCAAGCAAGTTGTATAAGCAGTTCTTTAACTTTGCTATTTCCAAGTCTCATAAGCATATTGGATCCTCACATTGTTTGACTTCAGTAAAAGCAATTGCAGTGTTGGAAAAATTTCCATTCAATATGTTTACGTAGAAGGTTTCTATTTCCAAAAGAGTATGGATGTTCCACACTAAATGACTATAATGCTGTTTATGCTGGGCAGTTTCGGAGTTGAAATAAAATTGTTCCTGGAAAGCATATGTGGCAAAATACACTTATGTGGACTGGTGGTTTATAAAAACCAAATTTAGTGTATCTGATACTGCCTGTTTTACGCCACTGAGAAATTAAGGTATAAAATGCTTTCGGAAAAGATGTATTTTGTATAATTACACCCGAGGGGGAAAAAGTCACTCCGTGTGTACAATTCATGTGGAAATTTATTGCATGGTAATATTTTTCTAAAGTATATACTCTGTATATATGAAATGTTGGGATTACATAGAAATAATGTTCCTCATCCTGACTCTTAAAAAGGGGGGGCACTCTGAAAGGGTGAAAATGTCATTAACTGAAACCAAAGAGTCAAGTTGTGCTTTGTGCAAGAGTTTCATCCTTCTAAAATGTTTTAATGTATTTTAGGAAGATATTATATAAAACGCATTTTTATTCTGGAAAACAAGGTAGTCTGTGTCTGTTGCCAGCCCCTGTTCCATTGTTATTAGCATAACTGCCTCTCCCAAAAGTAGTAGTTGGCCATTTATCCATTTGCTCTGTTTATGGGCCTCATGAAATTAGCTAAACAGCAATGACTGTTGTTTTATTCAGCTCCCTCCCCTCCCACTTGAAAGAAAATCAAGAGAACTGAAAAAGCTTTGAATGATGATTTAATGGAAACCTGTAAATTAAAATTAAAGTTTTCCACAATATTATTGCCCAATGAAGTAAGCAAAACTAGAGTTGAAATGACACTTCTCTAAGATTGCAGTACAAAGGCACAATATAGCACTGAAGTCCCATACAAGGAGATGCAGGATAAGAGATTCAGCACTTTGTAGTTTGGCTTTCCATTTTGAGCCAGTTTTATTATTTTGTGGCTTAGAATAAGAAGGTGACTTAAAATTTAAACTGTGCTCCTGAGTATATTTAGTAAAGTTTTGTGGAGAATATATGCAAACTCAAGTACTGATTAATGCATACTTGTACATGTGAGCAGAGTGGGTAGTCATATTGAAAACACTGGATCAACTTGTTCTGTCTTTGCTGTGCTGCTGATACATCTAGTCATTTTGGGGGAAAAAATGGGAATTGCTTTGTTAATAGTGTGGATTGCTAGAACTATAATGCTAAATTTGCTAGAATGGTTTTTAGCTCTAAAGTCTATGTGAAAAATTAGAACTTTTGAGAGTATTCTTTAGTTAACTCCTCCAAAGAATGGGTGCCTTCTTTCATGTCCTTTGATTGTTTTCAAATCAGTTTTAAACTTTACTGAATAGCATTCATCATGGCAAAGGTATGGATTATTTGCTTGATTGATGTTGAGTGTGTTTGAGTAATGTGTGGCTTTCCTCAACTTTATTCTCTGTCCCCAATTTGCTGCTCTGCCTCCCTTTGGCAGTTGAGTTTCCTAGTGTCATATTTTGGAAGAATTTTTTTTTGATGCCTAAGGAACAATACTCCATTTCTCCCTTTGATTGGTTAAGGCAAAAGCTCTTTCCGAAAACTTCAGATTATACCCAGAAGTAGACTTTATTCTAACTTTGAGAATGTATGATTTTTAGCAGCTCTAGCTTTAACAATTAGCTACAGGGTGTAAATTGGGAGAGAGGTGGAGAAACGTTTTTTAACTGTGATGTACAGGGTGGGAATATTTATAGCATTCTAGAATGTTTGTCATTTTGCCACTAGAAAAAAATAACCAGAGTTGTGAAGCCTTACAGTTGGTAGCTTTGCTGTTTGGGTGGAGTTACCTAGAGCTACGAAGCATTTTTTTGTAATAATACTGGTTTTCTTTTGTTCCAGTGAAGAAAGGCTGAGGTGACCTGACTTGGTTCAGAAGGAACCATAAGGCATTCCCTCATCACTTATGTTAGAAGGAAAAAAATTAAAATGGAAAAAGGGCCTTTGAAAAAGTATGTGTCTATAACAAATTCGGAACTAAATCACCAGGGCCTCCAATGAAGGAAGCATTTTCAAATATTGCATTAAAATAAGGCCACACAAGCAAGAAAATCCTTTTCAAGGTGTATGGTCTTTGATGTAAATAAATGGATGATGAATGAATAGTATAAAAGTTGGAGGAGAATTGGGGCGGGAGCAGTGTAACAGATTTAAAATGCACTTTTGAAAGATTTCTAAAATAAAGGAAGAGAAATACAGCATGGTTATAGGAAAGGCAGAAACAGATTTAGAGACTACAAAGACTAAGTTGAAGAAAGCATAGACTGAATGCTTAGAGAGCAGCAAGGATTTTGAATTAGGTTTTTCTGCAGAGACAGAGCAAGAATTGTCTGTGGATACCATTGCCAGAATATCTTGTTAATATAACTCAGGACGGCAACATAATACTCCTTTCTCCTCTTTTCCTCACAACAACCCTGTGAGGTGGATTGGGCTGAGAGAGTGACTAGCTTAAAGTCACCCAACTGGTTTTAATGTAAAGGTGGGATTAGAACTCATAGTCTACTGGTTTCTACACCAGCACCTTAATTACTACATCAAAATGCAGCCTGGCTTAGCTAAATGATTGTTCTGGTCATGGACAGGTTGGTAGAACATAATGCTAATAATGTTACGTAATCAGGGAGAAAGTTGAGAAACTTAGCTGGTTACCCAATCAAGCACAAGCTATTGCAGAAGAAATGAGTCCCCTAAATCAGCGGTCCCCAACCTTTCTTTCACCAGGGACCAGTTTTGTGGAAGACAATTTTTCCATGGATTGGGAGGGTGGATGGGTTCACATACAACCTAGAGTTATCATGTGCATGCACAGAGGAAGCTTCACTAGCTCACCTGCCACTTGTGCAGCCTGGTTCCTAACAGGCCATGGTTTGGTACCAGTCTATAGCCTCAGGATGCAGGGCCCTGGCCTAAATTGTGAAAGGCTCTCATTTTCTTAGCTTTCAAAGTTGTGGCAAATTTATATAATGGCTGACAGCATTGATTTGACCCAGATGCCTGGAGTTATTAATGTCTGTGAGATGGCACCATTTAAAATACCAGCAGAAAAGAATTGATGAAATTGTTGTTTATGATTTTTAATCCTTAACTGTAATGCACTAGACTATTTATTTACAAAGTTTCATACCTAAATTACAGAAGGCTTGTAGGAAGGAGTTGCTAGCAGTTTTGCATACTGCCTGTTGGAACTTGTGATTTCAGAATAGTGAAATCACTTAGACTATGATGTGGCCAGAAGCTGCCTGTCCATAGAGGTGAATTGAAGTTTTTCAATAAATCATAAATGTCTTTGGGACTGGAGGTACTAATTGCATGTTTGCCTACATCCACCAATTGCTGGCAGCTGGTTTAGTATCCTGGATTGATGAACAAAGAGGGACTTACCCCATATTCGGATAAGATAGCAACTGGATTAAAATAGAGATGGCAATCATGAAGAAGTCAGCCATCCTTTGGAACCAATGTAGACAGTAACTTATGCCAGAACTCAGCCATTTATATCATAGCAGAATGAATCAGTGAATTACCAGCCACTGAGAGAACCTAGGTCAGTTTGAAGCAAAGCTCTTTTTAACTGAAGTTTTGGCAAGGCTAAAGCTAGCAAAGTTTTACAAGCATTGTTTCTGTCATAAGCATTGGCTTCCAGTAATGCAGAAAGTCAAATCCTTTTAGGAAGTGGCTGAAATTTGCTAATTATTCCCAGCTTCCTGTATATCTTGCAAATGGGGAAAGGCACTTTTTAAACTACAGAGGATGTTTGGGATCTTTAATGCAGTCTAATAATATTTGAACACTAAATAACTCCAAAATGAAGTGTTATAAAAGCAAGCTAAAAATGAAGAGGAGAAAAAAATCTGCCTTAGAATCCATTCCAGGTAGGGAGGCATTATTTATTTATTTATTTATTTATTTATTTATTTATTTATTTATTCGACTTGTTAAAGAAACTTCTCCCAATGAAGCTGATGTTGATTCTGTTACAAAATGCTGAAAAAAAACCTTAACCAAAGAATAAACAATTCTTCTGTTTAATTAAGAAAAGTTCTTGAGACCCAAAACACAAATGGAGAAAAAAAGCCAGTCCCTTTCCATTAATCTTTTCTAAAGATTTATAATGTGTGAGAAGCAAAACTTAGATATGTAAAAGAAGAAAGCAAATCGATAGGGTAATCCTCAATTTACAATCACCAGAATTTATGTTGCTAAGCAAGGAGGTTGTTAAGTGACTTACAACTGATTTTACCAATTTGTTTTGACACAGTTGTTAGGTGAATCATGCGGTTGTTAAGCTAACCTGTCTTTCCCCATTGACTTTGCTTGTTGGAAACTGGCTGGGTTTCATATGACCATGACATAACCCCAGGCTGCTGCAACCATCGTAAATGCTATGTTGTTGCCAAGTTCCCCAGTTTTGATTACTGTGGGGATGCTGCAATGCTTGTACATGTGCCTTCGTAATTCTGAACAGTGTCTAAATGAATAATTGTAGGTCGAGGACTACGTGTTCTGAGAAACGCAATGTGGTAACAGAAGAGGGCATAAAGTCTCTTGAATGGCAGGAACAGGCTCTTCAGTTGTCTTTAGAAACTGACTCATTATCTCTTCTGCAGTACTAGACTAGCACCACTTCAAAGATTCCAGAATCACATTAGCTAAACAAGAATTCTGTAGGACTGTAAATCTACCTGGGTTTTTTTGGAAAATAGAATGGTGCTGAATGTTGCAAAGTCCTCTAGTGGCCAAATGGTGCTGGTGCCACTGGTAGCCCCTATTCCTAACAGGATCTAAAAAATTGATTTGTAACTCTTCCTCCGCAAGGAAAGGAGTGTGCAAAAATAAAATACTGTATAGTTGCTAAAGAATGCTGAAATCTGTTTGTAAATCCTCATTTAACTTTGATTGCTTTAACAATGTACTTTTTGATCCTGAAGGAACTTTAAAAGTAGAACCTGCAGCAGCAGGATTGGTCCATCTAAATGTTGTGTTCTTAAACTAAGTTTAAAATTAATCGTCTATGGAGATTCTCAGTCATCCAGGTTATGGTTGTTCCAAAGGTGCTTTTTTCAAGAGGCAAATGGACTTTCTTGTTTTTATTTGAAACTTTATTTGAAGTTTCTCTTCTCACCCAAGAAGCTTCTTCAGTTCTTGAAATTAATCTTTATTTCTAGAAAGAGCGGGGGCTCTGATTCTATATTTTCATCAAAGCCAAAAAAAATTATGCACTTTTTAATAAAGGATACTGCAATTTAGATCTCCTGCAAAAACAAGACAGAGTGCCTTTGGGTTTTGGGGCTCTCTGGACCCTGGGACTTTCCATTTTGGTTCGGAATGGTTGTTGCACTGCCTCAGAACCAGTGTGTAACCTGCAGATCCTCTTGAATACACGGCTTCTAACAAAGGAGCAAGAGGCAGCCATGCTTAAGTGATCTTTGCACAGCTTTGGATTGTGTTGTAGGTTGCACCCCTTCCTGGATCAGGAAGCCTGCTCAGTCAGTCATGTCCTAATGACCCTCCAATTGGAGGGTTAGAATACATTCTTAATCTGGTGCAGAATGTGCACCAAAATCAAAAGTACTTTTATTATTTGACACATGCGACATCACTGTTGTGCAAAACTGCATTGGCTACTGGTATGCTTCTGGATGCAATTGAGGGTGTAGTGACCTTTAAAGCCTTTCATGGCTTGGGCTTTAAGAGCCCTGGTGGTGCAGTGGTTAGAATGCAATATTACAGGCTAACTCTGCTGGCTGCTAGAAGTTCAGTTCCGACGGACTAAAGGTTGACTGACCCTTCTATCTTTCTGAGGTCAGTAAAATGAGGATTGTTGGGGGCAATATGCTGACTCTGTAAACCATTTAGAGAGGGCTGTAGCATTATGAAGCAGTTTATAAGTCTTAAGTACTGTTGCTATTGGGCTGGATTATTTTGAGATCATTTCTCCCTGTTTTTTTCTGATCCTGTCCAGCAGTTTTCTCCCTGTTTTGTCCGATCCTGTCCAGCAGTTGGGGCATGCTGTGGGTCCCATCTCCTTAGTAGTGTCAGCTGGGACTCAAGAGGAGAGTCGTTTTTGCAGGGGTGCCTGCCCTCTGGAATATCATCCCTCAAGATACTATATTTATTTATTTATTTAATTGTGAGCCACCCCGAGTCCTTTCGGGAGAGGGGGCGGCATACAAGTCGAATTAATAAATAAATAAGATACTATATTGGTCCCAGACCTGCAAGACCTTGAAGTCTTGGTTCTGCGCAGTAGCCTGTTTTGTAATTTTCTTTTGGCTGCTATGAATTTTATGTGGGGGGTTTTTTGTATATGAATGTGTTTTTAGTTTTAGAATTTTATGTGGGGTTTTTTTTGTATATGAATGTGTTTTTAGTATTAGCTGCATATTATTATTTATTATTTTTATTATTTGGACTTGTATGCCGCCCCATCTCCATATCACGCATATCACGTATTTCAGATGAGCAGCTATATAAATGAATGCTACAGACCAATTTATTAAAGCAGATTGTCATTTTCAAGCTTCTGCAGGATCCTGAAAATAAAGTTATATCTGCTTCAGGATTTCATTAACTTTAATGGCTGAATCCTTTAAAATGAAGGAAAACTACTTTTCAGGTGAAATCATTGGACTGATTTAATTAGTAATGGTGAAACACTGTACTACTGAGTTGTGCACAGGGCTGTTAAAAATTGCCAGTTGGTAATATTTTGCCTTTTAATATCTAGATCTAACCAGATCAAAAATGATGATTGATTATTCAGTAACCTTATTAGATTTAGAGCATCTTCAAATTTAAATCTCTTTAATTAAATATGGTACTTTATTCACTGCTCTAATATAAAAAAATCTTTCCCAGTCTTCTTGCATCACTTTGGGAAAGTATCATAATTTTCCTCTGATGGAATCTGTTGAGATACCGATGTTTTTTTTGGTCTGTCCTGGATGTGATAAATATGTTCCCACCTGCCTTCAACAAGTAAAGATGGAGTACCCATGCTGTCATTCTTCCTAATAGAAGAGGCAATAGCATATTATGAGAGCAATAATGTGTCCTTGACTTGGAATGAAAAGTGTTCATTCAGTGACTATTCTAATTTAGGATGAGCTGAACAAAGGGACTTACGGCCCCTGCCCAAAATTCCAAATGTTGCACTGTCCCCAGTCACATGATTAAAATGAGAGCGTTTGGCAGCATGCATGCTCTTGCAACTTTGGGGATTCTGCAACTCCTTCCAATTGTGGGCTGGAAGGCATCAGTCATCTAGGGCAGTGGCCCCCAACCTTTGGGGTACTAGGGACTGGTTCTGTGAAGAGAGGTCTTTCCATGGACCAGAGGGGGCGTGGTTTCGTATGCTGCCTGCATCCCATGGATGGGGCTTTGCTTGTTTGCATGGCCCTGTTTCTGGCACCGGACCAGTGCCAGTCCAGAGACTGGGGAGGGGGAGTTGAGGAACCCTGATCTAGAGTCAATGGTGTGCAAGTCTCTTTCTTCCCCTGCTAGTCCTAAGAGGCCTGGCCTTCTCCCTTCCCCACCTCACCTGTCCCATCATTTTGCTGGCCAACTTCCTATTCCTGGTCAGCCTTGAGAAAGATTTGCCTCTGAGGAAGATTGCCTTCGCTAGCTTTCTATCTGAGCCTCACATCAGCTGGGCATGTCTGTCAGCAGCAACAGGGACCCTGGCATGGTGGGGCAAGGAGAAAATCCACAACTCTAGGGACTTGGGAATAGGAGGCCCATGTGCCAGCGGGCCTAGCTGGCTGCGGCCTCTCAAGCCGTGGCAGGTTTCTTTGTGCTGGGCCTCCTAAGGCTTCCCCCACACTGAGGCACCCCTGCGCAGTTGCTTAACAACCACAGTAGTGAGAACTGGGGTTGTAGTTGTTAAGTGAGGCTGTCACATGAATGTCTTGCTTAATTATTACAACAATTTGACTAAATGTCTAGGCTTAATTGTCTTAAATTGAGAACTCCTATGCTATGATTATGCTCAGGAAGGAAATAAAAGAGGTACCGCTTTTAAAAAAAATTGGCTGCATCTGAAGAATTGTACAGTTGTTAACTGGTATTGAGGCATCTCTTGAACATATAACTAGACCTCTAGCTTTAATCTGGCAGCAACAAATGTGGATGAATGAGGAAGCTTGTCAGCTGTTATGGTGAAAACAAAGGAATCTCCTGCCAGGAAAATGAAGTTCTGCTAATTTGATTCAGTTCAGCCTAATACACATGTAATTTCTGTCCTCCAAAAAGTGAAACCTGTTAATAGGCGGAATGTGTGGAACAACTCCTTGATCTTTCTGTCCAAATGTCATGTTAATCCTTCCTCTCCCATTGAAAACTACCCAAGTCTTTGGATTGAGAATTACTGTCTTTAAAAATACCAGCTTTTTTTTTGCTTCATATTGAATAAACATTTTTATTGCTCTTGGTATCAAGCTAATTGGTCCATTCTGCTGGGGTGGATAGGCATGATTTAAAGAAAACTGAGGGATTAATTACGTCAATATTGGTTTACTTCTTTCTTCAGCCCCAAATTATATGGTTTCATTCCTGCAAATGAACAATGTTAGTGAAAAACAAACATTCAAGTATAATTTTGAGTAATCTACTTATTTAAAACATAAGAGAAACTTGATAGGTTTTAATTTCTGGACCATTCATACAAAACAGCATTGCTGCTTATATTAAAACAGTGTTGTTGCATCCTTATTTAATACATTTATGTAGTATTTTTAATAAGTATTTCCAGCCAGTTCATTTTTTAAAAGATGACAGTATAAACGAAATATTTATTGTTCAGGAAGAAAACCGTAATGTAAAGCCTTTGGAAAATGAAATATGTCTGCCTAATGCTGAAAACATATTGGATAGATCCTGCCTTTAGAATGCTTAGTGTAAGACCATAATTGTACAGGTAGTCCTTGACATACAACAGTTGATTCAGTGACCATTCAGAGTTACAATGGCACTGAAAAAAGTGACTTATGACCATTTTTCTCACAACCATTGTAGCATCCCTATAGTCACGTAATCAAAATTCAGATGCTTGGCAACTGGTATTTATGATGCTTGCAGTGTCACTTGTTGCGAACTTCTGACAAGCAAAGTCAATGAGGAAGCTAGATTCACTTAACTGTATTGTTAACAACTGCAGTGATTCATGTAATAAGTGTAACAAGAAAGGTCATAAAAGGGGACAAAATTCACTTAACAAATGTCTCACTTAGCAACAAAAACACTGAACTCAATTGTGACTGTAAGTCAAGGACTACCTTTAGTCATTTAATGTATACTCTCAAAATACGGCTTAAAAATAGATCACATTCTATCAGCATAAATGCTGGATAAGCTTCTTGGAGAGAACATTAAACGGGACACCCAGGATGTCCTGCCACTTGGCCACAATTTGCCCCACCTCATGGATGGAGGAGGATCCATGGAAGAGAAATAAGTTTCTTCCATTACTCTTTGCATTAGAAAAACTTGAGAAATTATCAGTTAATAAATTTTCCTTCACAGGAGTTATCTGAGTTCCAAAGCAACAATATAGTGTAACGGAAAGGGAAGCAAGAGGCAGCCTTTAATATTGGTTAACAAGTGCTAACAACTTGGACCACTCAGTAGCCAGATCAGTATAAGTTTTTAAAAATACTGACTTACACTGATGACGTTACCTAGTTTGGTAATAAAACATCTGCAAAAAACCACTAAGCTCAGAGAGCACAGAGGACCCCACAGTTCAACCCTGAGCTACAATTACTTTCTTCAATGAATACTAAGTCGCATTTTGAGAATTGATAGCATAGGTCAAAGTATATAGCCAAAAAGGCGATACGTATATAAAGATGGTGTGAAACAGCTATTGAGTTCAAGTACTAACACTGAAGTCTTTCTTCAAAGTGCGCTCATTTGGAACAGAAGATCGTCCCACAGACCGCCCTGCTCCTCCGAGGGAAGAAGTTTATGAATATATCATCTTCCGAGGGAGTGACATTAAAGATATCACTGTATGTGAGCCTCCGAAAGCGCAGCATAATCTGCCCCAAGATCCTGCTATTGTCCAAGTAAGTAATTCCATCTGGAATGGAAAAACGTGTCACCTTGTATCTCTTTGGGAATGTCGAACAGTTAAAAACCATCCTTAGTAGGCATATATAAATTCAACTGGGCCTATTGATAAATTCTAATTCAGTAAAAATGACTATTCTTGCTTGTTATGTTTTCTAAGATTAAATTGGTATCATAGCTTTCTGTTAAATATAATGTTCAAGGACAAGAACAATAGAAGTATAAGTGACGTAGAGAATGAAAACACAAACAGCTTAACCACAGTAGATTAATTATCTTATTAAGACCTGTTTATTCGCTGTAGCACAATGATAACAGAAATAGAAACAAAAATGACAGAACTTGTTATTCCAAAACACTAGAGTGTGATTGGGAAGATTATAGCAATAGTGCTTAGACTTGTATACTATCCACAGTGCTTTACAGTGCTTTACAGAATCAGCATATTGCCCCCAACAATCTGGGCCCTCATTTTAATTGACTTTGGAAGGATGGAAGGTTGGTTATCTCACCTATTTCCTAAGGATGTCCCCAGTTGTGAAGGCATGAATGTGGTCCTCTCCCAATGAATTTTCAACTCAGACAGATCCTGATGGGGAAATGTTTTAGGTATCTTGACTATAACAGGTTATTGAGTCATTTGTTATTAGAAATTGGGTTTCTGTCTGAACTCATTTAAAAAATAGCCCTTGGTAAAGATTTTACTTGAAAAACCTGATGTAACTAGAGCATATTTCAACACAGTCATTTCTGCAAATTGGTTTAGTTAGACCCCTAGTCTTATTTAAGCAAAAACAGTACTAACCATTTTAAAAAATCTGAACATTCAAGTTTGAATACAGATGTACAGTATATTGGAGTTTCCTTTTTTAGAAGCATATAAATGAAAACAGGAAACAAATACCTCTTGAGTTTTAAGGTTTTTCAAATGTTTTCTCTAATATTTGACTAAGTTGCTATTGTTTCCAATATGTTAATAATTTCAGATACTACTTGGTTTACACACCATGATAAACCAGACATAATTAATAATCTGCAATGGCTGTTTAAATCTAAAATATAATGACTGTTAACATACAGTGCTTGTTGAGGTCAGCTTAAAACCTAGTAAAATGCATTTCCATAAGAATGCTACCCTTAGTTAGTATTCATCTTGGATTCTTATTTGTAGTTTAACCTGTTGTGATCCCTAATCCATTTGATTAATTTATGGTTTAATGTATTGAAATAAACCAGAAAATGGGTAAAATTGGTGCCAATATTAAGTAAGCTTTATGAACGCGGTCAATGTGAAGTGTTTCACTTTTAGTTTAACTATTGTTAGCCATGTTTTAGGATGTACTCATTTGCAAACATTGATAATTGAAATGGGAGGTAAGGTGAAATCCATCTGATCATGTTCTAAACATAATGGCAGTACTGATCCTAGACATATTTGATTGAAATGTATTTGTATTCAATCAAGTTTGTTATTTCAAATCTTAAGACCACCTCTCTCCCTCCAACAATGGAGAAATTGTTACATTAATAATTAATAGCAGGGCCTTTTCTGATTTGCTGCCTGGCTAGTGTGATGGAACCACATAGTTTTATAAAGAAATTTGACCGCTATCTCTGAATGCTTGGCCAGTGCACTCCTGTTCAAAAATTAGAACCTAGAACCCAAAAATGAAGCACATTGAGGATTGGTGATTTAACAGATAAATAGTAATGGACACATTAGAAACTAAAATCTTGTAAATCTATCAATGGGCAAAAAGTGTCTCTCCAAAAAAATATAACATTAGCATTACATAGCACTGGGTTTTGAAGGAGATGGTAAGGCAGGAAGATCTATTCTCATGGCTATGATTTGTGAAGATTATAGCAGCTGGCTTGTACTAAGACATTCAGGGTGCCTTCAAATCAATCTTGACTCCTGATAGCTGCCTGGATGAGTCCCTGTAGTTTTCTTGGTTTGGGGAAGTAGTTTGCTATTGCCGTCTTCCTAGAGCTGAGAGTGAAGGACTGGCCTAGAACTTTGCAGATGACTTCCTATCTAAGGCAAAACTAGAATTCACAGTCTCCCAGTTTCTAACCCGATGTCTTCACCACTACCCCAACTATGGCTCTCTTTATTAAAATGATAATACATAATTTGGATGAGAGTTGTTTGATTTTCATCTTCAGCTTGATGTGGAAAATTGGTTGTTATACAGCTGAATGAATCTTTCCTCACTTGATTTGTAACTTGATGGTTACAAGGATTTTCCTTTTTTTTCTTATGATACTGTTCCTTTCACAACATCATCAGATTTAAAATTATCGACCAGATGTTAAGCTGTCTGCCAGTGTGATATTAAACACATTTAACAGCCAGACCACTTTGGCTTCTTCAGAAACCATGATTAAACCAACAGTGGCATAATATGTGTTAATCTTTGCATTTCTTAAAGCATATATTTAATGACAATTTTTCCATTTGTTTTCTTCTGTTTGCTAATTGTCTCACATTCACTTTTTGCAGTCGTCTGTGAGCTCTGCATCTGCATCTTCTTTTCAACCTCATGTGCCTTATAGTCCTTTCAGAGGGATGTCATCCTATGGTCAGCTTGCCACCAGTTCTTTAATTGGACAGCAATATGCAGCATCTCTTGGTTTAGGTGAGTAACAATGACCTGCCTGTCGTTGAGATGATCTGTCTCTGGGCTACACCATTTAATGCTGGGCTACATGTCCTCAGAATATTCTTCTGAGGGAGAAATATATATTGATGAAATTTGTATCAGTATTGTGGGAAAACATTTCATTATGTAACTCTCTAATCTGAAGACATCCCACCTTGGCACCGACTGATACACAGAGTGGGAATTAGACTAAAGATATGTTGAATTTGGGCTGTTTCTAAGTTGAAAGCATAACTTTGCAAAAACCAGTGTTAAGCTTGTTGTTTTATTAAAAACTTAACTGTTTTAAACAAGGTTATTAAGTGAAGGTTGTTCAACTAATTCACTTTTAGATAGGCTGCTCACTGGGTGGTATATGTGAGTAAAATGTACAAAGTAACAAATATCAGTTGAACGCTTACTAAGATTCCTTCCTCTTTTCAGTGCATCTGAGCAGTTACTCTTTGGGGTTTTTGTAGGGGGTGGATGAATGTTGGACTCGGTTTTCTACATGAACACTAACATATACTTTTGGAAACACACAAGGTAAAATTCTGAGCAGTGAGAAAATTAAAGGTTACTCATATTCATTCAGGAAAAAATTATTCAGTGTTAAATTACATATTAATTTTTTTGTCCATTTCTTCATTTCTATCACTTATTTAAAGCATTTCCACATAAAGTTATTACATGATGTGTAATGTTTATCTGACGGTGGGCAACTTAACAGGATCTGTCTTGTCCCCTGGTCAAATTCTTTTCAGTTTCAGAACTTTTAAAAATATGTTAGCTGCTTAAACCTTCTCTCCTCAGTCATCTGGATGTCAGTACTGCTATGTGTCTCACCAGTCTCCTCCTCTGCTTTTTCTTCTCCTCCCTTGTCTGTCTTTCTAGAGAAGCTGGTAAGCCCTCCAGCATCAGCAGCTGCTTCCAGTCCTAGCACTTCTTCATCTCCTCAGCCAGTTTCAGAGCCTGACTTGTCATCAGAGCCACATCTGCTGTCTTCTAAGGGTAACAGCAGCTTGAGGATTCCAAGTATTAGAAGAATTGCATGGTGTTTGCAAAAGCTTTGTTTAAAAAAAAACAACCCTTTCTTCTTCCTGAACAGAGTAACATGTGCTAGAATTACTGCAGTAGTCTTGCTTCTGAAACCCTTGGTGCACCTGCTCCAGGTATCAGAATGGGTAGAGATGAACAGGAACTTGCTTCTTAGCCACTCATTTAACATTCTGAGATGAAAACTAGACTGAAGGGATAGTGCAGAGTGGAGCCAGGGAAATTTGGGAGCTTAAACACATGGAGAATGAACTGTTGCAGATTTGGAAGCATTCCACTTCGTAAAGAATCCTACCTGTGCAACTAAGAGAAGGGGGAAAATACAAATTAAAGCTGGGAGAAAATTATTCCTATAATATTTAGTATATTGGCAGAAGATAGGACATCGACAAAGCAATCCATTGTATGTGGGCATGTCTTATGGATTCCTGAGTGGCGTTGGAACACAGTAGCTTACATTTGGTAAATCGGTTTCCCCAGATAAATTCTGGCCTGGTGAATTCAGCATCCTGACTAGTTGATGGGCCTGCAGTTGCTCTTGCTTGAATTCTGTGGCAAACATGTGAGGCCAGAGTTCTGCAATGATAGGCAAAAGTTGGGAAGGAGAGGACAAGGAACAGTCTCTTTGTTCAGTATTTTGAACGTTTCTAAGTAAGATTTTCTTCAGGGAGTTGTGCTTCTTTTTTTCTTCAGGTGATTGATTATATTTTTTCTTCTGTGCTTTCTAAATGCATTTTTGTGCATTTTCTTGAATAGCCTTGAACATGGTTAATGCTTGATGGGGGTGGCGTTTCCTTCCTCTTGAATTTTGGATTGTCTAAAGCAGAGATGGAGGAAAAACTATTTGAAGTTGCAAATCTCCTCAGAATCATATTTGAGGGAAGCTGTGTGAGTGGCTTTTAAGTAGTAATAGAAGTTTTCTGAATTTCTTGCATTGCATATTCAGAAAGGGTAATGCTATTTTGTCAGCTTGGCATCTTAGAAGTTAATTTGCAGCTCTAGAAATTTTTTCACCTTCAGGGCCACTTAGAAAAGATTTCAAGAGGTTTTGTCATAATACAAGCATTGCATAAATATATATTTTACTGTTTCAAGCGGTAACAAAATATGTGTGCCTGTAAGCATATACCTACACAAATCGGAATTCATGGTTCAGATCTAATTTTCAATTATTTAGTTACAAAGTGGTTGGACTTCATCTTACTGTGGAAATGCATATCTCTGTATGATTGCCTACTGTGAGTTAGTTTCAAATACAATTACAGTGTTTTTTAAAAAGATATATGGGACCCAAACAAGGTTTATGGATGATTCTATTTTATATATAATGTTTTCTCGTATTTGATGTTTCAATCAGCATCACAGTAATGGAATATTTGATGGGAGAGAGAAGATGAATATAGTCATAAATCAAAAGGAAAGAGTTATATATTCAGTTAATTGAATTCTGCAGTTGACGAGCTACAGGAATCCATGTATCTGCATGCTTTATTTTCCTTCCAAAACAGAAGCTTCATGTGTCCTTAAGCAGGAACCTTGATCTTGCCGTGCTTCTATTTCCTTCACCACTGCTTCATGCTGTTGTCAGTATTAAATATCCAGAAAACAATGCTAGATATAAAGCTTAATACTTGTCAAGAGGACTTGTCAGCTCCTTGAGATAGATCAAGTCAAGAAACAATCTCTGAACTATTATAGCTGTTTTTCTAAGTCTTTACTGGTTCATTCCTCCCCCTCAAAGGCTTTTCATACCTTCCTGAGGTCACCTCCTAATTTTTTTACAGACATAGGCTGAAAGCTTGTTTCTTTCCTCATGGAGGCTTTGAGTTTTCTTTTATAACAAATTTCTCACAGCTACTCTAAATTTGCATGTTTGAGTGGAATGGCTTCCAAATGACTTGTTATGGTATTTATATTAGAAACTATTTGCTCAAATAAACTGATATCAGGCTAAAGATTTTCTGAAACACACCAATTCTGGTGAAAGTTTGAATGTGTGCTCTCCCAGGAAAAGCTATGTTTTTCCATTGAACCAGATTATTGTGGAATATTTGGATGTGCTGCTTTTAACTTGTAGATTTGCTGCTGGATGGATAGGTCCAATCTGCTAGCAAATCCCACAAGTCTGAAATTGGTATGCTTTTATACCTTTGAGCTTTGCTACTAGCTGCCTGTGTCAATATGGTGAGGAATCCATTATCATAATCACCTGACAATCGAGCAGCTAACCTTTGTAAATATTCACATGTCATTCTGAGTAATATTACTTGTTTGGTTTTAGCTTAGCATGTGGCACTTATCCAGTCAATTGTAACTTAGTCAAAAGAACACACTTCAATTTCGGTGTGATGTGTGAACCAGATCTTTCAATTATTGTCAGTACTCACATTTCTGTGTGAAAGAGCTTAGCTTTCAGACTTTCTTCCCAAAGATTCAGAGGGTGTGATTTTCATCTAAATCTGAGAACCAGTCTGGTTTGGTGTGAAATACATGCAGTGAAATTTATTTAAAGTAACCTGTTGAAATATGCTACTATTCGGGAATTATAGGAAAATTGAATTTCTGCCTTATAGCATCTCCATCCGTGCAGTGTTTTTGATCAATCACTAATGTTTCCTAGAGTAAGCCTCTTTCAGGAGAAGATGAAATCTTTTGACAGGATTGAGGGGAGCCAAGGTCTCTGAGCACAAATCAAGTTTGGTCCGAATAAATGCAGGGGTTACTGACGTTGCTTGGTTTCTCTCAGGTGCTGCTTTTCCATCTGTTCATTCAGTGCGCAAAAGTCCAATGGTGGAGCAGGCTGTTCAGACTGGCCCACTGGATAACAGCTTGAATCCCAAAAAGGCAGTCAAAGCTCCTCCAGCAATTCAACGCAACACACGTCAGATTCCACAGAATCACAAGACAAATGGTACTGAAATCTTTTCCTTCAGACATTATGCCAGCATTTTAAATTAATAGTAATTGGAACTACCATCTGCTGTTGCCTTTCAGCATCTTGGCTATATGGAGTGAACAGGTTTTCCTATTTTGTCTTAGATATAGTTGACCCACCACCTGTGCAAACGCAAGGGCAGGTGAATGATGAGAATAGAAGGCCCCAGAGGAAGAGATCAGGTATGTTACCTGATTGTAAATTGTCCAAAGTAATTGAATTTAATTCTTCAAAGCAACTGAATTGCCCTCTTCTGCGTTACTTCTGTAATGCAACCTTTCATAGAAGAATCAAGATTAATTACTCCTAATTAATTCAGTATACTCCTACTTCAGTTGAAGGCTAAAAGAGTTCAACATCTCTATGCATGAAAAACTAAAAGAATTACAGTAAAAGGACATCAGTATAGTCCACAAGGACCTGAAGTTTTACGGAGTGATATGACTTTAGCATTAAATGAGGAGGCTGTGCTGATCTATGAGAAATATTTCAAATCTAAGTCAAAATGTAAAATGAATTAGAATGCAAAAACATATTTCTGTAAAGTTCAATCGAGTAGAAGTTAAGCAAAATATTTCTAAATTAAATAGAATTATTTTTCACTACATTGCAATACAGGTAGTTCTCAACTTAGGACCAGAATTGAGCCCAAAATTTCTACTGTTAAGCAAGATAGTTGTGAGTTTTGCCTCATTTTATGACCAATTTTTTTGGAGCACAACCCAATGCGCTCAGCAATAGCCTTCATTCCATTGTATATGCCTGCTTATTACTAAGTGGCATTTTTACAAAGTCAGCTTATTGCCCGGAACAATCTTGGGTCCTCAATTTACCTACCCCGAGAGGATGGAAGGCTGAGTCAACCTTGAGCCTGGTGGGATTCCAGCCTGCACTAATTGCAGGCAGCTGGAACTAAGTGCTAGGCGTTTAACAGCCTGCACCACCAGGGCTCTGTACCACTGCAGTTGTTAAGTTACTAACACAGTTGTTATTCGAATCTGGCTTCTCCATTGACTTTGCTTGTCTTAAGGGCACAAAAGGTGATCACGTGAGTGTGGGGATGTTGCAACAGTGGTAAGCATGAAAAACAGTCATAAGTCACTTTTTCCAGTGCTGTTGTAACTTTGAATGGTCACTAAAAGTATGGTTGTAAGTTGAGGACTAGCTGTATAAACAAGATTCAGAAGCAAAATTTCCTGAAGTTTTCGACTTGATGGATATCTTCTGCTGAGTGTAAGACGATCTCTGTCAAATTCTAAGTATTCATACCAGTCAAGCATTAATAGAATGAGAAGTACCAGATCAGCCAGCTTGCTGGCATCACTTCTGTGGAATTCAAATGATGTTGAACAACACAGCATCATGCATTGCCTTGAGCAAGGAGCATGTGGGGTCAAGCCTTGCTTTGTCTAAAATTAAATGAATTCTCACTAGAAGATTGTAACATCTTCTGTTTAGGAAATAGAAGAACTAGGAATCGTTCCAGAGGACAGAATCGACCAGCTGCTGCGAAAGAGAATACAATCAAGTTTGAAGGTGACTTTGATTTTGAAACCGCCAATGCACAGTTCAACCGAGAAGAATTGGATAAAGAATTCAGGAAGAAACTGAATTTCAAGGGTTAGCATTTTGACCGTTTCTTGTATTCCAGTCCCCCCTCCTTGGTGTGGATGAAAGAAAACATCCAGTACAGGGGTCTCTAAACTTGGCAACTTTAAGACTTATGGACTTCAACTTCCAGAATTCCTCAGCCCGTATTTGTGGACTTCAATTCCCAGAGTTCATCAGCTAGCCATGCAGGCTGAGGGATTCTTGGAGTTAAAGTCCACAAGTCTTAAAATGCCCAAGTTTGGAGACCCTTAATCTAGTAACAGTGTAGCTTGTGATATATGCACATTTTAAAATAATTATTCCTTCTCTCTCCCACTTCCCCCATCAGATGATAAAGTTGACACCGGAGAAGAAAAGGGAGAGCCTACTGTGGCTGCTGAAAACTGTGATGGCAACCCAGATGAAGATCTACTGGGACCCAACTGCTATTATGACAAAACAAAATCTTTCTTTGATAACATCTCATCAGAACTAAAGTCTAGGTAACAGAACTCTAGCAGCTTTATTATTTTATCTCTTCCTCACTAATTCTGTCAGTTTAATATTGTTTTTGCCCGTTATCCTCTTCTATACCCTGATATCGAGCATAAATTTGTCTTTTAACAAATGAGTGTCCTTAAATCTGCGCTCCTTGATCCTTTTTCAGTTGCAGGTGAATGCCTTTTTCAATTTTGTACTATATTGTAGATTTTACCTACAGCCCCTCCCAGGTTATTGAAGCCATGCTTGAAAAGTCCTAAAAGCATTTTTTTAGTCTCTAAAGTACTTTGCAGTACTTAAGATTTAAAGTTTGGTAAGTAGTCATAGATGGGGATGAGGAAGAAATTTGAGACCAAAAGAACTTGGATCAACCAAAAACTCTATAGAAATCCTTGGATTTGAGCCTTAGTCTGATTTTTGTATGATGGGAGTCTAAAATGTTTAGAAACGTTATTCTTTGGGGCTCTTGATATCCTTGTTTCTTAACTTTTACCAAGTTCTATCTTCAGTTACGATTTTAATGATAGAGGGAAGAGAAAAAAGTCAAATGTATATAACATATTCTTGGCAGAAACTTAACTCATAAATACTGCTGCTTGGTTACTGAATCCTTTTGCCCCTAATTCATCCTTCTGAATTACTTAATTTATGTGTTTTGGAAATCTCAGCAACAAACAGCAATATGATTTGGAAAATTTACAATCATAAGGCACATTTTATAGGATATTTTGTGAGTCTTTATGTGGGAAATGATGCGATGACTTTAGTCTTTGCTTGAGAGAAGAGTTTTACAGCAGGAAGTTAAAGAGAACTTGACTGTAACAGGGAAAACTGGTTACTTTTGTTCTTTAGTTCACGGCGTACAACGTGGGCTGAAGAACGGAAGCTGAACACGGAGACATTTGGTGTTTCTGGGCGATTTCTCCGTGGCCGCAGTTTTCGTGGGGGATTTCGTGGTGGAAGGGGGTCTGGAGCTGTGCGGCGAAGTCAGGCTACTCCCAGAGTTGGGACTGGAAGAGTTTGAATTCAGCAGGCAAGTTACAAAACTAAAGTATTTTAGGTTCAGCTTTGTTACAGCAGCTGGGATGAATAAAGAAAATGAATAAAGAAAATTAAACAGTTTGCCTATGTCCCTCAAAATTAACTAATTAGACTCGTTGGGGGTATTTAAAGTAGTGAAATACTTGCTTTTATAGTGGTGCGAGCTTTTCTCAAAGGCAGAATTTTTCAAGGGTTTTGTAATCCTCAATTTATGACCGTAATGGAACCTACCCATTACACTTTAACATTTTTGGATGGTCATTAAGTGGATTATCCATGTGACCAACCCCCAATTTTATGACTTTTTTTGCAAATACATGGTTGTTAAGCAAATGTCACTGTCATTAAGTGAACCATTGTTTACAACGGGACATTTTATGCCAAAAGTAAATGCCAGGTTTGGGTGGAAATGTCATAAATCACTGTTGCACTGTTGACCATGGGATGTTGCAAATGGGCCAGTTGCCAGACACCCAAAATGCAATCATGGGACCAGGAGTGAGGGTGGCCATTAGATCTTTAGAACCAGAACTTGCTTGCAAAACATACCCCCTGCTCAAGCAAGAGACCAGACCCTATACCAGGGGTGTCAAACTTAAGGCCCACGGATCTGCCCTGCGGGATGCTTAAATCTGGCCCACATGGCCGGCCTGGAAAAATCAAGTGACTGGCCCGCAGTGCCTCTGGCAGCTAAAATGGGCCACAAGCAGTCCTCCCACGCCTTGTTTTCACCCTCCATGGCCTCCTGCAGCACTCTGCCAGCTGAAAATGGGCTGAAAAATGGGCCATGCAGCCTGTTTTCGGCCGGCAGGAGTGCTGTAGGAGCCATGGAGGGCGAGAGCAAGGCGCAGGGGGGCCACACCTGACACACACACCCTGGTGCCCCATTTTGGCTGGCAGGATGCTGCAGGAGGCACCCGTCCCATCCCCCCAACCCCACTGCCAGCCCAGAGGAGAATTACAATGCCGACCTGGCCCTCGAAGAAATCCAGTTTGACACCCCTACCCTATACCCTTTTTCAGACAAGTCTGGGAACCGTAAACACCCAATGCCCTCAAATTCTCCTGTTTTTACTTGTGAAAAGGTTTGCCATGTCCCTTGTGCCTCCACCCCTTTTTTATTCTTCTGAAGAAAATGAGCATCCAGCAAAGCAAGGTAAATAGATAAAAAAGAGTCAACTTGCAGTGAGATGGGCAGCGAACAAATTGAATAAATTAAATTTATTGTATACTTGGGGGGGAAAAAACATGTCTCTCTCTTTTATTTTAGAGCTTTTGGCCACATCGCCATGAAGTCTTGTACATAGGAAGGAGGGAACAATACAAACTGCTGCACTTAAAAATGGGTGAATGAAACTTTTACTTTCACAAGCCTGAATTACGATGGGATTATTGCTAGTCTGTCACAGCAGATGGGAGCACTCGGATTGCTTCAACAGGAGTGAGCTCTGGAACCACTGGTTCAAGAAGTTCTTTTTTTTTTTCTCAATTTTTCTCTTTTTGCGGGTGAGGGTGTTTTGCAAGTAGTGCAAGGAACCTGTGCTGCTGCTTAAATTCTAGCCACTGTTGTAGTTGAACACAAGGGAGGAGTGCTTGTTCTATTCCTAAAGAAAGCAATGCAACTCTGAACTCTTAAAAAAAATGAAACCAGCAATTTAAATTTGGAGAACGGACAAGTCTGCTGGTGTCCTGTTTCTTCTGACTTCCATGCCTTTCTCTTCACCTTCCTTCCTTTCCCCACCCCTGCCACCCGCTTTGGAGCAGTTTTGATGTCTAGAAACCAATTCTAGTGCAAACATGTTGTGCGTGTGATGTAGTGATGGGATTTGTTGCTGACCATGTTATCTGTAATTCTGACTTGCCGCTTGAGAAATCTTTTCTCTGGAGAGTTTTACACACTGCAGAGTTGCTTGGAGTGCTGGTCACCCCTCTCAGAAGAATTAGCATCTCAAAACTGATCTGGGATGAATGCCGCTGTCGATTTTCTAATGACGAGCCGTTCTACGCCACTGCAAATTTTCTGTAGGTGGAGGTGGCTTAAAACTTACACATCATGCCCTTTCAGCAAATCTTGAGGGATCTTTTTTATTGCTTCTGATTTAAAGGGGGAAAAAGTTCTGAGCTTCACGTTGTCTCAAAATGCGAGATGCAACTCTGAAGGAAGCTTGGGTGCATTCGGTAAAATTCAGTTGCTCTTCTCAACGTCCCCCATTTATAAATAGTTCCATTTTTTTTTAAATAGTTGTGGAGGAAATGAGCACAGGGATTATACACTTGCATGGAAATGGGTAAGAGCCTTTAGTAATAGGTTTGTGCCACTTTTGTTATCTTGTAGAAATATTCTGTTGAAAAGGCTTCCATAGTGGAGGCCGCATCTCCTCCCCACCACCCCAATTTCCATGGCTTCCCCTAGGTCTTGCATTAAGTTGGTGTAAAGCTTTAGTTTTTTTCGTAGGCCTTCATCAGAGTGACACATTGTGGTGAGGTCGCATTATGGAGTCATGTAAATTGTAATTATAAATAAACATGTAAATGTTTAACTGTTTTCAGCTTTTGGTTTTTTTTTTTAAAGTTTTCAATCAAAAGGGTTAAACAACTTGCAAATCAGGAAGATGCTGATTTTAGGATGCCCTGAATAAGATACATGGTTTCTAGAGTAAAAAAACACGCATGTGCATGCACACACATTGCTTAATTCAAAACCACTTTCATAACAAGTAATGTTAACCGCATGTCATTTAGCTTCTTCTTTATTGTTGAAGTTTCAACATTTTCTCCTGGGAACCTAACAACTTGCTCCTTAATCTCAATTTTGAAACACAGATATTTCTGTCTGGATAAGAGATGCTGAATGGCTTGGAAAATAAAATTTTAGCAACCATGAAAAACGGATTGGGTGTCCTTTTAGGGAAACCAATATGAAGCCGCCAGTTTGGCATTTTTAAATATTTAACATTTATGTCTTGTGAAACATAACCTTATGCTACACATTGCAGTTTGTAGGGACTGTCTGAAAAAAGAGCAAAATGGTCAAGAGGAAAAAATATTCTTGCAAACCATACCCTGTACATGTAATTGAACCAAATAAATAAGATCCACAGGGTGTCTTTGAATAGTTTTGAAATTTTGATGGATTTGTGCCATACACTTACTAAATATTGAAAACGGCTAAACCTGATTATGCAACTCAGTTTTTTGACCAAATTGAAATTAGAGGTTGGATGATTTACACATTCCTAGATGTTTTCTGAAGACAGTAATTCATCTTGCAAAGAAGCCAAGATTCACCCCATATAGACTATTCTTACTGACACTGGTTCTGCAACATACTAGCTTTCTAGTCCTGGCTATACATGTGATACTTCCACGGGGAATTTGTGTAGTTTATAAGAGAGCAATAGCCTCCTGCTTGCACAATATTGCTAACACATGCCATTTGATCTTGTAGGCTGCCCAAATAAAGCAACACTGGGATGTTCATAATGTTAGAGGACATTTCCTTGAATTTGGTAATTGGCAGTTAAATATTAATACTGACAAATGAAAATCCATTAGAAACATGCCCTTTAAAATACTTGCTCTGAAAGCACCACTGGTGTTAATAGAAGCATCCTGCCATCTCTTCAGAAGCCAGGTTTCTTGAGTTTTTAAATCACATGGAACATCTATACTGAACTTGAAAATTACTTTTCCATTCATTACAATTACTATATCAGTGTCTTTGAATCTTTGTGAATTTTGCACTAGTGCACTACCTGTCAACTTCGAATCGAGCCTGGCAGAAGCCGTTTTGCTATTCCTCAGCTCCACATTGAGGTGGGGGGATGAAATACATTAGACAAAATACAACTTTCTGGTGGGAACCAAGGTCCTACAGGACAGGTGGCGGATAGAGACTGGAAGGAGTGCCAGGAGAACCCACCAATAAACCTAATTGGCCAATGTGACCTGTGACTCTTGGGGAGGGAGTTGTTTCCTATTTTAATTATACTGAAACTGCATGACACATTTAGAGTTGGTTTTCCATTTGATCGTGCCAATATGATGTACCCAATAAAGTTCTTAGAGAAAGACCTCATCCTCCGAGTTCTGATTTGCTTAGGTTCATTAGTCAGGATCTTGACACTACCTTTTAAAGGCTCACAAGTATTCTCCAGCACATGTACACTGCCAGAGAGAGTGGTTTAGATCTGTGAGTCTTGACTTAGCCCTAGTTTTCTACCTTACATTATTCTATCTGGGCTGCAAAATCACAAGGGATCATTATTCAAGGAACATTTTTAAAAAAAATTGCTGAAATGCTTACTTGCTCTAAGCTACAGAAAACTCCCCTTTTCCAATGATTCCACTTAATAGTCCCTATTTTCCTATTGTTCTATATCCAAATACTTTTCACCATACTGCATTCTTTCCCCACAAAATATACCATTTGATATGTATGTCAACTCTGAGGTTTTGATTGTAACTCACAAGTTTGATGACTGTCTGGAATTGACAAAGGAACAAAACCAGATTCACTTGTAAGAAAAGGGCTCAACACCAATATATTTTTTGGAGACGCAAGACATTTTCATAATTTCAGGGTGACATTACAACCATGATCCCATCCTGAATCTGTATGAGAATTTCTATGACTACCTGCCAAAATGATTTTATTGAAATTTACTGCCATGCAGTTAGAAATCAATTCACACAGATCTACTGTCAAACATTCAACAGAGATCAGAAGTTTACATTTTATCTTTCGTATAAGTGCAAAACTTAAGCATGAACCATTTCCACATTGTGCTGGAATAAGGTTTCAAGCAATTTTAGGCTTTGTCAATCATTACCCTGATGAATTTTAACAAACTGGAACATAAACATTAGCAATGTAGCAGTGGTCATAAACAGCAATAGAACAATTAGTAATAAAAGATATCTTCTATGTCAAATTGTGGATTCCTGAACAAGTTATGAAAACACTTTCTATTTTTGTTTAGAAAAACTCTGGTATTATTGCAGCCTGGCTTATATATATATACACATATAAGAATGGAGCCTCTTCTAATTACAAGCTTAAAAAAACAGGTGGTTTATTGTAGACCTCTTAAAAGGGGCAGAGAACAAGGAAATAGAATGCTTACATATCTATACAGACTCATGATTGATTTAAAAACCAAAACTAAAGAAATTCATCATGTTGTAGTTTTCTTCTGTTTCTTCTTCTCATTCTCTTCTTTCTCTTTTTCAATTTCAGCAACATATTTTTCAATTTCATCAGGGCTCAGTATCTAAAGGGAAGTGATGAAAATACAATCAATTGGTCAGTTTCAAATATTATGTAACCAGAGGTTTCAGTGTGGCCTGTTCCCTGACAAATTATCTCATTCTCTGAAGGATTCTAATTGATCCAATGGGAATAAACAGACAGTAACAGTGCAGTTAAGCAAACCAGGTTAAGGGAAAAAACAGATAAATCCATTACTTATTTTATTCACCCCCATCTTTTCTAGTCCTGTTAGGTCAAGGACGCTACTGTTAACTAAATGTGAAATCCATGTGCAATAATTGTTTTGCATTTGAGGCAAAATTTCAAATTGCATTTATAATGTTCTATAATGGGTCCCCAACCCCTGGGCTGCGAACCGGCACCAGTCCAAGGCCAGCCAGGAAGTGGGTCACACAACGCCCCATTTGTGCATGCACAGGATGCAGGCAGAACATGAAACCACATCCTCCATGGGATGTGGAAAAACTGCCCTCCATGGAATCAATCCCTGGCACCCAAAAGGTTGGGAACGACTGTTCTATAGCACAACATTTTTCTAACTGTGGGATTTTAAGCAGTGTGGACCTGAATTCCTAGAATTCTGGGGATTTGTCTGAGGAATTCTGGGAGTTGAAATCCATACATATTTAAGTGTGAAAAACCTCTGCTTTAGAATATATATGAATTTAGGAATAAAATGGCATGAGTGAAACAGAATGGTTTGTAAGGAATTATTACTTTAATTAGGCTTCAGAAGTATCATGTATAGATGCCATATTATTTATATTACTTATTAGGAAGCCCATCACATTTCAAGCACAGAGCTCTTTTGCAAGCAATTAAAGACCATGATATAGCAACCCACCCTCAAAACAAAAAGTTAGTATTACTTAAGTCAGTTTACCTTGAGAGGTTGGTTTCTTCTCATTACAGCCAGCTCGATATTTTTTCCACCAGACTGTACAACCTTAAATTGTGGAAATTAAGAAAAACAATTTCCTTACAAGTGTATTACAATTGAGGATTTTTTGCAATGAAAGATGATGACATCCCATTTGAACTGCGTAACAAATCTAAGAATGCTTCAATCTAATAAATTTAGAACACCCAGAAACTACAAACTACACTGCCTTCGGTCCGATCTAAGTATAGTATATAAAATCATACATTGCAATGTCCTACCAGTCAATGAATTCTTCAGTTACAATACAAGAACACACAATAGATACAAACTCAAGGTTAACTGCACCAAACTTGATTGCAAGAAATACAACTTCAGCAACAGAGTGGCCAATGTCTGGAATACTCTACCTGACTCTGTGGTTTCTTCCCCAAACCCCAAAAACCTTAACCTTAGACTTTCTACTATTGACCTCACCCCTTTCCTAAGAGGTCTGTAGGGTGCATGCATAAGTGCACCCACATGCCTACCATCTCTGTCCTATTGTTTTTTATTTTTCTTATATGTATTCATTTCATGTATTCATAACTATGTTTATCCTTATTATCTTGTAAGCGATTGACAAATCAAATAAATATAAATATAAATAAATAAATATAAATATAAAAACAAATTTATTTCTTCCAAATTAATCTTAGAACCAGGCAAAGAATTATGGCTTTTAATTTTACTGAATGAAATGAAAGTATATTAAATTATGAGGGCACTATTTAGCTTGTTATTTATCAAAATAATCAAGTTAGGAACAATTCAAATGTTGACACTTACTTCAAGAAGGGCTTTGATAACAAGTTTAATTGTCAGATCATCGGTTTCAATGGCTTCATCAGTATAATTTTTCTCCAGAAATTCCCGCACAGATTTTGCTCCTCTGCCAATTGCATTAGCCTAGGATAAGATATATATTTGGCAAAGCTTGGCAAACTGATGAAAAATGTCAATGAAATATTTACATATTTAAATGTTTCATCTGATAGCCTAAAATGCCTCTAGCTAATATTTAACAATTATCAGACACTATGAAACCGAATTGCAAGTGTTTGGACACTATGAAACCAAATTGCAAGTTTATAAACAGTCCCCCAACATCCAATACTCTTAGTGAAAGATATAAATGGTTAAATTCCAGGTTCAATTACTGCATACCTCACACTAAAATCTATTCCATACTTTTAGGGGTCTAAGGAAATCAGTCAAGACAAAAGTATTGCACACCAAGACAGGGCCACATTATGGTGCCTGTCCTATGTAACAGCCTCTCTTGAAGACCTCATCTCCTCTGGCCTTCTCAAAGAGCTGGCTTTAAGGGAAAACCACTGCAAGTGTGGTTTGTGTGATTCAGTTTGTTATATTGTGCCTTTGCTATTGTACTAAAATTCTCTTAATTATTTGGAGAGGGATGGGCAGCCATGGGAATTTTCTGTATCTAAAGAAATATTTTTAACAAAAATGAGGTATTTCCAGTTGTTGACTGGGAAGTTCTACAGCACTATCAAATATCAAAAAGACTCCTACAAATAAGAGGACGCAAATGGCAATAGAATTTTAACCAAACAGTTGCCATAAATTATTTTGTGACATTTTGGCTGTTGTTTCCACTATTGTTCAAACACTGATTAGCTTTTATTTTAAAATGTATTTATTTATTTATTAAATTTATTTGCCACCTATCTTGCCTTGGGACAATTTTTCTAGTAGCCCATTAAATCCTAAGAAAAGAACTAATTTGCTGAACAATGTTTCATTTTGTGGTTAGTATGATGCACAAACCTAGTCTAACTCTGGTTTCTCCAATAAATAAATGCAGAAAATATGTGGATTGTGAATAATAGAAGATGTACTATTTTGAATCACAGTACGGTTAAGCAGTTTTTTAAAAGGGAATGATGTCTAATCCAGAAATGGAGACATAGAAATAAGAAATAAAAAGTTAGGCTAAACTTTTAATACTTTCTGATCTTCCATAGATTATGAGAGAGTGAACTAATCTGATGGAAGGATTTTATAGGATTTAAGTGCTTTCATTTTCATCTTCATAAAATCTAATGGGTCAACTTACCTTCCAAGCATGGTATGTGCCAGAAGGGTCAGTCTGATATAGCCTGGGAGTTCCATCAAAGTCAAACCCTACAATAAGGGCAGAAATACCAAAAGGTCTGCGGCCATTACTCTGGGTGTATCGCTAAGGAAAAAAAAAAAAGGGGGAAGGTGTTATGAAAATAGAACTACCATAACTCTATGCCAAATGATGTAAAAATTCATGAACAAGTACTTGACAACTAAGAAATCAGATTATGTTCTGAAGAAAGCTCAAAAGATTTTAAATGCAAAAGTCCCTTTTTCAGACAGCAGTTCAGAGTTCAAAACAGACTGAATTTGAAACTTGGCTTCATATTAAAAAAGTAAAACTTCTGAATGATCAAACAGCATTGAAATACTTCCAGCAAGTACAGAGCAGCTGTTTTATCATTTTCAAATGTATGCTTTTTGAAAATGGCAAAACAGTACTCTAGTTTTTCAAAAATAAAATTTACTTGTAATTAAAAAGATATTGAAGAATTAATATTTTAAACATCTGCTTCTTCATTTATCTATTAAAAACAGTCTGGAATTTGAAATTTTTTCAAATGCATATTTAGGAACCGAGAGACATCCTCATGGGTCTTATCATACCTTTTAATTAAACGAACATTGCTAAGTTGGCAAAGACACAGAAAGTCCTTGACTTACAAATACAATGGAGCCCAAAATTCATGTTGCTAAGTAAGTCATTAGTTAAGTGAGCTTTGCCCCATTTTATAATCTTTCTTGCCGCAGTAGTTAAGTGAATCACTGCAGCTGTTGTTACTAGCAAAATTAAGTTACTGTTAAGTGGATCTGGTTTCCCCATTGACTTTGCTTGTCAGAAACTTGCCAAAGGGGATCCATGATCCCAGGACACTGCAACGGTCATAAATATGAGTCAGTTGCCAAGTGTCTGAATTTTGATCACATGACCATGGGGACACTTTTCAAGTGAGTGTGAAAAATAGTCATATACCTTATTCAGTGATATTGTAATTTTGAATTGTCACTAAAGGAACTGTTATAAGTAGACTAGCTGGATGAAAACCTGCAAACAAACAAACATAGTACCTAATAACTGGAATAGGAAATATTATTTCCTACTATATTTCATTACGTTTGGGGAAAAATTATTTTTGGCCAATAAAGGCAGCTATATTATGTTCCATTTTTGCCCAAAGTTTGCAACAAAACCAAGCAATGAATATGGCCTTTAAAAAAAAGTGCATACCTGCTTCAGGCTAGCAATGTAACGTGTAATATATTCCACAGTGACAGGATCTTCCACTGTGAGTCTATGGCTTTGACATTCCACTCGGGCTCTATTTATAACTATCCGGGCATCTGCGGTAAGACCTGTAAACAATAGTTCAAAATATTAAAATTTGTCTTTAGCAGAATAGGCAGATAAAAAATATTTCTAGTTTAGCAAGCTGGCTAAATGAATATGTATTTTATGCCCATGTTCTTCCTGCGTTCCAGAAAAAAAATTCTTTTGATGTAGATATATGTTATGTGTATTCCCAGCACGCTTTCATTAACCTGACATTTTGTGACAGCCATTCCTCTGCTCAGGTTGTTAAGAAAAAGATTTTTTAGTTTAGAAAAAGAAATAAAACAAGGAGTGTTGTACCCCTAAATCTGACTGTTTAAGTAAAAAGATGAACCAGAGCTGTAGAATTCTGCCTTTCAGGCCTGGCTAACCTGATTGTAAAATCAGGAAAACTTAATTTGAATAATTTCCCAGTCTTCTAGAGCACATAGCGTTCTGACAGGAGAGTTTTAATCCTATTAAATCCACCCCCACCAGGTGGGCAGAGTGGTGGGCGGAGTAAAATAGCAAATTAAACACTTGCTACTGGAATATCTGATGGAAGAATGACACTGTCATATTCAAGTCAAAATAATTAAACTTCCATTAATAGAAAAATGACATTTCTGAACCATTTATAATTTTTTCCTCAAAGTAGAATACCATTTGCTTATAAAGATTTGGATTTCAAAAACTAATTATATCAATTTTAAAGTATTTTTTTAAAAAATAAGAAATTTAAAATTGACCTAAAGGATAAAAAAAAAGTCCTTCATTAGGATGTTTTCAAAATACTCAGAGAAGAAATCCCCAGATTTTTTTTCCTGGTCCCAATATTTTTAATTTGTTGAGATTCTTTGCAAATTAATCCTCCTCCTCCTCCGGAAAGGTAATTCCTAGCCTTTGTAGCAAGGAATGCACTGGCTAAGAATTCTCAGATTTATAGTCTCACACACATCTAAAAAAAGTGAAATTAGGAAAAGGCTGTACAGCATTAAAGAAAATCCATCCTCAGAGTACCTGCAAAAGCCATGCAGACGTTGTCATCAAGGGCACAGATCTTTCGGACAGTTCTCTCATCTTGCAGTTTCGCCACAGATTTTTTCTCCACGCCAAGAACTACAATATCTTTTCCTCGAACTCCAACCTGTAATATGAAATGGAGTAAGCACCACATCAATCACTTTCCCCATATTTTAGAGATTTTTTTAAAATGTTAATACAAAAAAAATGTGTTTCCATAATTTCAGACTAGAATCATTTCCTATTCTACCGGTGGAGTGCCTACTTAAATTGAACCTGTAACTTTATCCTAAACAAAAGTTGAATCAAAGTATAGTTTTGTTGCTAAATATTATCTGATATGAAAATCTGCACTTTAACATGTATGACAATGTTTCTCAGTGGTTTTAACAGGTAACATATTCCAACAAAACCACTCCTACAACCATTGCACTATCTGCAATAAGCAACCGTGTGTGTGCCCCCTGATGGTGCCCCCCCGTACAGACTTCAATTCTGATCAACCCCAGTCAGCACAACCAATCAAAAAGAATTGCAGCAGCCATCTATACCAACTTTATTTACTTGTTGTATATCATACCTTTCTACCCTGCTGAATATTCAAGACAATTAAAAAAAACACAGGAAAAAAACCCAAAAATGTAAGATGAAGGCACCTCTCTTCAAAAGACAGGTGCCTTTACAGTTTTTTTACATGATGAAAAAATAGGGTCCTAAGACATCTCTTACATTCTAATGTCTGGGAACAATTTCAAAAATGCCATCATACTACAGGCAAGAAATCTGATAATGGGAATATTTTCAAAGAGCCCTCTCCTTTCATTCTAACCTCACAGGAGAGGTTGCGTCATGAATATCTTTAGTAATTAGATACTGAACTGTTTAGGACTTCAAAGATTTACACCAAATCTTTAAATTGTGCCTGGTAAGCAATAAGTATCTGGTACACAACTTTCTGTATGATCATTCTATGACTCTTGTATCACCATTGGTTAGCAGTTTACTTGCCCCATTTTTCACCAATTGCAACTTTTAGACACCTTTCAAGGACAATCGCTCATCAAACCTGTTGCAGCAGCCAAAAGAATAACCAAAGCACAATTTGCCAAATCTGATTCAGGAAGGGTTGCAGCTACCAGTACCTTTAATGACATATTCCATATTCAGATCTCCCAAGCAAATACAGTTGAGAGCAGAGGACTGGGCTTCTCCCACCCAGAAATGCTGAATGTTAATCCTAGTTTTTTCCTCAAGGAGCAGTGTCTCCTTTTCCTGAACTTCAATTTAACCTTGTTTCTCACTTCAAAACTTCAGTGATTTTTCCCTAGCAGTTTTATTACTTGACTTAATATGTATCTTCCAGAATTTTCCTCAAGAGAGACTGAGAAAAACAATGAGCATTGCATAGTTCTCTTTAATTTTAAAACTAAGTCCAGTACAACTTTTCAAGTAAAGAAAGCAACTACGCAAGGAAAAATATACTGATTTAATCTAAAATGTCTTTCATTCAAAATTCCATCTTTCTATAAGTACCTCCAGGCCCATCATATTACTTTGAGGCAACTTGCCTCAATTATTTTTTTAATCCTAAAAAACCCAGGTTACAATAAGGCAATGTAGGATTGCATATACACACTTGCTATACCTGTTTGCTCACATCCAGCAATGCAATTGCTTACTCTAGAAACAAATATTTTATTTCACTCAGCCACATTTGCACCTTTTTATACAGCTTTACTTATTAAACAAGGTTAATACTCATTAAAGCCCCTCTTTCTAGAAGTATTTAATTCTCCCAACTTTTTACCGGAACTGTTGTACATTATTCACATTCAGTCTAGTGATTGATAAGATGTCTCTAATACCTTTAACTGGGGGAGAAAGCCTCCTCAATCTGCAATTCCTGTTCTTTAATTTTGTAACTGTAGTCTCTTTTCTGATTTCCTTCAGTCAAGAAATTCTTTTCTATCAACCCTTTCCATGGATTGTTCAGGCTTCTCCCACCACAAATGAACTATGTGCTCATTTCTGGACCATACATCACTCCCATTATTTGATTAGGAACCTACTCCCTTCCATTTCAGGAAAGCTTATAATTAAATAAAAGTAAAATGTTATACATTAAAGCCTAAAACATCAGCAAGCAGCATTTTTTAAAGTACAGTACTGGAAAAATGAAAAAGTTCTTGCCAGACAGATCAGCTTCACCAGGGTCTTTGTTTCACTTTCTGTTTCACTTTAAATTATTTAACTTTGGAGAACAAGCCTAAATTCTCTGCAGGATAGAAAATGTGAGAACAACAAACCTTAACTTTATCTAACCCCTTGAATATAAAACAACCTCCTCCCTTTAGAGAATGAACCTATAAAAAAAAGAGCTTCTCTAATAGAGCCTCCCCCACTGCTTTTCTCTGACCTGATAACATCACACCAACCCACAATGTTGGTATCACAGTTAAGTCACCCAATTAACTGAGCTTCCTACATTAAACCAACATTCAGACAGTTCATTAGATGCGCTCGACAAAGCTTACCAACCAAAACTCATATCATGGCATTGTATACTGTGGGAGGGAACACATGTATACCTGTGCTTATACATGTACCCACATATATTATCAAAATCAGGGGTCTCCAACCTTGGCCACTTTAAAGACTTGTGGACTTCAACTCCCAGAATTCCTCAGCCAGCTTGAGGAATTCTGGGAATTGAAGTCCACAAGTCTTAAAAGTGGCCAAAGTTGGAGACCCCTGATCAAAATCACCTCGCCCCCCCCACCCTCCGCCAGATGTGTACAGCCAAAACTCGAGGCCCTCCTTGCTGACAATTCTGGAAAATCCAATCCCCAAAAGCCTGAAAAAGAGGCCCATCTTTTTCCCAGCCCCAAAAGGGGCCTTTATTGGAAACAGGGCCCTCTCGTTGTTACAGTTCAAGAACGGGCTCAAAGAGCTTCTTTTCACCAAAAGCTTTTGGCGCTTTATTTACTAGCCATTCTATATTATTATTAATAAAAATAAATAATATTTGCAGCCCGAGGAAATAAACATGCTCTGCCCATTTCAAGGATCCTCTAGAATTGGGCTTCAGAAGCAACCGGACAAGCCATTGGTCCGGAATGGCCTAGGCCGGGTCTCTCTCCTGTTAAGAGCAGGGGGTTGGACTAGAAGACCTCCAAGGTCCCTTCCAACTCGCTTATTCTTGTATCTTGTCAAGAGCCGGGCCTTCTAAATCAGCGCCTTTCTTCAACAAATCGCTCGGACGAGACGGGCCTGGTCCACGCGGGACAAGATCGAGGGCTCCGGGGCTGGAGCCGGAGAACATTGGGCCGGTTCTGCCAGTGGGGGAAGCCTTGCCAGCTGGGAGGGATGGGAGTTGGAGTTCAACGCGTCCCTGCTCCGCGCGACCGAGGCCCTTTCCAACCACCATCACCACCACCAATTCCCTCAGGCGCGCCTTTTCTTTACCGCGGTGGAGCCTTTCTTCACGGCCTCCTGGGCATATTCAACCTGAAACAGGTGCCCGTCCGGGGAGAAAACGGTGATGGCCCGGTCGTAACTCATGACAGCGGCGAGACGACAAAAAAAGCGCCGACCCGGAACCGAGAATGAAAGGAAGCAGCAGCCGCGCGAAAAGTCAGCTCCAAAACAGCACCGTCACCTTCCCTCAGCGCGCATGCGTTGGAGCTTTTCCGATGCCGCGCGCAGCGCGCTATTCACGCAGCACTCATACGCCGGCGCCTCCGCTTTTATCCCAGGCGCTTACCCGTGGCGGGTGGGGGGATAGGGGCGGAGAGGAGGAGGAAAAACAAGAGCCTTACGTCAAACACGTACTGGCAGCCGTAAGCGTCTCGACCTATCCCCGTCGCCGACGCTCTTGGCCCGGACGCAACGGTTGAACGGGATTGGCCAGCTGTCTGAGGCATAAGCCAGCCTTGTCAGCCCAATATACACAAGGAAGGGTACATCGGGCTTCCTGGTACTCTAATAGCTTAGGCGAGGTAACGGGTGAAGGCAGGCAGCCAGCTGGAAAGCTGACTGAGGCTACGCAGATGACGTACGCGCGCGTCTTCTTCTCCTCCTCCCCCCGGTTTTCCACCTGCCGCTCCTACGCACTTCGCGTAGCGCTGCCCTTCTTTTCCCCCCCTTACTACGCACTTGGCGCAGCGAGATGCTCTTATTGGCAAAAATCAGGGAAGAGATGCGATTCGCTCGCGACAGGAAAGCCGACAACAGGGATGCACCATGTGCGGGGAGGAGGGGAAGGTGGATTTGGAGAACGGAGAAGGGCTGGGGGGGAAAGAGGAGGAGGAGGAGGAGGCAAAGCTGTTCAGGTGGCTCGGCCGTTCTCTCTCTCTCTCTCTCTCTCTCTCTCTCTCTCTCCCTCTCGCGTCAGCTCAGCCGCTGCCTCTCCGCCTTTTGCCTTGGCGGGTGTGCAGGAGCGTCCAGGTAAAAAAAAAAGAGGGGGGTGTTGCTCGGAAGGCTCTTGGTGCAATGCCGCAGGCTGGTGGCGGCGAGGCGCGCAGATTGTACCATTTCCTCCGGCTCCCCTCCTCTTCGTGCACACTGCGGCGGAGGCTGCCCCCCCCTTTTTTTTTTGCACGGCACGGCAATAGCGGCCAGATCATAACAAGATTAGGAGGACAGCCCGGCAAACCCCTGCTGCATGCCTGAGGAGGACCCGCCTGGCCGGGAAAGGCAAGCGGACGCCGCCACCGCCCCCCGCCCCGCCATCCCTCCACCACCATGTCGGTCGCCTTTGCTTCTGCACGCCCGAGAGGCAAAGGAGAGGTCACCCAGCAGACTATCCAGAAGGTAACGAAAAATAAAGACGCCACCCCAAAATAAAAACGGGAGGGAGGGAGTCTTCAATAGGGACCACCAGCTGTGGGTATCCCAGGGAGGGAGGGAGGGCGAGGGGCGTGCATCCAGCTTCCCCCAACCCGCTCAGCAGCCGGAGATGCACCGCTTCTTCTTCCTCCTCCTCTTCCTCCTCTTCCGTGGCTCCGGCTCCCACGGGCGTTTGCAAAAGGGAAAGCTGCTGTTGCTGCAGCTGCAGCTGCAAGGACGGGGCAAAGGCAGAGGAGAACAAAGCCGAAGGGCTCCCGAGCTCGTGCAAAAGCCTCCCGAACCTCTCGGGGGAAACCCCCCCTTTTGGGGGGGCGGAGCGGGGGCAGCCCGGTCCTGCGAGGTTTGGCTTGGCGGGCGCATTGCAGATCCGCCGGGGGCTCGGCCGGCCGAGGCGCCGGACTCGGGGCGTCGCTTTTGACAGCGCTCCAGCCTTGCGCGGCGGGGAGGATAAAAGGGCGAGGGAGGGTTGAGAAGCAGCCCCTGCCCGACGCATCTTCTTTCTTGGGGGCGCGAGAAGGTTCGGAGATGTGTGTGTGTGTGTGTGTGTGTGTGTGGATTTCACGCGAAGAGCGGCGGTGCGCGCCCGGTTGTCGGAATGGGAACTGGAATGGAGGGGAGGGGGCTTTATTATTGTTGGCGGGTGGGAACGCGTGCAGCGGTTGCCAGCTCCCCGCCGGGGGGAGTGGGCGGTATTCCCTTTCGGGTTGCCTTTTTTTGGGAGGGGGTCGCCTGTCTTCTCTGTAAGGCTGCCTTCTTTCTTTCTTTCTTTCTTTCTTTCTTTCCTTCTATTCGTTCATTCATTCATTCCTTCATTCCGTTGGAAATCAACCCCTAAAGGCTGGTCGACTGGGATGGGTGTGTGTGAATTGAATCCCCTCCTCATCAGAGTGAGGAAAGAAGGAGGAAGGTGCTCCCCACCCCCACCCCCACGAGTTTGGGAGAGCAAAGTGAGGTCCCTCCAGGTGTTATCCAGCCCCGTTTCCCAGGGAAGGACCTCCTAGTCTTTATACTGGAGCTACCAGCCAGTCTGGATCTGATGAGGCAGAAACAATACCCAGGATTTTCAGGGCCTACCCTCTAGCGGGCCACCCACCTTCCCAAGAGCAAGGATGATCCACTGGGCTTTTTTTGGATGTCCCGAGACTACATCACCCAGCATCCTCAGCCATCACGACCCAAGAAGGTGTTTTTGGAATCTTGAAAGAAAAGCTTTGACGTTTTTTGTCTTTGTGTTTGACCACGAGGTGGAGGAAGGTGAGAGGATGGAGCATCAGGTGGAGGGACATGAGGATGGAGCATCAGGTTGGAAGGGACCTTGAAAGTCTTCTAGTCCAAACCTCGTGCCATGATGGACAAATGCCTGCCTTGAAAATGTTCACTGATGGAGCACAAATGGAGCATCTAGGGATGTTCACTGCTGAATAGCTGTGTTGCAAAATGTTTTAACAGCTTAACAGACTTGGAAGGGACCTTGTAGGTCATCTAGTCCAACCAACCGCCCAAGCAGGAGACCCTACACCATTTCTGACAGAGTTCCATCTCTTCTTGAAAGTCTCAAGTGGTGGCGCTCCCACAACTTCCAAAGGCAACTTCTGTTCCCTTGGTTGATTGTTCTCACTGTCAGAAAATGTATCCTTATTTCCAGGTTGAACAACCACCTATCTGAAATAGTATAGGGTCTCCTGCTTGAGCAGAGGATTGGACTAGAAGACCTCCAAGGTCCCTTCCAGCTCTATTCTGATTGAATCTCTCTCCTTGATCAGTTTCCATCCATTTTTCCTTGTCTGGCCTACAGGTGATTTAGAAAATAGCTTGACACTTTCCTCCTCTCTGTGGCAGCCCCTCAAATACTGGAAGACTGCTATTGTGTCTCCCCTGGTCCTTCTCTTCCCTAGACTAGCCAGGCCCAGTTCCTGCAATTGTTCTTCGTATATTTTAGTCTCCAGTTCCCTAATCATCTTGGTTGCTCTTCTCTGCACTCTTCCTAGAGTCTCATGTACTTGTCAGACCTACCACAGCTTGTACTCCTAAACAGAAATGATGATCTTTGACTCCATTTGCTGAGAGAGGTACAGGTTTATTAAAAGTCAAGTGTATTGCAGTAATGCATAGCCAGAACTGAGAATCGCGCACCGAAATCCCTAAGTTCAACTTTTCCCTCCCTTAACTATATCCCATTCTTGTCCCTTGCCCCCTGTCCAGTCAGGTTGAAGCAAGTTGTTTTCAGAAGATCATTTCTAGTGTAGGTTGGGGTGCAGTTTCTTTTTCCTCCCAGCCGGGTGACCTTGAAGCAGTGTCTCCGGAAGATACAGCAGTTAAAACTTTCGCTTTCCCTTCTAAAGCAGCGGTCTCCAACCATGGGGCCGAGGACCACTGGTGGTCCGCGAGAAAAATTTGGTGGTCTGCAGACAAATGTCACCCCTAAAGCACCCCCCAAAGCAATTAATCCAGGCTGTGCAGGAACACAAGGCTGTGCTGCCCACATGCCCTGTGGGAACACAAGGCTTGTGTTGCTTGCATTGCGAACAACACAAGGCAGTGAGAGGAGGGGGGAAAGGGCGGAGGGGGGAACTTGCCCCACTTGCCCCATGCGTCTCGCCTGGCCACCGGGCTGCTTCTTTCCACTTTTTTCTTCTTCTGCTTTTGGCTGCACGCAAGGAAAGCGGCAAAAGTCTTTCTGTCCCCCAAACTCCACCAGAAATGAGTCTTTGGGACCCTACAAGGCATCCTGCTCCAAGAGGCAGCGCCATTCTGATGGAATTTGGGGGAGAGAAAGAAAGACTTCTGCTGCTTCTGCTGCTTTCCTTGCATGAAGCCAAAAGTCTCTCCCGAAGCGGAGCTGGAGACGGTATCCTGCGATCCCAAATAAAGAATGATCGATCGATAGGAAAAAGGGGGTGGGGAATTTTCCTGCACTTTTGGGGGATTTTCCAGGGTCTCTGGTCCACAGGATTTAAAATTATGAGTTTGCTGGTCCCTGAGGTCCAAAAGGTTGGTGACCCCTGCTCTAAAGCATTCCCCCTCTCATCCACCCTCCCCCATGGCAGACTATCACTGCATGGTAATGAAGCCTAACAAATGTGAGGTTGCAGCTGACAGTACTTAAAAGAAAAATCATCCTAGACATAATTCTTACTATTATCAGCTGGAATCAGTCTTATGCACAATGAAGCCATCTTTACTGAAGATTACTGACTGTAATCTTCATGCTGCTCTAATCTAGTTGGGTTATAGATTTTGTTTTTATTTTCCTAGTTCACAGGAAAAGGAGGGACTGGCCAAAATCATCCATCCAGTCTCTGTGCCTCTGGTTGGACTAGGAGTGTCCTAATTCACCGTTCAAATGTTATACCTCAGTGGCATTCTTATTTACAGGTAGTCCTCGATTTACGACCACAATTGAGCTCAAATTTCTGTTGCTAAAGTGAGACAGTTGTTAACTGAGTTTTGACCCATTTTGCAATCTTTCTTGCCACAGTCATTAAGTGAATCATGGCAGTTGTTAAGTTAGTAACACGAGTGTTAAGTGAATCTGGCTTCCCCATTGGCTGAAAAGTGATCCCATGACCCTGGGACACTTCAACCGTCATAAATATGAATCAGTTGCCAAGCCTCCGAATTTTAATCACATGACCATGGGAATGCTGCAGTGGTTGTAAGTGTGAGAAATGGCCATAAGTTGATTTTGTTTCAGTGCCATTGTCACTTCAAGCAGTCACTAAATGAATGGTTGTAAGTTGAAAACTACATCTATATCTTTGTTCTAGTGAGTTAGCATCCTTTATTTCTTCTGTAGTGGTTAAGGCACCAGCTTGAAAGTTAGGAGACTGTGAGTTCCAGTTCTACTTTAAGCACAAAACTACCTGGGTCATCTTGGACTAGTCCCTCTCTCTCAGCCCTAGGAAAGAGGTAATTGAAAATCACCTCCAAAATCTTGCCAAAAAAACTGCAGAAGCTTGTCCAGGAATCAGCACCAATTTGAAAGTGCACACACATATCAAAAGATAAGCAATTACTTCTTCGGCATCAAGTCAGTTTCCTCTGCTTTGTTGAAACAATGGTTAGACAATATTGTTCTGTGCATTGGAAAATTATGACTCGAGAAAACAAACCTGTCACAAAATCTGCCGGCTGTGTTCAGAATGGCCCACGTTTTAAAGGAAAAACGTGCAGGGATCCCAGAGTGATTTAATGAGATGAACAGGTCAAGATTGGGGTGTGCCACTCTTTGGGTCCCCCTCCCCTTCAGAAACGATTCCTCCTCCATGCTCTCTGCAGCTCACCCCTATCCCCCTCCCCCCGACCAAAAAAAGACATGGCTTAACTTGGGCGAGAATTGCTTCAGCCAGAAAAAGCTAATGCAATCCTTGGATGTATAAACAGAAGCATAGAATCAAAATCACGTGAAGTATTAGTATAGCTTTATAGAACCTTAGTAAGGCCACACCTGGAATATTGCGTCCAGTTTTGGGCACATTACAAAAACGATGTTGAAACTTTGGAAAAGCGCAAAGAAGGGCAACTAGGATGATTAAAGGCCTGCAGACTAAAACGTATGAAGAATGGTTGTAGGAACTGGGTATGGCTAGTCTAGAGAAAAGAAGGACTGGGGGAGACCCGATAGCAGTACACCAGGATTTGAGAGGCTGCCACAAAGAAGAGGGGGTCAAATTATTTTCTGGAACCAGTTACCCCTGGAATTGCGCCTGGGCCCCTGATCTCTGCTCCTTCCGCCGTGACCTTAAAACATGGTTATTTTCACAATCTGGACTGGACTGGACTGACAGGGGATCGGGGTTTTTAACTTGGAATGTTTATCTGGCTTTAATTTAATATTTTTTAAATTGTTTTAATTTTTGTACTGTTCGTTTTTTATGTACGCCGCCCTTAGTCCTTCGGGAGAGAGGGCGGCCTATAAGTCCGAATAAACTCAAACTCAAAGCACTAGAAGGAACAAGGAATGGAAAGTAATCAAGGAGAGAAACAATCTGGAATTAAGGCGAAACTTCCTAACAATGAGGACAATTAAACAGCGGAACAGCTTGCCTTCAGAAGTTACAGACGCCCCATCACTGTAGTTTTTAAAGAAAAGACTGGACAACCACTTGTCCAAATGGTATATAGGGTCTCCTGCTTGAGTAGGGAATTGGACTAGAAGACCTCCATGGTCCCTTCCAGCTCTGTTCTGGTTGAAAGCCAACTGACATTCATCCCCAGAATTACAAAAAAGGCCCGTGCTTCATTTTCTAGGTGTCCTTAGCCACATTTTGTTAGCCAGAGTGAGTAGATCCATTGCAATGGATATACGTATAGATAGTTCTCAACTTATGATGGGGTCGCTTAGCAACCGTTCAAAATTATGACCATTCAGACCTGGGGGGGTGGTGGTGTTTACTTCCAACCTGGATTTGAAGCTCCAATGACCACCCCTACCCTTACAATCACAATCACACGGGAGCTCAGCATTTAGGGCTGTGTGTAGCATCCCAGTCATGTGGCTATCTTTTATTATGCTTTTGCAGAAAACCTGCATTTATGTCTAGTTTTCAGCAAACCCGGTAACCAGCCATTGGTTCTCTTTAACGACTGTGGCGTTTGCTTTATAGCTGTCTCATTCATTGAATGAGCCCTGCAAATAAGCTGATAAAATCACCTGGGTGACCCAATTTATGTCTATTCGCGACTTACTACCGTGATGGGCAGTTATGGTTGTAAGTCAAGAACTCTCTGAACAGGTAATCCTCAACTTATGGCCTCAGGGGAGCCCAACATTTTCATTGCTAAGTAGGGCAGTTGTTAAGTGCATCATTCCCCATTTTACAACCCTTTTTTGCCACAGTTGTTAAGCAAATTGATGCAGCTGTTAAGTGAATCATGCAGTTGTGAAGCGAATCTGGCTTCCTCCATTGATTTTGCTTGTTGAAAGGCAGCTGGGAAGGTTACAAATGGTGATCACATGACCCCAGGACAGTGTTTCTGTCATAAATGTATCCCAATGGACAAGTGCTTGAATTTTGATCACGTGACCATGGGGATGTTGTAACGGTCATAAGTGTGAAAACCGGTCATCAGTCACTTTTTCAGTACTGTTGTAACTTTGAATGGTTTAAAGATACATTTTCTGAGAGTGAGAACAATCAACCTGTGGAGTAGAAGTTGCCTTTGGAAGTTGTGGGAGCTTTATCCTTGGAGACTTTCAAGAAGAGATTGGACTGCTATTTGGCAGAAATGGTGTAGGGCCATGATGGCAAACCTATGGCACGCATGCCACAGGTGGCACGCAGAGCCATTTGTGCCTGCACATGAGCTGCAGGCAAACTTACCTCACTAAGCATGTGTGCGCCTCACAGCTGATTTTTGGTCGGTTTGAGGCCTTTTTCGGCCTCCCAGAGGCTTGAGGAAGGCTTCTGCAGGCTTTGCAGGCCAAAAACTAGCCCTGTTTCATCACCTTTGGTATTTTCGGAAAAACAGGAAGTGATGAAACGGGGCTAGTTTTCAGCCTGCAAAGCTTGCAGAAGCCTGCAGAAGCCTTCCTCAAGCCTTTGGGAGGCCAAAAAGGCCTCAAACCAGCCGAAAATCAGCTGTGAGGTACAGTGCAGGTAAGGGGGTGGTGAGGGTGGGGGGATTGCACGCGCATGTAAGGGGTGTGGGGGCTTGATGCTGGCACGCGAGCGCAAGTGTGCAAGCATGCACACAATTTTTGGCACAGGAGCCCAAAAAGGTTAGCCACTACTGGTGTAAGGTCTCCTGCTTGGGCAGGAGGTTGGGCCTACAAGGTCCCTTCCAACTCTGTTAATCTGAAGATCTGGTCACTAAATGGATACCTGTACACTATGGACTATTGTTAATAAGGTCAGAATCTATCCCAGACATGGAGGATAAATAATGTTAATCTCATTGAAGTCACCAAGGGAATGCTTTTATTATTATTTTTCTGAAATAATTCCCAAATGAAGGCAAATGTAGGTGTCGCAGGATAATTTCTCTCTACCGGAATGTGTGCTTTGGGAAATTCCCCGGGGATGGGCTCTAGGACGAGTCCAAAAGCTCAGAAGACTAAACTTCTGGTCCCTGTGACCGACCCAGATTGGATCCTGCAACAAACAACTCCGTGGACCGTCTATGGAGATCTCCCATCATCCAGGCCATAGTTGCCCCCAAGGTGCTTTTTTCAAAAGGCAACTGGACTTTGTTTTTCCTTGAAGACGTTTCGCTTCTCATCCAAGAAGCTTCTTCAGTTCTGACAGTTTTGACAGAACTGAAGAAGCTTCTTGGATGAGAAGCGAAACGGCTTCAAGGGAAAAAAAACAAAAATCCTTTTGAAAAAAGTAACAGATAACAGATAATTAGAGTTGGAAGGGCCTTGTAGGTCATCTAGTCCAACCCCCCGCCCAAGTGGGAGACCCTACACCATTTCTGACAAATGGCAGTCCAATCTCTTGCAAGTCTCAAGTGATGGCGCTCCCACAACTTCCGAGGGCAAGCTCTTTCATTGGTTGATTGTTCTCACTGTCAGAAAGTTTCTCCTCAATTCCAGGTTGAATCTCTCCTTGTTCAGTTTCCATCCATTATTCCTTGTCTGGCCTGCAGTGCTTTAGAAAATAGCTTGACCCCTTCCTCCTCTCTGTGGCAGCCCCTCAAATATTGGAAGACTGCTATCTTGTCTCCCCTGGTCCTTCTCTTCACTAAACTAGCCAGGCCCAGTTCCTGCAACCATTCTTCATATGTTTCAGCCTCCAGTCCCCTAATCATCCTGGTTGCTCTTCTCTGCACTTTTTCTAGAGCCTCAACATCTTTTTTATAGTGTGGTGACCAAAACTGGATGCAGTACTCCAGGTGTGGTCTCACTAAGGCTTTATAGAGTGTTATTAGTACCTCCCTTGATCTCGATTGTATCCCTCTGTTAATACAACTTAGGATTGCATTAGTACCTTTGGGATAACTCCATTGATTGCTAAAGAAAAGAAAATGTGGCTCTTAAGGATGACATCAAAGTGGCAAATTGCCCAATTAGTACCATGCCTTATTTGGGTTTATACACAAAAAGCCATGTTTGCACACCCTCTAGTCTGTTTGATTAACTCAGCTGTGATTTATGGAACTAACACATTTTTTTCTTGCTCTCCGTGATTCTTACAGCCACAGCTGGAGCTTAACATGCTAGGCTAAAATGCTGCAATCTAATCCTTTAGCTTGTTATTCAGGTTGTCCTGTGAATATAGCCGTTTATTAGGCTAGCATAATGACCTGGAATGTTTACAAGAATCATGGTTGCTTTCTTCAGCAGGTTTTTTTTCCCTGTATTTTATTCATATTTATCCCTCTTACAATTTATGGGTGTATTTTATATGTATTTTGCTTTGAGACTGGGTTCACACATCATTATGTTGAACCTTGGTTTGCTTTAACATGCTGAACATACAATAGTCTGACTTCCTGTAATACAGAGGCCTCCAAACTTGGCAACTTTAAGACTTGTGGACTTCAACTCCCAGAATTCTCCAGCTAAGCATAGCTGGCTGGAGAAGTCTGGGAGCTGAAATCCACAAGTCTTAAAGTTGCCAAGTTTGAGGATCCCTGCTGTAATATATCCCTCCAAAATCAAACAAAGAATATTAAGGCCACAAGTGAATCTAATGGCTGGTTTTGACTCTGGTTTGCTCCAGTGTGTGAACTCGTCCATTACGAATTGTGAACCGTGGTTTGATGCAATCTGAGATGTGACCATGTTTTTAACCCTACTTTCATAAACAAGTTACAGATAGTCCTCAACTTATGACAGCTGACTTAGCAAACTTCAAAGTTACGGCAGACATATCTGGGGTACTTACAACCCATAGACAAAGTTCCAATGGCTGGACCCCCCTCCCTCTGCGGTCATGTGACCACATTTCATGTGCTTGTCAACCAAGCCACATTTGCAGATGTTTGCAGAGTCTTGTGGTAATATGATTGTGTTTTATGACCATTTGGCGAAAAATTTAGAAAAACTCCAGCCACAGCAAACAGAATAACAGAGTTGGAAGGGACCTTGGAGGTCTTCTAGTCCAACCCCTTGCTCAGGCAGGAAACCCTACGTACCATTTCAGACAAATGGCTGTCCAGTCTCTTCTTAAAAACCTCCAGTGTTGGAGCATCCACAACTTCTGGAGGCAATTTGTTCCACTGATTAATTGTTCTCACTGTCAGGAAATTTCTTCTTGGTTCTAGATCGCTTCTCTTCTTCATTACTTTTTGGTTTGTTTAACAACTACAGATTCGCTTAACAACCACTGCAAAAAAAAGTCGTGAAATTAGGTCTTTAATGTTGGTGACCTGATTTACAACTGTCATGATTTAAAACTGTGATGGGCATGCTCCGTTATGGTCATAACTCAAAGACTTACCTGTACAGGACGCATCAAACCATAATCCAGAAGATGATCTACGATGGCTACATTCAAGCAAAAGCAGCAAACTATGACATGGCTGCTTTCATGGGTGAACCTATTCAATACTGTCAGCCGTGTCCAAAACATGGGGATCCAAACAGCAACGTGGCAGCTGCTACCATCTGACTGAACTCTACCTTTTTTTTATATACATCATGATGCAAATAAAAAAGAAGTGAGATTTTGATTGCATGCTGCCTTTGGCACCTACCCTGCAGACCAGTTTTACATTTTGCAAACAAATTACAGGAGCCATTTGCAAGGTGGAAAAGACATATAAATATATGATTTTGCCTATGCATTTGAAGCATAACGTGTTAAAATGAGGAACTACTAAGTTCAATATTAACATGTTCTGCTGATACGATCTCATCCTACAGAACCTGCGGAAGATTTTGACCTTACAAAACCTTATTGATCAATAGCAATGATAATTGCTGAAGAAGCTTCTTGGATGAGAAGTGAAACTCTTCAAAGAAAAAAAACAAAGCCCAGTTGCCTCCAGAAAAAGCACCTTTGGGACAACCATGACCTGGATGACTAAGAATCTCTACAGACTTTTAGCTATACAATTTGGGACGAACACCCTTTGAACGGTGTGGGAGTAGGAATGGATTTCCAGAGGGAAAAAAATTGCAGATTTCAGGAACCAGGAGTACCACTCAGGTGACCCTGAAGGCATAGATAAACCTCCAAGTGCTTCAACAACCTCTTAAAAAAAAGGGTCTTCAAACTTGGCAGGTTTAAGACTTGTGGACTTCGATTCCCAGAATTCCTGAGTTAACATGACTGGAGGAGGAATTCTGGGAGTTGAAGTCCAAAAGCCTTAAAGGTGTCAAGTTTGAAGACCCCTGCTCTAAAAGGATGCAAATGACCAGCTGCCTGCAAGGAATATAAATCCTTCCGTTCCCCACCCTCCAGTCAGAGCTGAAGAAGCTTCTTGGATGAGAAGCAAAACATCTTCAAAGAAAAAACAAGAAAGTCCAGTTGCCTGACAAAGCACCTTTGGGACAACTCTGACCTGGAAGACTGAGAATCTCTGCAGAGTTTTAGCAATGATAATGTTTTAAGCCAGCTGTTGACTTTGGCCCAGCTCCTTCTTTTAGCTCAATCCTACTCACAGGGTGGTGGTGGTTGTGGTGAAAACAGGCGGGAATGTTTGCTACGTACGCTGTCTCGAGCCAACAAAAAAAAATGAAGGCAAGATAAATTTTAAAATTAAACGTAGATGATGGTGAAACATTTCATTCCATTAATGCAAATATTATTCCACTGCTTTGCTAAATGCTGGTTTAGATTTCATAGTACTTAATGCAAAAACATGGTTTGCAAGGAGTATCAAAAGTTTTAGCAGGATCAAATGAGGTTTCTCAGCTACCTTTCAATCAGTAATGGCTGGATCTCCTTTGTTGCTTTTAAATCCAGATGTTGGATGAAAATCACCATCTGATACAATGCATCATGGACTATCAGAGCAAGGGCAAAACAGCAGAATGTACTCAGTGAGTATGAATTTATAGCTTGATGCTAAAATACGATGAGCTTTATCATTTCGTGACCAACTGCCAGCAGATGAAAAGAACAATTGTATTATTGCTAACGTGGAGAACATCTGCTATTTCTTTGTCTTGAGCCAGGATCTTCACATTGTTCTTTACAGAGGGAGTGAAGGGGTCAAAAAAGTCAAGATGGCTGCAATCACATTTTTCATGCCCTGTTTCTTGTATATACTATGGCAGTTATCTTGATTTCTGTTACTCTCCTCCATAGACTCTCCTGCCTCTAACAGAGAGGTCTCCAAGCCTGACAAATTTACGACTTGTGGACTTCAACTCCTAGAATTCCTCAGACAGCTTTGGGGATTCCTGGGAATTCCTGAGCTAGCCTGCTGGCTGAGGAATTCTGGGAGTTGAAGTCCACAAGTCTTAAATTGGCCATGTCTGGAGACCCCTGCTCTCTAAAGCATTCATCTCTAGAGGTGACTGTTTTCAACCATACCTCATTTATGTTATTTGGTCTGACATTTGTTTTAGATTTGTGCTACACCTATAAATGAAATTCTAGCTTCATCATCAAAGGGTGGGGGTCACCAACAGGTTAAAGCAACAGCTGGTCTCTCAACTGAAGCTGAACCTCAAATTGCCAAACCCAGTTGAGCTTAGTTGTTGTGTAACCAGGGGTGCAGGGGTGGGATGCTACCAGTTCTGCCCGGCTCTATAGAACCGGTAGCTCTGAAGAGCAGCAGACACTGAACCGGTTCTGTGTCTGTTGCTGTTTTGGCCCACCCGCCCGCCTGGGCTCTTACCTGTCCTTTATTTCCTGCTTTTTCAACCTCGGCTGCTTTGCGTGGTGCAGCTGAGGTTGAAAAAGCAGCAAAAAAGTGGCTTTTCAAACGCTGCTCACCCGCATGCAACACTTTTCAGCTGTCCAGATGGCACAGCTAAAGGTTCTTTTGCCGCTCCTCAGGTGTGTTATTTGCCCAAACTAACGTAGTAGATAAGACTTTTGCATTGTGTTGACACATGTGATCACCGAACTGGTTGTTATACCGGCAGCATCCCACTCCTGTGTGTAACTTCCACTTGGGTTCAGCAGACAACCAAGTGCAGTGTAATCAAATGCACACTCTAATTGTTTCACCCCCATTCTGACAGGCTGCCTCTCTCAAACTGCAGAAATTTCTGGTGCTTTTCCCTTCCCTTTTACACCCCCCTCCCATTTCAAGTGATTTCATTCCAGGGACTAGAATCCTCCAGGAATATTTAGCATCCATTTTAAGCTCCTCCACACCACCAACCCCTCTTAAAATCCAGCGTGTTTTAGAAAAGTACCTCTGCACTGCATGTATTAATGCTGTGTCTAATTCTGTCTCTGCAAAGGAACCCCTCTGTCTTTATTGACGGATAGATGGAGGGGAATATTCGTAGCTCAGGGTTGACATGAGGGGTCCTTGGTGCTCTCTGAGCTTGGTGGTTTCCTTGCAGATGTTTCATTACCCAAACTAGGTAGCCTCATCAGTGCAGCAGTGATACACTGATGATGTTACCTACTTGGATAATGAAATGTCTGCAAGAAAACAACCAAGCTCAAAAGAGTAAGGAACTCTTAGTAACTGACTCTTTAGCTTTCATGTCATGTAATATAGGGCAAAGAGGAATGTGTCAGTTTCGATGCCCAAAAATAAAGGAGTTGGCTACAAGGATCAAAAATACAACACATCGAACATTTTTGATTCTTGGGGTGACATTTTAGCAGTTTCGGAATAAATGCTAACTATTGCTGCTTATTAGAGTTAAGCAGGTGAGGGTTTTTGGGGGGTGGATTTGATGGTGACAAACATGTTTGGGATTTTAAAGAAAAAGGGCCAAATTCAGATGCAGGTTTAAAAGGAGAAATGTTTCCAACACAGTTTATTTTTCTCAGATATATGCTGTTTTCTTTTGTCTATAGATACCAACAAATCTTACACAGAAATCTGGTTTACTTGGCCACCATAGCAGACTCTAATCAGAATATGCAGTCCTTGCTGCCTGCTGTAAGTATCTGCATGTGAGTCAAACCAAGTTTATTGCTGAATGAGCCAATTCGAAAGAAGTCCCATCAGTTTGAGCAGAATCCTTTGCTTGTGCTTTATGGGAGGTAGGGGAACAACCAGAAAGACACCTGATGTGTGGGTTGCAGTAGAATTAAAGTGTTTGTGTTATGGACTAAGAGATGTTGGGTATGGTTTATACCTGTACATGAGGACACACAATGGATCTGATGAAGAAAAATATTTGTAGCTCAGGGTGAAATGAGGGGTCCTTTATTTTCTCTCTGAGCTTGATTGTTTTCTTGCATATGTTTCATTCCTTAAACTAGGTAACCTCATCAGCGCACCAATGACACACTGATGATGTTACCTTGTTAGGTAATGAAATGTTTGCAAGACAACAACCAAGCTCAGAGACCTCCAAGAATCCACGCTTCACAATGTGACCATGTAACACCTCTGTGAGTCATCCTGCCTGCCAGGAAAGAGCAATTCAAAGTGCTGGTGACCACCTATAAAGCTCTGCATAACCCAGAATCAAGTTATCTGCAGGGCCATCTCGCTCTGTCCCTATTTGCCATACCAGAACTGTCAAAATCGATGTCCTCTGGCTTCCATCTATTAGACAGTGCCATCTAGTGGCACCTAGGAGTTATGTCTCCACTGTTATTGCCCCTGAAACAGCATCCCCAACCTTATTGGCCTTCTGTAAATCGTTAAACCTAGATGTGATCACATTTTTTTTCCTTTCGACCCTAACCTAAAAAATAGATGATGATGGTAGCAATAGCACTTAGACTTATATACCGCTTCACAGTGCTTTACGGCCCTCTATAAGCCAGGGGCCTCCAACCTTGGCCACTTTAAGACTTGTGGACTTCAACTCCCAGAATTCCTCAGCCAGCAAACCAGCAAAAAGCTGGCTGAGGAATTCTGGGAGTTGAAGTCCACAAGTCTTAAAGTGGCCAAGGTTGGAGACTCTTGCTCTAAGCGGTTTACAGAATCAGCCCATTGACCCCAACAATCTGGGTCCTCATTTTACCGACCTCGGAAGGATAGAAGGCTGAGTCAACCGTGAGCCTGTCAGGATCGAACTGCTGGTGGTCGGCAAGATTTAGCCTGCAGTACTGCATTCTAACCACAGCACCACCACAGCTCTTAATGTTGATTATGATGATGATTTGTCTATTGTTTGCATTGTGTTTCATTCTTTTGGGTTTAAGTTTTACGGTGAGCTATCTAGAGTCATGATGGCAAGACGGGCACCTAACTACAAGTAGTCCTCAACTTAGAACAGTTCATTTAGTGATCATTCAAAGTTACAAAGGCACTGAAAAAAATGACTTATGGCCATTTTTTACAGTTACAACTTTTGCAACATCCCCGTGATCAAGTAATCAAAAATTAGATGCTTGGCAACTGGCATGTATTTATGACAATTGCGTGTCCTGGGGTGATGTAATCCCCTTTTTGTGACCTTTTGACAAAGATAGTCAATGGGGAAGCCAGATTCATTTAACAACTAGTTTGCTAGCTTATCAACTGCAATGATTCACTTAACAACTGAAGCAAGAAAGGTCATAAAATGTGGCAAAACTCATTTAACAAATGCCTTGCTTAACAGCAGAAATTGGGCTCAATTGTAGTTGTAAGTCAAGGATTACCTATATATCAGTTGTACCAGTCCATCCATCCATCAAGAAAGAGAAAAACCCAGCTTCTTTATTAAACACTTTTGTCTTTTTGTTCCTCTCTCACAGCCACCAACACAAAACATGAACCTCGGCCCAGCTGGAATGAGTCAGAGTGCCTCCAATCAGTCTCTCCATTCACAGAGCAATCTCAGTGATGCAATCAGCACGGGGCTTCCAACATCGTCTCTCATGCAGAGCCAGATTAGCAATGGTAAGTGGTCCACGGTTGCCTAGCAACCGCATGACGGATACATGGAGGGGTTTTTAAAACTAATCAAGGTTGAGTGTTTAGAGCTGGCTGAGGTATTCTGGGAGTTGAAGTCCAGGTATCTTAAAGTGACCGAGATTGAGCAAAAAACATTTCTAAAACCATGGGGGGAAAACATTTGCATGTTTTCAGTTTATATTATCAGCAGCTAGGATTCTGCAACCACCACTTTTCACATGGTTGCAAGAGGCCCAGACTGTGGGAAGCTAAGTGTGAAAATGTTAGATACCTTCTCAAATCAGTGTTGAGCCTTTTCACCTTCCATTTGCATTGCAAGAATATTCCAGAAAATGTTTGTGTGTGGAAGAAAAGGGGTGGGAAATCAAAGAAATTAAAAAGACTTAACTATTTGTTATTGCATAACCTTTCAGGGATCACAGTCATAGGATGTTATTGTCCCTGTTTTGTTATTTCTGTATCTGCCTGCCTGCCTGCCTATCCATCCATCTATCATCTGTCTGTCTCTCTCATCTATCTCTATCTCTATTTCTAATATATATAACATCTATCTTTATTATATCTATCTACTTACGTCTGTCTGTGTGTTTTATCTGTCTATTTATCTATCTATCTACCAATCTATCCATCTATCATCTGTCTGACCGTCCATCCGTCCGTCCATCCAATCTAATCTAATTTAATCTAATCTAATCTAGAGACCTCTTGAATTCCCAAATAATTCTGGGCATCTAACATCCCAAAGCAAGAAACAATAAAATGAAAGCAGTGCCAGAAGACATTTCATTCATGTCTACTCTAGTTACTTGCTATTTACCATAAAAAGATGACAATCATACAACTAAAACATTAAGAATCGGTGGATCAGTGGCTAAGGCACTGAGCTTGTCTATCAGAAAGGTCAGCAGTTCGGCAGTTCGAATCCCTAGCACTGCATAACGGAGTGAGCTCCCATTACTTGTCCCAGTTTCTGCCAACCTAGCAGTTTGAAAGCATGTAAAAATGCAAGTAGAAAAATAGGGACTCCTTTGGTGGGAAGGTAACAGCGTTCCGTGCACCTTCGGTGTTTAGTCATGCCGGCCACATGACCACGGAAACATCTTCAGACAGCGCTGGCTCTTCTCCTTTGAAACAGAGAGGAACAGCGCCCCCTAGAGTCGGGAACAACTAGCACGTATGTGCAAGGGGAACCTTTACTTAATTGAAAGTCTGTCTAAGAGAAGCACCTTTAAAGACTTTTAAAAAGTGAGCCAAGAGGTCAGGCCCCTCAACTCAACAAGGATTATGTTGCAAGGAATTGGGTCAGACCCAGAGAAAGCAACACAAGATTTTTGGTTTGGTTTGGGGTTTTTGCCCCTTCTTTGCAGACACTGTGATTGATCAAAAAGTATGTTTTGCAGCCTGAACATCTTTTTTCTTCTTCTTTCTGCTTGCTTTCTACCTAGGTCCCAACCACGTGTCTATGCAGCAGTCGGGTCAGAGTACCATGCCCACAACTTCCCTGAGCATGACTCTCAGTAGCCATGGAACTGGGCCCAGTTATAGCCACACGGTGCCTGCATCTCAGAGCGTTGCCATGCAAGGCCAGGGATCGATTGGCAACTACGTCTCGCGAGCAAATCTCAGCATGCAGTCCAACCCAGGTACGGTGGACTTAACCTTTGCCCTTTGCCCTGCTTGGACCAATGCAGCCTCTTTGGTCTACAAGTGCCCACTTCGGCTTTCAATAATGGCAATCAATTCATCGATTAAACCACCCAACGAGATGCAGTGGAGTGCTGAGAAAAGTCAAACTCCTGTAATTAGAGAGGAAAAAAGCAAATGCAGAGGTCTAGAATAGGAATATTTAGGGGATCAACCTATTTTCCAAAGCACCTGAAGGCCAAACCAGGAATAATGGATGGAAACTGATCAAGGAGAGATTCAATCTGGAAATAAGGAGAAATTTTCTGGCAGTGAGAACAATCAACCAATGGAACAGAAGTTGCCTTCAGAAGCTGTGCGAGCTTCGTTGCTGGAGGCTTTCAAGAAGATATTGGACTGCCATCTGTCAGAGTTGGTGTAGGGTCTCCTGCTTGGGCGGGGGGTTGGACTAGATGCCCTACAAGGTCCCTTTCAACTCTGTTATTCTGTTTAGTACCTGGCTCAGCAGTAGTAACTGTGAGAAGGATAATACTATTGGTTCCTTTCTCTGGAACTTAGCATGTCCAGTCTGTTCTGACCAAGGGTTCCTGAGACATTAACAATCACACGCTGTTCCCAAAAACCTTTTTTTTTTTAATTTCAACAGCTGTGAATTATATGCATTCACAGCCCGTAATGGGTCCCAAACAGTTTGTGAATAGTCCAACAGAAGTCTGCCACAGACTTTTGGGATAAGGCTGATAAGCACTGACCTTTATCTCCCTTGAAATGCTGCCCTCAACTAAATTGCCAATTAGCTGCACAAGGCCAAATGGAGCACAAAGTCAACACGGAGCTTCCGAATTTAACCAACCAGAAGAACAAAGTTGCTTCCTGCAAAGGCTCATGTCCCTTTGCTCTTCCTTTATGTCTTATGGGAGGGGCCAATCATCTCCAAGCCTTACTCCCGAGTTGCCCCTTTGGTCTTAACTGTTCTTCTGTCAGCTCTGTGCAAGCGTGCACTAGGAACAGGCTCCCCTGTTCCTCTGCCTCACTGATGTCAGATTCTGGAGGCTCTGGAGTCAGCACATAACTCCCAGATGGCCCTGGCCCCATCTCTGTGTCGGACACAGATCCTTGTCTGAATCCTCCCCAGACTCCAGGACTGGCCCATGTTCCTCCCCACTATCTGACTCTGCTGCCAGCTCCTCAGGCCACAGGTGGACCACAACACAGCCAACCCAAGCAGTCTTGGTTAATTAATGGGGTTAATGCTTTAGGAGTTTGTGCAAACTCAGAAACTGGGTTAATTCAGCAGCCAAGTTAAGCATGTCGTGGGAACCCAGCTTGCAATTCTTTGTGTTGCAGTTTCCATGATTCACCAGCAAGCAGCAACATCCCATTACAACTCCCCGCAAGCGGGAACCCAACATTACCAAGGGCAGTCTTCCATTGCCATGATGAGCCAGAGTAATCAAGGAAACAGCCTCATGGGGCAGCGGCCAATGGGCTCTTATCGAGCTTCACAGCAAGGTGAGTGTAAAAAGGGGGGGTTTCTAGATGGATAAAGATTCCCAGAGACCACTGTGCAAATAGCAAGCAGCAACCTTCTCAATACTTGTGAGGATCCCTGCCTATGGCACCCCAAGGAAAGATTTTGGAAACAAAACAACAGACAGTTTAACACTGATGATGTTACCTAGTTAGGGTAATGAAACATCTGCAAGAAAACAAGCAAGCTCAGCAAGCACCAGGAATCCACAAAATAACAGACATTCTAATCTATTAATTGGTTCAGTTGGCAGAATTCATGAAACCCTATCCCTTTGATCTTAATAAATCAGGGGTGTCAACCTCAAGGCCTGCGGGCCAGATCTGGCCCGTGGGGCCAGCCTGGAAATAGCAAAGATCAGCCCTTGGTGCCTCTGGCAGCCAAAACAGGGTATGGAGGGGCCACAAGGGGCCCTCTGTGCCCCGTTTTTGGCCTGGATGGCTTCCTGTAGCACTCTGCCAGCCAAAACAGGGCACGGGAGGGCACTTGAGGCCTCCCCGCACCCCATTTTGGCCAGCAAGGTGCTGCAGGAGGCCATCCAGGCTGAAAACAGGGTGTGGGAGGCCTCATGTGGCCCCCTGTGTCCCGTTTTCGTTGGCAAAATGCTGCAGGGGGCCATGTCCCCCCCTCCCCTCCTGGCCCACGGAAGAGAATTACAATGCTGATCCGACCCTCGAAGACATCCAGTTTGACACACTGCAATAAATCTTATTTTAATTATTATTATTTTATTAGACTTGTATGCCGCCCTCTCTCCCTAAGGACTCAGGGCGGCGAACAATAAAAACCCAATACAAATTACAATAAAAAAACATTAAACCAATACAAGCCTAATCAATCATTATAAAAATTTAAAAATTAAAACAAGTAAAAATCAACCCACACCCTCGAAGTCAGTCCAGACCGGCCTGTTGAAACAAGCAGGTCTTCAGGTCCCGGCAGAAGGAGCAGAGATCAGGGGCCAAACGGAGGTCCACGGGGAGTTGGTTCCGTAGGGCGGGTGCTCCCACAGAAAAGGCCCTACCCCTGGGCACCCCCAGTCGACAATGCCTAACTGATGGTATCCCAAGGAGGCCCCGCCTATGGGAGCGTACTGGGCGATCAGAATGTGATGCTGGCAGGAGGCGTTCCTGCAAGTACCCTGGCCCCAAGCCATTTAGGACTTTATAGGACTTGCTAAAAAGTACTCTGAAAATCATAATTGGAAAAGCATTACTTTTAATTCAAGTCACTCCTGAAGGGCTTGAAGGTAGCAACAGCACTTAGACTTATATGCCACCCCACGGTGCTTTTACAGCACTCTCTCTGGGTGGTTTACAATGTAGAAGCATTATTTGCTTATTACCTCCAACAACCTGGGTCGTCATTTTACCGACCTCGGAAGGATGGAAAGCTGAGTCAATCTTGGACTGGTCAGGATCGAACTCCAGGCTATGGGCAGAGTTTGCCTGCAATACTGCATTCTAACCACTGCGCCAGTCCTTACAAAACCTCCTCCTTTGAGCAGTTGGGTGTAATGGTTAAGGCATCAGGATAGAAACTGGGAGACCGTGAGTTCTAGTCCTGCCTTCAGCATGAAACCAACCAACCAACCTTGTACAAGTCACTTTCTCTCAGCCTAGGAAGGATAGGCATTGCCAGAAACCGGGCCATGCAAACAAGCGAGGCCCCATCTGTGGGATGCAGGCAGCATGCAAAACCATGCCTCTTCCAGTCCACCGAAAAACCTCTCTCCATGGAACTGGTCCCCAGGGGCCCAAAAATTTGGGGGCCACTGCAATAGCAGACCAAACCACTTCTGAAAAATCTTGCCAACAAAACTGCAGAGACTTGCCCAGGAAGTCTCTGAAAATTAGACATAGTTGAATGGAAGGAAGAAAACAACCCACCCTTCTGGATGTCCAATTAGCCGGAAAAATATTACTTTGTAAACATAATCTCATTTAAAGATCCTAAGACACATCTTTAACCTTTTTAAAAACATTAACCCACTTTCAATGCTTCATTCCAAATTTTTCACCGCGTTCCATGATCTGACTTACTGATATTCTTCAGTTGCCCATAAAAACAGGCTGAAGGTTAGAGTCATAAGAACATCTTTTTCACTCTAATCCCAATGTAGGGATTTTCAGTGCTGCTGACACTCTTAATATTTTTCTGTGTCTTTCAGGTTCTTCTCAGCAGTACTTGGGTCAGGAGGAATATTATAGTGAGCAATACAGTCATGGACAAGGATCTTCAGAACCCATGAACCAGCAATATTATCCTGACGGTAATGGTGCTGAACAGGGAGAGACGTATGCCCACGTGGCACTGAATTGCAAGAGGCTTAGAACATAAAATAAAATGATAAACTAGAGGTTGTGACCTGAAAATAGGAATAGAAATAGAAATAGAAATAGAAATAGAAATAGAATAGAATAGAATAGAATAGAATAGAATAGAATAGAATAGAATAGAATGGGACCTTGGAGGTCTTCTAGTCCAATCCCCTGCTCAGGCACGAAACCCTATACCATTTCAGACTGAGGTGGCCTAGAGGTGAAGTTCTCACCTCACAATTGGAGGCTATGAGTTCGATCCTAGGTAGAAGCTAATATTTGGAATAGACTGTCCTGCTCGAGCAGGGGGTTGGACTAGATGACCTCCAAGGTCCCTTCCAACTCTGTTATTCTATGATCTAAATGGTTGTCCAATCTCATCCTAAAAACTTCCAGTGTGGGAACACCCACAACTTCTGGAGGCAAGCAGTTCCACTGGTTAATTGTTCTAACTGTCAGGAAGTTTCTCCTTAGTTCTAGGTTTGCTTCTCTCCTTGATCAGTTTCCATCCATTGCTTCTTGCCCTGCCCTCAGGTGCTTTGGAGAATAGCTTGACTCCCTCTTCTTTGTGGCAGCCCCTGAGATCTTGGAACACTGCTATCCTATCTCCTCAAGTCTTTCTTTTCATGAGACTAGACATACCCAATTCCAGCCACCGTTCTTTACCAGGGGTCTCCAACCACCAGTCTCTGGACCAGCACTGGGCCTGACATGCCAGAAACTGGTCCATGCAAACAAACGAGGCTCCATCCATGGGATGCAGGCAGTACACAAAACCACACCCCCTCCAGTCCACGGAAAACCCCTCTCCATGGAGTCGGACCCTGGTGCCCAAAAGGTTGTGGGAGGGCACTGATTTAAACTACAGATAGTCCTCGACTTACAACCACAATGGAATCCAAAATTTCTCTGTTTTAAATGAGACATTTGGTAAGTGAGTTTTGCCCCATTTTACGACCTTTCTTGCCACAGTTCTTAAGTGAATCACTGCGGTTGATAAGTTAAGAACCCGTTTGTAAAGAAAAATCTGTCTTCCCCATTGACTTTGCTTGTCAGAAGGTCGCAAAAGGGGATTACATGACCCCTGGGATGCAGCAATGTTCATAAATATGACCCAATCACCGAGCATCTGTATTTTGATCACGTGACCATGGGGATGCCGCAAAGGTCGTAAGCATGAAAAATGGTCATAAGCCATATTTTTCAGTACCGTTGTAGCTGTGAAGGTCACTAAATGAACTGTTGTGTAAGTCGAGGTCTACCTGTATATGCATCTATAGAGGTCACCATTGTGGAGGACAGATTAGCCTGTACCACCATGCACATTCTTCCATTGTTTAATCTCAGCTATGTGCATTAACACATTTAGAGGTGACCAGCATGAAGGATGGAATAATCTAATAATCTCCATGTTGTAATTGTTTAATTTAAACTACCTGCATCAACTCATTTAGAGGATACCAGCGTTGAGAATAGGTTAAAGTTGTTGCAGCTTTGCTCAGCAATTTCAGGAGAATAGATCCGTGATGGCGAACCTATGGCACACGTGCCACAAGTGGCACGCAGAGCCATTTATGCTGGCACGCAAGCTGCAGGCACACTTACCTCACTGCGCATGCCCGCGCCTCATAGCTGATTTTTTTTTCAGTTGGTTTGAGGCCTTTTTTCCCAGCCTCTGCAAGGCTTTTCAGGACGAATTATAGGCCCATTTCGTCACTTCCTGTAATACCGGAAGTGATGAAACGGGCCTATAATTTGGCCTGAGAAGCCTTGCAGAGGCTTTCCCCAAGCCTCTGGGAGGCTGAAAAAGGCCTCAAACCAGCCGAAAAATCAGCTGTGAGGCACAGTGCAGGTAAGGGAGTGGTGGTGGTGGGGATTGCATGTGCATGCTCAGGGGGCATGGGGAGGAGGGGTGCTCATTGCATCCTGGGTGCTGGCACGCGAGTATGGATGTGTTGGCTCACTCGCAATTTTTGGCACAGGAGCCCAAAAAGGTTAGCCACTACTGGAATAGATGATCTTCTAGCTAGGGAGTGAATACCCATCAAACCAAGATTTTAAATCTGGAACCAATTAAAATTTCCACCGAATGAAAATGATCTTTTCAGCTATGTTCAAACTGAACGGGAGTATCATTGATTTTAATGGCACATTTAATTCCCTTCATAATTTCTGTATTTTTAAAATCATCCACTCCTATAATCCCCCAAATTGCCATTGTACAGGCTAGCTGGAGGATTTTAAGCATTGGAGCCCACAGGGAAGGTGTGTGGTCAAGCAACAACATGTGGGTTGCCACTAAAGAGGCCACTTCAATCCTTTTTAACTGGGCCGTGACATCACTTGCAAGCATGAAAAGGACAGAGTTTGCATTGAGACGTCACAACGTAGATTTAATGATTTCCACAAAATTCTAGCTTGCTGCAGACAACCCTGATGGTGAATTGTCATAACACATCTAGAAGGCATCGGGTTAGGGATGTAACATCTGATCTGGAAATTGTGTGGCCTTCCGGGAAAGTACCCTGCCACCTCCTCTGAGTAGTTATATCCCATGCAATTCAGTCTGATCTGTCACAATGCAGGCAGGATTAGTGCAGGGGTGCCTGCAGGCGGGGAGTCAACATGGCAGCCAGTAACACATGATTGAAGCCACACTCTTTTTACATGCATCACAGCTCCGAGTTGGAGAAAGCAAATGCGGAAAAAATAGCCCCAGTGGGCAGTGGGACGTGGCTTGTATAGTTGACTAAAAAAGGGACAGAAACCTACATGAAACATGACTGTATTCTCTGCTCCTGGAAAATGTCATAAGATATATTTCTCACTGGATGTGAATTTCACTGTTCTAAAATTCAGGCAGTTAAAATCACTTCTTCTTTTAGAAGTCTGCTTCTAATGTCTACTATCTTTTTCCTCGCCAGTCAAAGTGGTTTTATCCAACAATCCTTTGGTAGTTTGATCCTGCAAAACTGGAGAAATGTATTAGGTTATCCTTTTTCTGTGGAAAATTGCAGTTTGTAAAAAGAGTACAAAGAGTCTCTTAAGAGTTTGCCGCAGAAAACTCCAGTGCCTAGGATGCTTTCAGGCAAGCTGTAAATAGTTTCAGTGCAAAAAAATCCAGATAAAAATGCAGCATAATGGGTCCCTTCTCCCTTTTACCCCATGTTGGATGCCTCTTCCTTTTCTAATGCACATAAATCTTCTTCTTTAAACTCTGTTTTCTGACGTCTTTTTATGTTTTTTTTGTTATCTGAAAATAGGCCACGGGGATTACGCGTATCAGCAGTCGTCTTATTCTGAGCAAAGCTATGATCGATCATTTGAGGAGTCCACACAGCACTACTACGAAGGAGGTAGGGGGAATCGGCGATCTTGCCAATCAAATCAATTTTTCAATATGCAATCACGCCTTTAAATTGCAGTCATGAAGTATGGATTCTCCATGTTGCAGGTGTGGGCAATCCACAGCCATTTTCCACTCTACCGTTCTGTGTAAATGTTACAATATAAACAAATAAGTAGGTAAAGAGTAAAAGTTCACACACACACTTCCGTAAATACATCTGTATTTTAAATGAGTAACAGATGTTCCTGTGTGAGGGGTCCTTGGTGCTCTCTGAGTTTGCTTGTTTTCTTGCAGACGTTTCCTTACTAGGTGACATCATCAGTGCTAGTAAGGAGTGGGGTTTTCTGTCAGTTATATTTATATATATGTGTGTGTGTGTGTGTGTGTGTGTGTAGGTCTTGGTGTATTCGGGTCTTGTCCCGTGTAAGATTGAGAATACCTTGGCAACGTTTCAACGAGATCCCACTCGCCATCTTCAGGCTGGTGTCTTCGGCTTTGTGCTTGTGCTTTGTGCTTGCTGGCACAAGCACAAAGCTGAAGAGACCAGCCTGAAGACATCTCAAACGTCGCCAAGGTATTCTCAATCTTACACAGGACAAGACCCAATACACCAAGACCTCATATATATATATACATACATATATATATATATATATATATATATATATATATATATATATATACACACACACACATACACACACACATATATATATATATATATGTAGGTCTTGTGTATTCGGTCTTGTCCCGTGTAAGATTGAGAATACCTTGGCAACGCGACTAAATCTCATCCGTCATCTTCAGGCTGGTGTCTTCAGCTTTGTTCTCCTGGGAGAAGTGTGTGATTGTGGCTGTTTTTCCCTTTAAACTCTAGAGTTGGATGTGTTGTTACTAGAGTTTAAAAAATCATCACACTTCTCCCAGAGAACAGCTGAAGACACAGCCTGAAGATGACGGATGAGATTCGCGAAACAGGCTCATCTACATGGAGAAATAACACACCAAGACCTACATACCTTTACCCGTGAAAATCTACGAAAACAAATATATATATGTAGGTCTTGGTGTATTCGGGTCTTGTCCTGTGTAAGATTGAGAATACCTTGGCAACGTTTCGACAAAATCTCATCCGTCATCTTCAGGCTGGTGTCTTCAGCTTCGTTCTTCTGGGAGAAGTGCGTGATCGTGGCTGTTTTTCCCTTTTAAAATTTGCATTTATATGCTGCCCTTCTCCGGAGACTCAGGGCGGCTTACAATTTTTTTGGAGCACAACCCAATGTGCTCAGCGGCATTTTTACAAAGTCAGCTTATTGCCCCCAACAATCTTGGGTCCTCAATTTACCTACCCCGAGAGGATGGAAGGCTGAGTCAACCTTGAGCCTGGTGGGATACGAGCCTGCACTAATTGCAGGCAGCTGGAACTAAGTGCTAGGTGTCTAACAGCCTGCACCACCAAGGCTCTTTTTTTGGTGGCTTGCCTGTGAGTGTTGGTGGGGGTAGTCTTAGATCAGGGGTGTCAAACTTGATTTCATTGAGGGCTGCATCAGGGTTGTGTTTGACCTTGGAGGGCTGGGGGTGGGCGTGGCCATGGTGGGCATGGCCAGGCCAACATCACTCGTGTCGGGGGCACCTGTCATGCCAAGTGTCCCTGAGACCCTCCCTCACTCTCATTATAATCTTCCTTCCTTCCTTCCCTCCTTCCTTCCTTCCTTTCCTTCCTTCTCTTTTTCCTTCCCTCTTCGTTCTCCTTTCTTCTTCCTTCCCCTCTTCCCTTATTTTTCCTCCCTTGCTCTCTTCCCATCTTTCCTTCTTTTCCTTTGTCTTTCCTCTTCCCCTTTCACCTTTCCTGTCCCTTCTTGCATGCTCAAATGCAAAAGGGGGAACATTTCTCTTTTTGTTTTGTTTTTAGTTTGTTTGGCTAGCCCACTGTCAGAAAAATGGAGGCACTGTGGGCTGGTCCTTTGCTGTTTGCAGGCCAGCCCCACGGGCCAGATCTAAGCACCCCGTGGGCCGGATCTGGCCTGCAGGCCTTGAGACTGACACCCTGTGTTAGAGATTCTTTGATTGGGCTACTTGCTGTCGGTTCTTTGGAAGTTTCTTAATTGGGGTATTGTTTGATTATTGGTCTGATTTTAACCTTGTAGTTAATCAGTGTTGATAATCTCCAGATGTTGTTAATGTCTATATGTCTATTGATGGCTAATTTGTCAGAGTGCCAGGCTTCTAGAAATTCCCTGGCATTTTGGGACTTGGCCTGGTCTAGGATTGTCACATTTCCCCAGCTGAAACTGTGGTTAAATCTGTTCCATATGTTGTGAAATTAAAGAATGTTAATCATGCCTTTGGACTGCCAGTTGGTGTTAATGAATGCGTTCTGCTTGTCTTCTGCCTATTTGTCCTACATGGTGGGTGCTGCAGTTCTTACATTGTATGTTATAGATGACTCCTGTTTTTAATTCTGGGGTTGCTGAGTCTTTTGGTTCATTTAGGATGTTTTGAAGGCTTTAGTTGACTTGTGTGCTACGCTGTGATTCCATGTGGATGCTGTTATGTTCCTGTGTTACAATAGCGAAACGGAATGTGTATGCTAACCTTCCTTGTGTATATTATAATCTTGCCAATCCATTGTGCTGTTCTGTTCTCTTTAGGGAATTCCCAATATAGCCAGCAACAAGCCGGATACCAGCAAGGAGCTGCCCAGCAGCAAACATATTCCCAACAGCAATATTCAAATCAACAAAGTTATCCAGGACAGCAACAAGGATATGGTGAGAACATCCCCAATTGTGCATTTTGTTGGACAGAAAATGTCAATTCTGACTTCAGGAAGACTAGGAGAAATTCTTAACAGAGTCTATCTCTATCCCCAGAACCTTTGTGTCTTCACACCAGATTGTGCTGAAGAAAACAGCAGATTCAGATGTGGGTTTGTTTCTTGGTGGTTTGATGTATAGGTGTCCAATGATGTATTCAATACAAGTAGTACTCAATTTACAAGCATTTGTTGAGTGACCATTCAAAGTTACAATGGCACTGAAAAAAGTGACTTACGACTGGTTCTCACACATCCATTGCATCCTCATTGTTACATGATGAAAATTTGGGCGCTTTTGGCAACTGGCATGTATTTATGGTGGTTGCACTATCCTGCGATCATGTGATCACCATTTGTGACCTTCACAGCTGGCAAAGTCAGTGGGGAAGCCAGATTCACTTAACAACCACATGGCTCATTTAACAACTGCAGTGATTATCTCAACAACCATGGCCAAAAAAGACTGCAAAATGGGGCTGTCTTGCTTAGCAGTGGAAATCTTGGACTCAGTTATGGATTTAATTCGAGGACTACCTCCCATTGGGACTATGACTGTTCGCCATGGCCAACTCGCCATGGCCAACTCACCATGGCCAACTCGCCATGGCCAACTCGCCATTGCCAACATGCCATGGCAACTCACTGCTGGACAAGAGTTACACTAATATCAAAGAAGTGGTGGGATAGAATCATTGAAAAAAGGATGCCAAAGGAAGGACAGAAATCAAAACTTTAAAATTTATTTTAAATAATTCAACTGAATTGATACATCGTCCCGCAGCGAACTGTCCTGCGGCAAGTTGGCCATGGTGAGTTGGCCGCAGCAAGTTGACTGTGGCAAGTTGTCCCATTCCCATTCCATCACAACTGGAAGGCAGGTTACCCAGTAAGATTGGTACCTGAGGGGAAACTTCCAGCCCAGACTAAACTGAACACTTCAGTTTTTAGTTCAAGGTTGAACAATAACCTCAGGGGAATTAGTGCATTGATTCTAACTGTTGCAATTAGTCTGGCTGTAAAGGGGTTCAGTACATAAAGAGAGTTAACACACAAGCTAATGGTTGCATCTCAGATCAAGGCCTTCGCACAAAGCGAAACCTTCAGGGGGTTCTTGCCTCATAACTGGAACAAAAACATGTCAACTCCATGGAAACAGCCTCAAAGGTAGACAGCTTGAAGAGCTTAGAAGGAAGTCCTTTATTCCAGAGCCAAATTCCAGGCCAGCAATCAAAAAAGCCTGGGGTGACTTCACAAGAGGAACTAGAAGCTGAAGAATGGCAGGTTAAAGGAGCAGAAGAGCTGTTTCCAACAGAGATGGAACAGTGGTGGTATTCTACCGGTTCGGCCTCGTTCTGCCGAGCCGGTACCGGTGATGAGCAGCGGAGACCAAACAGGTTCTCTCCGCCGCTCTGCTGTTGGGCCCGCCTGCCCACCTGCCAGAGCTCCCATACTCACCTTTATCCTCTGCTGTTGAAGCGCAGCTTGCAGGAGATGAGTTGGAATGCCTCTGCGCCTGCACAAACACCTCTGCCTGTGCACACACACAAAGCACGCCCGCCAAGCCACGCCCACCGAACCGGTGGTAAAACTTTTTGAATCCCACCACTGAGATGGAAGTCTAGGAGATGTTCCTAAGGAGCAAGAGTTCTGGCTGTCAGGGTTCCAAGCAATACATCCATTACAAACAAACCCCAAGGCAAGGAGATTCCTCAAAGAATAGCTTGATTGGATATATCACAGTTCTGGTGAAAACCGACTCTGAAGGTTCCCGTGGTTTTCACCTAATTAAAAGTAAAAGTTTTAGCCCTTTCCCCAAACAATCAATCACATGGTCCAATCAAGGTGCTGTCCGGTTGCCTGGTAACTTTGCTCCTCCTCTCCCTAGCCCCCTGTGGGAATTGTCCTTGGTTCCCAGGAGAAAGTATTTAGTTTTGGCTACAAAACACCAGCTATCTCTTAATTCCCCCCTCCCTATCCCTCAGCTCCAGTGTGGCAGCACAGAAGCCTCAAAATGGCTGCGGTCAGGTCAGCTTCAGGGTTGACCCTGGCTTCCAGAACAAGTAGCTCTCGACTTACAACAGTTTGTTTAGTGATGCTTTGAAGTGACAACAAAGGTTGGAGAGAAATTGAAAAAGTGACTTACGACCGTTTTTTATACTTACGCAGCATCTCTATGGTCACATGATCAAAATTCAGATGCTTGGCAATTGAGTCAGATTTATGATGGTTGCAGTGTCCCGGGGTCATGTAAACCACCTTTGGTGACCTTCTGACAAGCAAAGCCAATGGGGAAGCCGGATTCACTTAACAACCATGTTACTAACTTAACAACTGCATTGATTCATTTAACTTTGACAAGGAAGGTCAATCTACTGAAAAGAACATCTACTGCCAGCAATGATTGCCCAGTGTCCTGTGTGCTCCCACAGACAGGGCCTCCTTGGGGTGCCGTCGGCCAGACAGTGTCAGCTGGGAGGGCCTTCTCTGTGGGAGCGCCCACCCTGTGGAACCAGTTGCCCTTGGAGCCGCGGGTGGCCCCTGACCTTCGTTCCTTCCATCGTGACCTGAAGACACGGTTTTTCCAACAGGCCAGCCTGGACTGAGGGGGGTGGGGTTTTAATTGTTTTTTTATAGTATATTGGCTGTTTGGGTTTTAGATATTTGTTTGGGTTTTATTCAATAATTTTTAATAATTTTAAATTTTGTACTGTATGTCTTTTATTGTTGTGAGCCGCCCTGAGTCCTTCGGGAGATAGGCGGCATATAAATCCAAATAAATAAATAAATAAATAAATAAATAAATAGGGCAAAACTCACGTACCAGATGTCTCGCTTAGCAACAGAAATGTTGGTCTCGGTTATGATCGTAAGTCAAGGCCCACCTGTACTTAACGGAGCCTGCCCATTATGGTTGCAAATCATGACAGTTAAACTGGGCACCTATGTGTTTGCTTTGCTTAAAATGACCCTCATTACTGCTCTCCCCAGCTGATCCTTAAGAGACTATACTTAAGTGGCCTTAAGTGATCATTAAGCAGAGGATGGGGCGCCTCACAGAATAGAACAACAGAGTTGGAAGGGATCTTGGAGGTCTTCTAGTCCAACCCGTGGGCGAATAGGCGGCAAAATAAATTTAATAAATAATAATTAAAATAAATAAATAACCCCCTGCTCAGGCAGGAAACCCTATACCCTTTCAGACAAATGGTTATCCAATCTCTTCTTAAAAACTTCCAAAGTTGGAGCATTTACAACTTCTGGAGGCAGGCTGTTCCACTGGTTAATTGTTCTCACTGTTGGGAAATTTCTCCTTAGTTTCAGGTTGCTTCTCTCCTTGAGTAGCCTGCAAGAAAACAACCAAGCTCAGAGAGGATTTAAGGACTCCTCGCTGTTGCTGTTTTGCTCTGCTCTTGCCTAAGCATGTGAAATTCCTGAAGAAGGCTGTAAATGTTCCCACACTGGAAGTTTTTAAGAAGAGATTAGACAGCCATTTGTCTGAAATGGTACAGGGTTTCCTGCCTAAGGGGTGCAGGGGGCCCCGGATGTGGAAGGAAGTCCCACCCACCCCCTTCCCTCCATCCACCTCCCATCACCAAGTCACATTTTTCAGTGCCATTGTAACTTTAAACAGTTACAAAACTACCTGTTTGTATGTCGAGGACACACAAGAGCACTGGAAGCTCTCAAGAAGAGACTGGACAGCCACCTGTCAGAAATGGTATGGGATCTCCTGCCTGAGGAGGAGATTGTACTAGATGACCTACAGGGTCCCTTCCAACTCTGTATTCTGTAACTTAAGGACTACCTGTAAACCAATTTGGACTCTGCTTTGTGAAGCGAAGAGTGCTTCACTTTTTACAGCTTCAATTGAAGTGCGTTACTTTTCCTCAACTTTCCTCTCTCTGGCCGTGCACTCGATCTATTTCAAAGATTTCAAAGGAGAGGAATTGCAGGCCATCAAAGACTGTCCTTTTCTTTCTGCTAAACCTCCTGATTGCTAAATACGAAAAGTAAACGAGCCACCGCAAACCAGCAAACCAAAGAACTCGCAAGTTGGGATTTGACGCCTGTCTTTTGAACTCTTGTCAAGACTTTTGCTGTTTGTGTGTGTGTGTGTGTGTTTTCCAGGACCTGCCCAAGGAACATCAACACAGTATTCTAGCTACCAACAAGGACAGGGCCAACAGTATGGAAGCTACAGAGCTTCACAAACCGGTCCATCTGCGCAGCAACAGAGGTCTTATGGCTATGAACAGGTAAGCTGGGAAGGGATTGAACTGACATGGGAAACATTAGGCTGGGCAAAAGGAGAATCGTAGAAGCTCCAGGTATGGGAGCTTTACAGAAATAGTTGGGAAATAGAATAAAATAGAATAACAGAATTGGAGGGGACCTTGGAGGTCTTCTAGTCCAACCCCCTGCCTAGCAGGAAACCCTACACCACTTCAGACAAATGGCCATCCAATCTCTTCTTAAAAACTTCCAGTATTGGAGCATTTACAACTTCTGGAGGCAAGTTGTTCCACTGATTAATAGTTCTAACTGTCAGGAACGTTCTCCTTAGTTCTAAGTTACTTCTCTCCTTGATTAGTTTCCATCCATGGTTCTTTTATTGCCTTCTTTTGCTTTGGAGAATAGCTTGACTCCCTCTTCTTTGGGGCAGCCCCTGTGATATTGGAACACTGCTATCATGTCTCCCCTCGTCAGACAGTCAAATAAGACAGATTTGCTTGAACTACTTGTTTTCTGGGCAGAGAATCTAGTCTACTGTGTTTGTAAGATAACGTTACGTTTTCTCTGAAATACTTAGTGAAATTTACTTTCATTTCCCTCAAGGGGGTCAACAGCATTGCACCCACAATATTCCAGTAGGGTGTCTGTGAGCTTGCAAAACTAAACCAGAAGGATTGCCTCTTAAAAAAGATGAAAATGGATGAAAGCGAGGTTTCTCGAAAGAGAAATCACCAAGAACTAATGACATTTGAAGTTTTTTTTTTTAAGAGAGAGGTCTTTTGGTACCTGTGGTACCAAAAAGAGGCCAAAGGTACTAAAAAGAGCCTTGGTGGTGCAGGCTGTTAAATGCCTAGCACTTAAGTTCCAACTGCCTGCAATTAGTGCAGGCTCGAATCCCACCAGGCTCAAGGTTGACTCAGCCTTCCATCCTCTCAGGGTAGGTAAACTGAGGACCCAAGATTGTTGGGGGCAATAAGCTGACTTTGTAAAAATGCCGCTTAGTAATAAGCAGGCATATACAATGGAAGGAAGGCTATTGCTGAGCACATTGGGTTGTATCCCAAAGTTGTAAGCAGCCCTGAGTCTTGGAGAAGGGGGCATATAAATGTAATTAAAAAAAAAGATGGACCTGGTATTTGAGAAATGATCAGTACAGGCAATCCTCGACTTACGACCACAATTGAGCCCAAAATTTCTGTTGGTAAACGAGACAGTTGTTAAGTGGGTTTTGCCCTGTTTTATGACAGCTGTTAAGTGAACTGCTACAGTGGTTAGGTTAGGAATATGGTTGTTAAGTGAATTTGGCTTTCCCCATTGACTTTGCTTGTCAGAAGGTCACAAAAGGGGATCTCATGACCCTGGGACACTGCAGCCGTCATAAACATGAGTCAGCTGCCAAGCCTCTGGATTTTGTTTGCGTGACCGTGAGGATGCTGTAATAAGTGTAAAAAAGTGTGTCATTTTTCCCCCAGTAACTTTGAACAGTCACTAAACAAGTTGTAAGTCAAAGGCTTACCTCTTATTTGCTGGAAATTTTCTTCTGTTCTGCCTTCAAATATTTTTCCTAATGCTTATCAAGCGTGGAGAAGGTTGTCTCTTCCCCTGCTTGATCGCTTTTAAGGGCCTTGGTGGTGCAGGCTGTTAAATGCCTAGCACTTAGCTCCAGCTGCCTGCAATTATTGCAGGCTCGAATCCCACCAGGCTCAAGGTTGACTCAGCCTTCCATCCTCTTGGGGTAGGTAAATTGAGGACCCAAGATTGTTGGGGGAAATAAGCTGACTTTGTAAAAATGCCGCTTAGTAATAAGCAGGCATATACAATGGAAAGAAGGCTACTGCTGAGCGCGTTGGGTTGTATCCCAAAAAATTGTAAGCTGCCCTGAGTCTCTGGAGAAGGGTGGGATATAAATATGAATTTAAAAAAAAAAAGATCCGACAGATAATTTGGAAAGTTTTTCTTCGCCGTCCTTAAATTCTACAATGGAAAAGGAAGGCGTACTTTATTTAGACTGTGTGTAGAAACGAATTATTTACAATTAATTTTCTCTCTCTTGTTCACTTTCCGTTGTTTAACAGGGCCAGTATGGAAACTACCAGCAATAAAATGACAAGCGCCTGTGTCAAATTTGTTTCAATATTTATGTCCATTTTTTTGGAACTTGGATGTATGGGCAAGTCTTTTTTTTTCCCTTCCCTCTTCTTTTTTCAAAATGATTGATGATTGATGGATCGTAAGATGTTGGATACCGCTGTAGCACAAAGAAGCGTTTGTATGTGAAATAGTATTCATTTCATGCTGGATATGAAACAGTGCATTACAGTACTGGCAACGAGGTGATGTTTGAATGGTCTGGTACACTTTGGTGCTGCTGTTAATAATCCTTGCAGAGGTTCTTTCGTCACTTGTTCCCACTTCTTTTTCGACGTACGAAACCTGTTCGAGAAACCAAGAGGTCCCACAGCTTTTGTTGACCTGATTATTATTTTTTTCACAAGCTCATCGACAACCTTAGCATCCTTCAGATCGGATAGACCACCACGCAGCTGGAAGATGTTTGTGGGTTGTGTGACAAGCATGTCACTGAATATATCTCGTGTTTTCTGTTCACCCAACTGCTTTGGCATTGGAATATCCCAACCCGGAAGTGTTTTAGATATTCCGGGTGCACTTCCTTTGAAATGCATTGGTCCTCATTAGATTCTAATCAGGCTCAAGGAATTCTGCAAAGTATTTAATTGAGCAATGATTGAAACCACAGCTACTGGTGGCGCAGTGGTTAGAGTGCAGCACTGCAGGCTTCTTCTGCTGATTGCTGGCTGCTTGCAATTTGGCAGTTCGAATCTCACCAGGCTCAAGGTTGACTCAGCCTTCCATCCTTCCAAGGTGGGTAAAATGAGGACCCAGATTGTTGGGGGAAACAGGCTGACTCTAAACCGCTTGGAGAGGGCTGTAAAGGCATTGTGAAGCGGTATATAAGCCTAAGTACTACTACTGGAATGCAGGGAGATACATTTGAGATTTGCTCAGTGTTCTGTTTGTGCGACAGTATTCTTGTCTATTACTACTAACTCATCCTCAGTTTGTTAGAACATAGAATAATAGGGTTATATTAGAGGACCTTGAGGGTCTTCTAATATAACCACCTGCCCAAGCAGGAGATTGTTTACCATTCTGGATAAATTACAGGTAGTCCTTGACTTACAACCACAGTTGAGCCCAAAATATATGTTGCTAAGCGAGGCACTTGTTAAGGGAATTTTGCACCAATTTACAAACTTTCTTGCCAAAGTTGCAAAGTGAACCACTGCAGTTAGTGACATGGTTATTGAGTGAATCTGGCTTCCCCACTGACTTTGCTTGACAGAAGGTCGCAAAAAGGGGAATGCGTTTGTCATAAATATGAGTCGGTTGCCAAGCATCCAAATTTTGATCATGTGACCATGGGGCTGCTACAATGGTCATAAGTGTGAAGAAACTGCCTTAACTCAGTTTTTTCACTCCTGTTGTAATTTTGAATGCTCACTAAATGAACTCTTGTAAGTCAAGGATTCCCTGTTTTTGATTATTTGATCGCTGGAATTTATTCTTAAATTTACATTGGAAGAGACCCGGAGATGGGATGTATGATGGCCTTATAGCTCCTAACCAATCAATACCAAGGAAATATTTATCTGCAGAAACATTGGCAAATGTTACAAAGAAATGTATATTGACCCGAAGGGGCTTTCTTTCAAAAGGCAACTGGACTTTCTTGTTTTGCTTGAAAGGTTTCGCTTCTTATCCAAGAAGGTTCCTCAGTTCTGAGGAATTCTGGTGGAGAAGGGAAGAATTTTTATTCCTTTCATTCCAAGAGCACTTTTAAACTGGGTAACTGAGAATCTCCATAAACAAGTGTACATTGAGCTTTTAGCAAAAAAAATCATACTGTGATTTTGTTTTGTTTTTTCAGCAGATTAAAATTATTAATGTGTATTAAAAATACACATTTACCCTGTATATTTTCATCTTAGTTAAACCCCCCAAAAAACCCCACCCACTGATCTTTTTCTGCCAGTCAACAATATTACCAGGACATGTATTTCCACTCTGGAAGGCCAAAATGCAGGGTTTGTTTGTTTTCTAAAATGCTGCTCAACTCAAGATTCTTTGTGTAGCAGTGGGTGAACTGAGTCATAAATTCGTACGTATGCATAGATTTGGCATAATGTAGTTTGTATGTTGCATCCTCAGAAGAATACGAAGCAGATTTAACAAATTATGGTTGAAGGATTCCAGAGCCACCATGTAAGGGGGAGAGAAGTGGTATAAAAATTTAATAAATGAAATTCTGGCTTAGCATTATAAGTGAACAAAGGATGTGTTTAAGTGAATAGGGACTGTTATTCTAGAGCAGGGGTGTCAAACTCAAGGCCTGCTGGCCAGATCCAGGCCAGCCCGTGGGGTGCTTAGATCTGGCCCATGGGCCTAACCTGGAAACAATGAAGGACCAGCCCACGGTGTACCTGCCAGGGAAAACAGAGCTTGGCAGGTCCACGTGCAGCCTCCCAAGCTCCCCCAAGCTCCATTTTTTGCTGGCAGAGGGTTGCAGGAAGCTGTCGCGGCCTAAAATGGAGCCCAGGCAGGCTGCACGCGGCCTCCCCCCCAAGCACTGGCAGAGAGCTGCAGGAGGCCGTCGTGGCCAAAAACTGAGCTCGATGAGTGACATCTAGCTGGCCACAGCCACCCTGGCCACATCATGCCAGCCCCCAAGGTCAAACAGAACCCTGATGCAGCCCTCAATGAAATTGAGTTTGACACTCCTGCTCTACCCAAAACCAATTTTCTGCCGTCTTAGTCTCTTGAATTAACTAGCACAGTTTACAACATACCGAAAACAGGCCAAATTTACTCAATTGGTATGGAAGAATCTAGCCTATAATATTCTTCAAAGCTTTATTTTCAATATGTTTTCGCTTACATTTTTGAATGTTTTAGACTGTGCCCCAGAGATTAACAGGAAAAACATTAATTGATTTAAAAAATGAATCTCTGAAAAGTACAGATGAGACATCCCTACCCCACAAAATCTCAACACTTACAGCAATTATGGAATGCTATGGATTCTCATCTATGGATAAGAATATCAATAGCAAAACTATATAGGTACTAAGTTAGTGGTTAAAAAAAAGTAAAGGGAATGTGCAAAATAAACATGCAAATGTGCAAAATAAACATCTTGCCAAATGTTATTCTTTTTCTCTCCATCCAAAGGAGCTTGGACAACAACCAATTAATTAGTTATCAATTAAAGAAAAACCCTGATATATCTAGTGCTACAAATAGGAAATCAAATATTTAAAAAACTATAATATCCTCCCGCATTTTAAGAGCTGGAATAATGTGTTCCTAATTTTTTTCTTCTTTTAAAAAAAGGTTTCCACTAGGACCAACTAAAACTCTTTAATATATTCTGCTTTATGGTACTGTTCCTCTTACCACAATCTCTGTGTTGGCCTAGTTGCAGACAATGCCTGCTAAAAGTTGTTGAAAAGAGCAATTTGAATGTACTAACCTGCAGTTACTTCTGGCATTTGTCCTGGCTCTTTGTGGTGAGGGAGGGACTGAAAATTGCACCATTATTTAATCGAAACAGCATCCCTCTGACTAAGCTAAATCCCACGATGACTTCATGGACAGCTCCTTGCTGTTTTCTTAGCAATTGTATGGGATAGTTTGTACTGTCATATTTTAAGACTTCCCAGTCTAGACTGCCATCCTGGGATTACCTGGCTGTCTCCCAGCCACGTACTACCGAGCCCACGTCTGCTTAGCTTTTTCAAGATCAGTCAAGATTTGAGTAGTGTGAGAAGTTTGGATCAAAATATATTTTATTCTTTACACTGTTTCCATCTTCCCTTAAATATTAACAGAATCCGCAATGGACTGAGAATCAGTGTCTCCACTAGATAAGTGACAGTCAAGCTGAAGTTAAGTTAATCAATTAAAAATAGCAAACAGGAGGGAAAAAATATAGCTTCCTCAAACTCCCCCCCCCCCAATAAGTTACCCAGACCTAATCCACATATCAAAGGATAAGGTCTGTAAACACAAAGAGAGTTAATTAAATTAGGTATCCCAGCGGAACTGCATATTCACAAGAATAAGCATAGATGACATACGTACATATAGATGCCCTTCAAGGGTCATCCTAGAATCAGCACGTAGATACTTCCACATCTAGGACAAGTTCCCCAATAAAACTCTACCCCATTTCTCTTCAGCTGCCCCTAAAGGCAAACTCTTTGCTTTTAGGAATAAATATTTCTTCTTTCCTCACATCTATCTGGACCTCATTTTTATTTATTTATTGTGCAATCCCAGCTTAAGTTGGAACCCCAAATTATTCTGCTGACAGTAGGTGTCACCACTTCAAGGGAGATGGCCCAGTAACTGTGGACCAGTGTTTTTCAAATGTGACAACTTTAAAATGTATGGACTTCAATTCCCAGAATTCCTCAGCCAGCCATGCTGGCTGGGGAATTCTGGGAGTATAAATCCATACATCTTGAAGATGTCAAATTTGAAAAACAATGCTTCTTAAATACCACCAGAGGATTAGTAGGAAGATAACTGCTTTTATGTTGGAATTGTGGATATCCAAAAAGGTACGACCTACGTTGCTTTTTTTTGTTTTTAAACAGCTTTGATATTTGTTTCTTCTATGGATATTTTTTTTCTAGCATTGCTGAAAACCACTTCGGAAAAAGCCACAACAGCATTTAAACACCTACAAACAGCAACATAGTATCTGTTGGAAATGTCTTACATTAAGAATTTCTTGAATGTTGTATATAAATTGTATTTGAAAAACGCGCTTTGGAAATAGTTTGTACATTATTTCCTGATTTATACTTGATATTTAGTGTTAATATTTCTAACTGTTAATAACAAGATATCTTAACGTGTGGTGATTTTTATGTATTGATGTGAAAATGAGGCAATGCCAGCATTTTAACAGTTTCATTACTTGTACCATATTTTCTGTTTTGTAATACAGAATGTTAAAATACACTTTAGGTTTAAAAGACTGGATTGTGAAGCCAAGCCATGGCACTTTTTCGTATGACGGAAAGACTTTTAAAAGGACTGGTGTAATCATATTTGAAGTCTGTCTTTGTTTTTTGTTTTTTAATTGCAGATTTAATGAAAATGATACATAAACTACGTTCTATTTATAATCGAAAATATTTCAAGTAAAGATCATTGCATGAGAAAAAAAAGCATCAATGTCACTTTTCAAGATGTAAAATTGTAATTATCAAGGTCAGGCTTCAACCATTTCTCTTTTAAGCAGAATAACATTCAGAAGAGTCATCTAGAGCAGAAAAAAATATTCCTAGCATTTTCAACATCTTTGCAGAGTAACAGAATTACTAGTCATTTTGGGGAAAGATAGTGTTCTTTGAAATGGAGGTTAGACAGCTATTTGGGATGTTTTTATCTGATTTCAGCCCTGAGCCTGGGATTGTACTTTGTCTAAAGCAGTTAAAAAAAACTTGGCAATTTAAGAAGTGTAGACTTCAACTTCCAAAATATCTGGACTGCATGCTGGCTGGGAGATTCTAAGAGTTGAAGTCTGCAAATCTTAAAGTTGCAAATTTGAAAAACACTAAATTTGAAGGGTACTTTTCTGGGTTATTTAAGTGATCTATTTGCGTATCTTGCCATTTAGTATAAAAACTTTGCAACAGACTCACTGAAGAATGATCAAAATGAACCAAAAAATGTGCCAGCAGAAAAAGTCTCAAGGCAGCATCCAAAAGAAAGATTTGGAAAACATAAATGATTTGCAAGAATAGCATCTAAATGTTTTTCAGCTTTGCCAACTTTAAGATGTCAACTCCCAGAATGCCCTAGCCAGCATGGAGAATTCTGGGAGTTTAAGTCCACACATTTTTAAAGTTGCCAAGGTTGAGAAGACTGGTTTAAGCAGGGTTGAGAGAGGGAATCCTAGGCCATAGCTATAATGGGTTGATTGAGTCTTAATTAATTACAGGGCCAAGTACATGATTGTCCTCAATTTAAATTTAGATATAGGCCTGTTTTCCTATAGACCCCCTGGTCATTGTATCTATTTATATTAGGTGAACTGGATGCAGATTGATAATGAATATTGTGGTAGGCTTGAGAAACTGCCCATCTTTTTCAAACTAGGCAACATATACCATTGTTCTTTTAAAGATTATTAACTTAGTCCAGTGCAGTGTGGGAGTGATTGATCTTTTTCAGATACATCAGCAGTTGGGAAGCTAAGTGCATTCCTGGCCACCCACACATAAAAAAATAAATGACACAATTTTTCCTCCATTAGTTCCTCGTGACAGGCTGGTGGGAGTGAGATGTGGGAAAACAATACTTCTGATTTGCAACAACCACAAAAATGAGGCTACCTTTGCAGTCATTTGAGGACAGCATGTTCTAGTGGTTAAGGCACTAGGCTAGAAAGTGGGAGACCATTCTAGTTCCATCTTAAGACGTGAAAAACTGGCTAGGTAACTTTGGGCCAATCACTAGTAGACTGTGAGTTCTAATCCTGCCCCTAGGTATGAAAACTGACTGGGTGAGGCCAGTTACTACCTCAGCCCAACCCACCTCACAGGGCTGTTATTGTGGGGAAAATAGGAGGAAGGAGTATTAGATACGTTTGCCAACTTTGAATTGTTTAAGGCAGAATATAAATTAAATAATTATGCATTTTCCTGTGGATAAATGGTAGTTGCCTGTCCTTGCATAGGGCATCAGATGAGTGAAGTGGAAGGATAAAGATTTCTCTCTGGTTCTTTACTGAACATAGTTTTCTTTATCTGCAGATCTGCCACAGCCAAATTGCAAAATAATCCTATTCTGCTTTCAGCTGCCTTTTCTTACCTTCACCAATATAAGTCGAATAAATAAATAAATAAATAAATAAATAAATAAATAAATAAATATCCTTTGTGAGAAAATACTAGCAGGCACATTCCAAATCATAGTTTTATCATGGTTTCTCAAACGGCAGTCAGATAAATTAAGCCATAGTTTACTTGTGGTTGATCAAACAGCACTGTATGTACAATTTCTTAATCCCAAATAATAGAAATGGGTGTTTGCTAGGTTGTGTGAATCACTGGCCAACTGATTTTGGCTACACATTGCTCTGTGTCTTTGTACAAACCCAGTAAGTATAATTTTTGCAAAAAAAAGAGTTGAATTCAATACAGTGTGCCTCATTTAACCACAGGTTAGCACAGGGGTCCCCAAACTTGGCAACTTTAAGACTTCTGGACTTCAACTGGCTGGAGAATTCTGGGAGTTGAAGTCCACAAGTCTTAAAGTGGCCAAGTTTGGAGACCTCTGGGTTAGCATGTTGTATAAATACAGCCCCTATAAAGGTAATTGGTGAAGTTCACCTAACAGATTGGTTTGTGGATGAATCAGGGATTTTTGGGAGTTGGTCCAAAGTATCTACAGGCATTCCATTCTGAAGAAGTTGGGGGTTTGCCACCACTTTCTTCCAGGATGGGAGATCAATCCTGGAGATATTTGGATGGAAGACCTCTAGGATTTCTAGCTGCTATTTATATTCCAACTGCTTTTGGAGGGAAGATCAGTAGGATTTCCTAGTGGTCTCCCATCGAAATAGCTGCTAGCTTTCTCGCAATTGGGTCATAGTGGCCTGCCACCTAGCTGGAGTGGCAAACTCTCCCAAAATAATTAAATGTACATAATGCAGTGTTCCTCAACCCTGGCATCTTTAAACCATGTGGACTTCAATTCAACATTGACTAGGGAATTCTGGGAATTGAAGTCCACATATCTTACAGGCTGAAAAACGCCAGCAGAACTCATAGGGAACACTTAGTGTTTCCTTTGCTATCAAGTTCTGCCAATCTGCGCAGCTTCATTTCCTGAAACAAAGTACCCGGCCTCCGCCTTGACAAAACTCCTCCTCACTTCTGCTAATCCCACCCCGGGTACTTTTCTTATCCAATCAGGACGCCGCGCCTGCTTCTTTCCCTCCAATCCCGTTTCCCCAGAGAAGCGGGGGGGGGGTGAGAGGAGGAAAGGTAGCCTCGCGCGACCCTTGCAACCTCTCTAGCGCCCAACCGCGCCTGCGCACGCGTGTCATACCGACTCCACAGCTTTCCTGTCTCGTTTTTCCTGCGCTGTGGAACTGCGCCTGCGCAGAAACCCCCGCCCCCGCCTCCGCTAAAGGCGGCTGCTCAGATTTTCTCTCTCGGCCGCCCTTTCCTTGACGCGCAACTTTTTGACGTCACGGCGCGCGACGCCGAACCCTGGAGCGGGGCAAAAAGGCTCCTCAGAAAACGGCTGCGCGCGAATGAAGCGGGAAAGTTTCCTCACCTCGGCAGTCTCGTGCCTACTCCGTCCCTTGTTCTATGGACGGGGAGGGAGCGGGGACGAAACTGAGGCGCTGTAAAAGCAGAGGAGCCCCAGTAAGCCAAAGGAGAGGCGGGGGAAGGCAGACTCCCAGTTTTCATTTTGGGTGACTAGGGGAGGTCTGGGGGAAGGGAGACGAGGCAGCACGTGTGGAGGTGAGAAGCTGTCAGACGTGTTCTTTCTCCCTCTGCCTCCCTTTATTCCCATCTGAGGGGATTTGAGGCTTCCCAGGTAACCTTTTGTATTGTATTGCTAATTAGAGCTTATAAAACTTAAATAAAATTTTAGTGTATTGTTCAACTGTTGGGAACCCCCACCATATATCTGACATCAGTACAATTGAGCGGGTTCAGAAGTATTTCACGAGAAAAGTCTTGCACTCTTCTTTAAATATTTTTATTATGCATTTTCCTTTATTTTAATACAATAATATCTCTCCTCATAATTTCAGTTTTGCATTGACTATATCTTTACATCTCTCCTTTCTTTGCACTCTTGCACTACCCTACCAGGCTTGAAATTCTCGGTTTCCACTTGGTCAGACCTAAGTATTGCATACAAAATTATACATAGTAATGTTTTACATGTAAATGACTTTTTTTGTTTTAATTGCAATAATACATGTGCAAACAACTGCTTTAAACTCAATGCAAATCGTTCTAAACTTGACTGTAAAAATATGATTTCTCTAATAGAATTGGCAAAGTCTGGAATGCCCTACCTGATTCAGTTGTCTCAAATGCAAATTTTCACAGTTTCAGTCACAAATTGACTTCCGCGGACCTTACTTCGTACTTAAGTGGTCAGTAGAGGGGGCTTGCAAAAGTGCACTAATGTGCCTATTGTCCCTGTCATTGTATTTTTATTCTCTTATTCTTGCTCTCATTTTTGTTTGACAAATTCCAATAAATAAATAAATAAAAAACCTTGCCCTACATCCCCCTTTCTGAACCTCAGCCTTGCAATTCTTCAGAGTTGGAAGTCCACTCATTTTCAAAAGTTGCTGAGGTTGAGAAAACTAGTCTACTTTGCAGGGGTGTGAACATGGTTGAAATAATCTCTGTCCAAGGAAACTGGAGCCCTTCCAGCCAGAAATAGTATACGCATGAATGAGAAAAAAAAGATTTGCTTAACCACACCACAAAGTGAGGGATAATCCTGCTACTTTTGAACCAACAAAAACTTTAAATTTATCTTCATTTCTCAGTTGCAGCTTGTGTCACTTGCCAATGTAGGTAACAATATTGGAGCAAGGAGCAAGTCTTAAGTATGCATGGTATAAAGTTGATACTAAACAGTTGTTAGAGCTGGAAGAAAAAGGTTTTTTAAATATATTTTACATGTAACTGGCCTGTTTTGCCTTTCTGTGTAAAGTTCCACAATAATAACATTAATATTTTTGAGAAAGTGTTTTGAAAGTTTTTTCTAATGCTTTTACAATCACTGAAAATAAAAAAATGGAAGCAACTGGTCTTTTTAAGAAGTAGCAGTTCATTTTTGTTCCAGATGTGGTACAAATTATGTATATGCTCTTTGGCATTTCTTAGTTACCTGTCTGCCCCTTACTGTTTTCTTTTCCTTCTAGGCAATATGCTACAAATAATGGTCAGAGCTTGTTTGGAAAGTCAGTGGAGGCCAGTTTATTCCCAAATACATAGTTGTTTACTACAAAAGCAGATTAAAAACTGGCACAGGAGTCTTAGCATAACAAACACACCATGTTCAAAATCACAGAAAACCTGTAAAGGAAATAAATCTGAGAAGAAGCTGGTAAAGTAAACAAATTTTTGGATTATTACAAATATGTAATCTGTATATCTTTGTAAGTTTTTCTTAACTACTTTTAAAGTCTCTTATTTCTCTTCCAGAAAGCACAAATTTATGAAAAAATAGAAATAATTAAATTAAGATTTAAGCATTTAGATGAGAATCCTGACACAAGTTTTCAATATCCCTTGCATGCAAATGTTCTCCTGTGTTTAAGGTATAAAATTGTATAGATAGATAAAGGTTTCAATTCTCTACATATATAATCTACTGAATTTGGGATTTTCCTTTGCATAAAAATAGTTATTGTATATATAATTTGTTGTATTTGAATCCTATTCTCTCTTTTTGGAACACAATGTACATTGTTCTCACTTTTAATCTTGCATCAATATTATGAGATAATAAATAGGGTAATGGTGACTGATCTAAATTCATCCATCTGGAATTTGCTTAACATCTTCTGACAGAGTTCTATAATATCCAAGCTTTTGAACTCGAATATAAAAAAATGAAATGTAAGAAATCAGTGTCAAATTTTCACTTTAGGTTTTATTAGTGCTGATGTTCTTGTAGCTAAATTGTATCATTGGTTTGTTTCATTTGGAATATCATAGGAGAGCTGTGTTAGTCTGTAGTAGCCGAAAACCAGAAGAACTGCAGTAGCCCTTTTTCCAACTTACACATCTTATTAAAAGGCATGCTTTTGTGAGCTGCAGCGTGCTACTAGGCTCTGTCTGACTATAAATGTAGACATCTCTTCTGAGTCCCAAGGTTATGGTAATTGTTACTGAATAAATCTCTCTTTCCCAGGAGAGAGGTCCTTAGTGAACTTTGGCTTATGTGAGAGATTTCAAATTGTTGATTTTATAAATCCTTTTGGCAACAGCAAGCACACAAAAGAGGCTTGTGTGAGTCTAAATAATATGGTACTGAATACTGCAGCAATGTTCAGTTTCACCACTTGGTGATGCTATGCAAACTTGAAAAAGGATGTACAAGTAGTCCTTGATTTACAATCAGAATTGAGCTGAAAATTTATGTTGGTAAGCAAGACATTTTAAAAATCAATTTTACTCCATTTTATACCCTTTTTTGCCACAGTTGTTAAGTGAATCACTCAGCTGTTAGTGGCACAGTTGTTAAGTGAATCTGGCTTCTCCATTGCTTGTCAGAAGGTCACAAAAGAGGATCATGTGACCCCGGGGAACTCATAAATAAGTGTCAGTTGCCAAGCATCTTAATTTTGATCACGTGACCATGGGGATGCTGCAGCAGTCATAAGTGTGAAAAACAATCATAACTCACTTTTTTGAAGGTCGTTGTAACTTTGAACAGTCATTAAATGAACTGTTGTAAGTCGTCGACCTATATTTAAGGTAGGAACTATCACAGTTGAACATATAGCTGGCCATCTGTATTTTGTTCATGAAAGAAGCCAGCATTCTTTTAAAAATCCAAAATACTTTTCCAGGTTGTTGTTTGCTTGTTTTTTGCTAATTGTCATGTAACAAATACTCAGCTCTTTTTTTGTGTGAAAAGGAATAAATAATATCAGAAGTGATATATTATAGCAAGATGGAAGTGCTGAAAATGAAACCAGGAACAAAGTTTTTTTCCAATGAAGTTGAAAGGAGATTGCTAAATGTTTTTCTTGTAAGAAAGATAATATATTGGGCATTTTTATTATGCTATGGTCAGGGTTAGTTTTAGGCAGTTCTCATCTTGGGATGTCAGGAATTAATGCCAAAATTTCAGCTTCACTAAATTTCTTCTCAACATTTGGTGGAAAATGTGTGTGTATGTGCACACGAGTAATCCTTGTTTGAGATCACCGTGTCGTCTTTTAGAAAATTTGTGTTCCTTTAAAAAACATGTCAAGGCTTGGATTTGTACACAGCCCAGTTTCTCCCCTGACTTTAAATATTTTTGCCAGTTGCAGTATTCATCAGATCAATCCTCAATATAAGCCCTACATGTTTCCTTGAGAATTGAATATAAATGAGTATGTTTAGAACTGAAGGCTTTTGGAACTTTAAACTTCACAAATGATTAGCATCTCTGAATAATGTGTCTCCCCATTCCAGAGTCGATATTTTGTCGATCACCGAAAGGTTCATGTGATAGGAGGGAAAGGAGGAGATGGTATTGCTTGTTTTCTCAGTGAACCTAGAAAAGAATTTGGAGGTCCCAATGGGGGAGATGGAGGAGATGGGGGACATGTTATATTTAAAGGTAAGAAGGTTACTATCTCTTGTACAGAACTTTTCGGTTTTAAGACAGTCTTATGAAAAGGGGAAGGAGCGTGACTGAATTCTCTGCTAACCTGTCCCTTAGCAAGTTGAGTTTGAATGACAGAATTGATAAATGTTTTTGTCCTAGAGAGACTCCTGGAGTGGATGGGTGAGGGGGAAATAAGGACTTCTAAAGTGTTGCAGAACTGCAGTAATCCATCTGGTGGCTGTCTAACTGTTGGCTCGTAGTCATCTTGTTGTCAGTGACCACACTGAGTGAATGTTCAGTGCTTTCAAGTCATGAATCCTTGAATTTTTCTCTTCCTTAAATGTGATTAATTTAAACAGATTTAATAAATAATTTTAATCCATTTAATAAATGTAAACTAATAATAACAATTTACAGTTTTTCCAATTGAAGGATATTTTGTTTCTCAGAGATCATTCAACCTGTTTATTTTAGATGTCTGTGGAGATTCTCAGTCATCCAGGTCATGGTTGTTCCAAAGGTGCTTTTTCAAGAGGCAGCTGGACTTTCTTTGTTTTTCTTTGAAAACGTTTTGCTTCTCATCCAAGAAGCTTCTTCAGCTCTGACAGTCAGAGCTGAAGAAGCTTCTTGGATGAGAAACGAAACATCTTCAAAAAAAAATCCAGAAAGTCCAGCTGCCTCTTGAAGAAGCACCTTTGGGACTATTTATTTTAGATTGCAGCCTCATTCTATCAGTCTTAAGGTTGGCATGATGGCTCAGTGGTTAAAGATGCTGTGCTTGTCAGCTGGAAAGCTTGAGCGCCACACAACAGGGTGAGCTCCCATTACTCTCCCCAGTTCCTGACAACCTAGCAGTTTGAAAGCATGCAAATGTGAGTAGATTAATAGGTACCACTTCAGCAGGAAGGATCATTGCGTTCTGTGCTTTCATGCTGGCCACATGATGATGGAAGCGTCTCTTAGACAATGAAGCTCTCTTAGCTAAGAACCAGATCAGCACTGCCCCCTTGAGTCAGTCATGACTGGGTAGGGAAATCTTTAAACTTTTTTTATCCACCTGCATCACACCTTTTTTGCCATGAGCAGATTTGACAACCCATCAGTCCCATTATCCTCCCATGTTTCTAGTCTAGTCCAAGGTTCTGGACTTTAAAGGGTCAAAGGATTTTCTCTCTGTAATAAGAAAAAAAAGGTGGCAAGGGGCAGCAGGAAGATCTCAAGATTGGCTGACTCTCTCTGCTGTTCTCTTGTATGATTTCAGCTATTGATAGAGAGAAAGGACTTCAGGTAAGGCTTATCTTCACCCTTTAAAAGATTTCTAACCTGAGCCAAAAGTAGTCTAGATAGGTCTGAGAAAAACGGGAGGCAAAAGAGATGGACAATTTTGACAAAAAAAGCCAAGAAGAGAGAAAAAAGAAAACACATAACTGGGTGGAGTAAATAACTTTTCTCCTAGACTGGAGAAATAGATTACTGAACAATTACTGCCCTAAACTCCTTTTGATTATCAAAATAATTTTGGAGACAGAGCTGGATGAGTCAATATATATATATATACGCATGCATACCTATAAATCTGTATATGCCTATTGCTCTGACTAACCAAAGAGAAGAGTTTATTATTCTGGCAACATTTCCTTATGCAGATAGGTTTTTGCTAACTCGCCCTCCCTTTTGCTAAGAAAATCAGCAATGAAAATAGCAACAAAAGTGGGTTGCTTCCCAAAATCTTAGAATTTAGTTATTGGATGGCCTTATCAGTTTTACAAATTAGGGGGAATATTTTTGGCAACCGGTGTTTTTGAATTAGTGGTTTAACCACCCCGAAACTAGGTTCAGGGTAAAATTTAACAGAAGGAATAAATCAGGGAACATTAAGCACCATGCGTGTCAATGGACTCAGAACACTCATTCTCAAGTGCATTGTCAGCATCAGCCATTCAGTCGTGTCCGACTCTCAGCATTGGACCAGCATTTTCCATGCCCCCTATCTCCCACAGCCTCCTTCAAATCCTCCATCCGCATCTTAAGTGCAGGCAGGAATCAATTTTATAGATTTTGAATGTACTGAATCAAAGGTACTTCACTAAATCAAATATATTTCCTTATAGTAATAAAACATTGAACTGTCACAAAGGCACTATAATGTGCAAAAGAAATGCTTTAATAGATGGAATAGAAGTGCTTTGATCTATTTTGTTCCCATTTTGTGAGAGCATCTAATCTAAAAGCTTCTTTCAGAATACTTGGCTTGCTAAATTCAGCTCGTAAAATCCACATTCAGTTCCCGGAATTTTCTTAAATTTGTTTGGTATAGATTAGAATCTTACGAAGATTTTGCTTTATTTAGGTTCTTATGTCATCTGGCTGGGTGAATTTGGGCCAGATATTCTCTCTCAGTTCACCTCACCCCACCGGGTGGTTGTTGTGGGTAAAGTAGAAGGAGAAAAAAGATTTAGGTATGATCACTGCCTTGGGTTACTTATAAAAATAAAAAAGGCAAGGTAAAAATGGTTTTATTTATTTATTCATTTGTTGGTTCATTCATTTATCTTGATGTAGCCTTATGATAAAGTAGATTTTTCATCTTCTCATTCATTTTTATATATATAAAAGCAAATAATTAAAAGCATGATCACTACAATTACAAAATGCAAGATAAAATATTAAGGGGGGCAGATTTTAAAAATCCAGTAATTCAAATAATAAATCTGCTTACAGTCAGTTCTGATTAAAATGGCCTGTAAGCCCACTACATATTTATAAATATGTAAATAAATGAGGTAAAATAAAAGAACACATCAATGCCTTAACATGTACTTTGGTTTAATTCCCACATGAACAAGAATGAATGTTGAAAATTTAACTGCTAAAACAATGGATCATGAACTGTAATTATAACTATTGTTGACATTGAGAATTGCTAGTGAATACAATAAAATATGAATTGCAGTTTGTCTGCCTAAGTACAGTGATTTAATATTTTGAAGTTGGTGATCATAAGGTTATCTTTGCAAAAGTTTATATGAACACTTTTGTCATTTAGGGAAAGGAACAGCTGGTAAATCAGAAGGTAAAGAACTGATGATATAATCAGCATTTGGTGTAAAATAAAAACGTAAGGTTTGGCATTTGTGATGTGCTCCTATCCAGGAAACAGTTTGTTGATTCATAATTAATCAACACAGGGTTTTTTTTCTTAAAAAAAAAAGAATTGATCATTAGCATGTTGAATTGTAACATTTTATTTTTACAGTGGATCGGCAAATCAAATCCTTGTCCTCCCTCCACCCATTTTATAGAGGCTTCAGTGGGGAAAAGGGAGGAAGCAAAAACTGTTATGGAGCATCTGGCAGGCCCCTTTATGTTAAGGTAAATTGTTAGATGGTCAAAATTTTGAGTTTGTAAAAGCTGAATGGCTAATGTCCCACACTTGGAAGACTGCTGAGCAGCTGTTTGCTCACAGATAGAAGCAAATTGCTTAGCTGTATTTTACTTAAATTTATCTTTGTTTTTTAGGTACCTATTGGTACCATGATTAAGGAAGGCACTAAGGTTGTAGCTGATCTCAACCAACCTGGGGAAGAATACACTGCAGTCTATGGTGGAACTGGGGGCAGAGGCAACCGTTTCTTTCTGGCTAATGACAACCGAGCACCGACAACTGTGACTTTAGGAGAGCTGGGTCAGGAAAGGTTCCTTCACTTGGAGCTCAAAACTGTGGGCCATGCAGGGATGGTAAGTGCGTTTGGTTTGTTTTTTAGTATGATAGTTAACTTTGAAGAAACAAATGTTTATGTCAGGAATGTTGGAACATGGGAGATACGTATGCAGGTTTAAAAAATGTACTCTTCGAAAAAAAGCCAATGCAATCCTAAGCTCCGTTAACAGAGGGATACAATCAAGAGCAAGTGAGTTACTAATACCACTCTATAAAGCCTTAGTAAGACCACACCTAGAGTATTGCATCCAGTTTTGGTCACCACATTAAAACAAATGTTGAGATTCTAGAAAAAGTGCAGAGAAGAGCAGCCAGGATGATTAGGAGGCTGGAGATTAAAACATATGAAGAACGGTTGCAGGAATTGGGCCTGGCTAGTCTAGTGAAGAGAAGGACCTGGGGAGACATGATAGCACTGTCTCAATATTTGAGTGGCTGCCACAGAGAGGAGGAAGGGGGTCAAGCTATTTTCTAAAGCGCCTGTAGGCCAGACAAGGAATAATGGATGGAAACTGAACAAGGAGAGATTCAACCTGGAAATAAGGAGAAATTTTCTGACAGAGCAATCAACTTATGGAACAGAAGTTGCCTTCGGAAGTTGTGGGAGCTTCATCACTGGAAGCTTTCAAGAACGGATTGGACTGCCATTTGTCAGAACTGGTGTAGGTCTCCTGATTGGGTGAGGGGTTGGACTAGATGACCTACAAGGTCCCTTCCAACTCTGTTAAACTGTTAAACATAAACCCAGAATAATTAGGTGCCCCCTTCCCCAAATTGAAAAACCAAGTTAGAGACAAATGGGGAAAATTTATGTGGTCAGTAAGAATTGACAACCTGATGACACATAATTCATAACATCTAATTCTTGAGTATTGCTTGAAATTCTTGGTTTAGAGATAATTGACGATCAGACTAACAGCTGGGTAACTTGGGAGTGGGAGGGCAGGTGGTGGTGCTTTGTTTTGCTGTTACACGTAGTCCTTGACTTAAGGATCACAACTGAGACCAAAATTTCTGTTGCTAAGCAAGGTAGATGTTAAGTGCATTGAACCCTGTTTTATGACATACTTTGCCACAATCGTTAAGTGGATTGTGTGGTTGATAAGTGAATCTGGCCTCCCCTATTTGACTTTGCTGAGCTGTCTGGGAAAGTTGCAAATGGTCATCACGTGACCCCAGATACTGCAACCTTCATCAATACATGACAGTTGCCAAGCACCCAAATTTTGATCACATCACTGTGGGGATGTGGGAAAAAATGGTCATAAGTCACTTTTTCAGTGCCGTTGTAATTTTGAATGCTTACTAAATGAATGGTTGTAAAACAAAGGCTACCTGTATTATGGTTTTCAGCCTGTAAAACAAATGGCTGAAGGGATGAAGGTCCAAAAGGTTGGTGACCCCTGAACTAGATCATTAATTCAAACCTATTTAAAACAAGAAAAAAAATGAAAATTGCTAAATTCGTATTCTATTTTGCAGTAGAATTAAATGTAATGTTGAAGGCAAAAGCTATCTCCCTTTCAAATTGGGCTCTTAATTCCAGATTGGATTCCCCAATGCTGGGAAATCGTCCCTCTTGCGAGCAATCTCCAGAGCAAAACCTGCTGTGGCTCCTTACCCATTCACAACCCTGAATCCTCACGTAGGCATTGTTCACTATGAAGATTACGAGCAAATTGCAGGTATGCTTTTATATTTCCTTCTGGTTTTTTTATGACCTTCATGGTATTATTTCCTTCTGGAAAAAAAAATAAAGCATTTTGTGACAGCAATATCACTTTGTAAGAGCTAAAGTTTGTGCTAAGCAGGGGGGGAGGTTGGATGGAGGGGGGAAAGAAAGCTTAACTGCATATCATCCTTTTTATGATCCAAGATTGGAAAAGAATAAAAAGAAATGTAAAAGAAAAGAATGAAGCACCTGTAAAAAAAACCTGAGTCACAAGTGACGGTGAATATATGTATCCCAGGATAATGTTCCATGATTCAGTCTGGCTTGGTCACTGGGACCAGAGGTTTGGTCTTTTGAGCTTTCGGACACATGCTGGAGCCCATTCTCGGGGAACTTCTTTCTAGCAGAGTGTGCTTTGGACTGTTCTGTGTGTGGTATTTATATGGTGCCTGTTGTATGTGGCTTTTTAGACGGTGATTGGGGCTTTGATGGCTGGCTATTAAGTCTTTGGCTATTGATTACTTGTGCTGCCACCAGCTTATCAAGTATTTAAGAGTCAAGGGCTTGGCAGCACCTCTGGTCCCTGTGACTGACCCAGATTGGATCTTGCAAAATTGAAAGTTTTGATTATCTCAACTGCAAACTAATCAAGGGGTCCTGAACTTGAGGGTATCCAGCTGCCCCACAGTCCTCTAGGATTTCAAACAGTGTTCCATGGTATCCTAGAGTTCTGGAAAACTTTGATGGCTTCTCTGGGGAAAAAAATCATGCCAACATAGCCAATTTTCTATCATTACAATTTTGCCTCTTGATCAAAGATTCTGAATTTTTTTTTCTTTTTAATAAATTCCGTGGCCTGAAAAACTTGGGAAACTCCTGCTCCAGTTATCCAGATGCTGATTTTTTTCCAGGCAGTTTTTCTCTTTGTATCATTCTCCAACAAGCAGTATTTTATTCATCTCTTGTTATCTTATTTTGCAGTTGTAGATATCCCTGGAATAATAAAAGGAGCCCATGAAGATCGGGGACTTGGTTTGGCCTTTCTGAGACATATAGAACGTTGCTGCTTTCTCCTCTTTGTGCTGGATCTCTCTCTGGCTGAGCCCTGGGCACATTTGGAAGCCTTGAAGCATGAACTGGAACAGTATAAAGTTGGCCTTTCAAAAACTCCTCATGCCATTGTTGCAAATAAGTTTGATCTTCCGGAATCTAAGAACAACTTGCCTCTCCTTAAGGAGCAAGTGAAGCAGAGAGTCATCCCACTCTCTGCTCTGACAGGAGAAAATCTGGAGGAATTGTTGGTGCATCTGAGAGAACTCTATGAGGATTATCTAAAAACAGAAAAAGAACAGGTTCGCAAGCCAATGAAATGGTAGTAACAGAACTTTTCCATTATTACATTGAGATAGGAAGGATATTTGGAGTTTGGGCATGGACAGGAGGGACAGTCTCTAAAAGCAAAATAAAATTGCTTTTCTTTAATGTTATAAGAGCTCTACCAGCAGAGTGCTATAGAAGCAGATAAGAAAGAATGGTCAATCTGCACAATAAGTTAAGCAAAAGACGAGTCTACCCTGCAACAGAAAATGAAATGTTCTTAAACCTATTGAGACCTATAATTTAATCAAAGGAACATTCAATAATTTAATAAAGGTATGTTTGTTTATTATGGCATTTCTGTACCAATTCCACATGGACTCTAGGCAATTTACAAATTCTTATCAACATCAAATATACCACCACATGACGGCAAGGAATATAAATCCTTCCATCCTCTATGATTCAGTCAGAACTGAAGAAGCTTCTTGGACAAGGAAGTGAAACGTCTTCAAGTAAAAACAGTCTAGTTGCCTTTTGAAGAAGCACCTTTGGGATTTGTAGGGCTTGTAAGTGATCAAGAGTATGGTGGCTCACGTGGTTAGAACACTGCACGATGAGCCGGTGTTCAAGACCCAGCTGCTGCTATGTAACAGGGTGAGCTCCTGTAATTCACTCCAGCTCCTAGCACTTTGAACATGAATAATCACGAGTGGATAATAGATACCACTTTGGTGTACACATTAACAGGGATATAAAGGAGTCCCTGGGCAATGGTGATGTCACCAGCTAATCCTTTCAATCTTGAAGTGCCTCAGGGCTTCCAACACGAACATGAGCAAGTGATGACTAGTACTTTGACTTATATTCAGAAGCCTCTTTGCAAACAATGTAGCACCTGCAACACTGGTATTGCATGGTTCCAGTGGTTCATACCTGCCAATGGGCTGCTACCTGCATTATGCACCAATTGCATTTTTCATGTATGCTGCGCTACATGGATTCAATAGCCATAGCTCTTAAGACTTACATACCACTTCACAGTGCTTTACAGACCTTTGAGCGGTTTACAAAATCAGCCTATTGCCCCCAACAATCTGGGTTCTCATTTTACCAACTTTGGAAGGATGGAAGGCTGAGACAACCTTGAACCAGTCAGGATCGAACTTCTGGCGGTCGACAGTGAGTTAGCTAGTGCAGATGACGCTACTGGTGATACAGACATAGGTACCAATGCTAAGGTTTCCTACTACAGGTAGGTCCGCAACTGGCGCTTGGCATTGGGAGGTCCCTCCAGTCTTGGCTTCCATCTGCCTATATCTAGCAGTAGCTGCAAGTGTAGACAGACATCAAAATCATGAATTGGTTCCTTAGGGGTCATCCTGTTTTTTCAGGAGTAATTCCTAAGGCAAGTAGAGAGAGGTTGTTTCTGGACAAACTACGTTCCTCCAATGATAACATTTAAGAAGTTATCCTGTCATACAGGAAGGCATCTGGTACCCAAAAAACCCACCCAGATTCTTCTATAGCCCAATCTATAAGGCACTCACACTAATATGCCTTGATCAGCATCAAAATTTCTCTGAGGAAATTTTGCCACTCCTCTCTTCCCAATGGCTATGGACCATATCTACAAAAAGATATTCACCTAGCAAAAAGCAAAGGCAAGTCACTTGGTCAATAGTTGGGGGCAGAATTGGAAGGCCTGATCGATTGCATTTTAGTAGTTACCTTTTGAAAGACAAAAAAGCCTTCATACTGTCAGTGTCACGTCCCCACGGCATGCCTGGTGCCGTGACACCAGCGTTCATCTGAACAAGGAGTGCCCAAATATGTAACCGATAAGGGGGCGACCTGACGACGATTCCCAAGGCGTCAAACGCTGAGCTGTCAAGAGGAGGAAAGGGACGTGGACATTTTGCTATGGGGGGATGTTTATGTGGGAAAACCGCAAGAACGAGGCACTAGGAGCTACAGTGGGGTGTGGAATATTGCACGCAGATGCTCAGTGGTAATTATTGGGGAAAACAGGAACGGGGCACTAGGATTTACAGTGGAGTGTGGAATTTGCGGTAACTAGGAGAGCAAGTAACAGCCGGATATTGCTCGGTAGCCTTCATCCAGTGGATAACCTAACTGAGTCATTATCTTGTGTATAAATACAGCTCTGGCTGTGGTGAGCGCCAGAGCTGACTTCAATGTTATATAGCTATTCGTTGTTGATCGAGTCCAGAGCAGTGTATGGACAAATAAAGATACACTTCGTGAACAGCTTCGGTTGCTTCATTTTGCCAGAACCCGACTGAACAGCTGAGAGTGAGAGTCAGTTAAATTGCTTAGTTGTCTGTTTGAAGACGACAAAATGCTGTGCAGTATGGAAAGAATAAAAGGTGCTTTTTGCTATTCACTGGAGTATTCCTTTATTTTTGTTGATTCTGCTTCCCTGATGGAAAATGTCAGAGCGGAAAGTTTGATTAATCATTGTTAATTAAAATAGCAGGTGGAGAAAGATGGCTGGCTCCCATACAATAATTCAATGCCATGGTCCCAGTACTTATTAGTTTTTCTTGCGCCTGCTGTATTTATTATTTATTTATTTGTTTGTTTGTTTGTTTGTTTGTTTGACTTGTATGCTGCCCCCTCTCCAAAAGGACTCGGGGCGGCTGTGAGCAACACTGACAAACCTGCTATTACATTATCTATAAATTACTATTATTTTAATAGGACAACAGACTTATTTCTAAGGTGATGTCACTCAACAAGGTAGAACAGACTACAGGTAGTCTTCAACATATAGCCTGTGCATTACAGTTGTGAGTAATGACAGTTATAAACTTATGCCCAACTCAATTTTACAACCTTGGGTGTGTGTGTTTCAGTGAACACAGTGGTCCTAAAGCAGCCACTGCAGTTGTTAAGGGAACAAGACAGCAAGACAGCCGTTAATTGAGTTTTGCCCCATTTTACGACCTTTCTGGCCACAATTGTTAAGTGAATCACTGTAGTTGTTCAGTTAGAAACATGGTTGTTAAATGAATCTGGCTTCCCCATTCAACTTGCTTGTCAGAAGATTGCAAAATCATCTGACTCTGAGACTCTACAATGCAGGCCATTTACAAGCATCTAAATTTTGATCACGTGGCCGTGGGGATACTGGAACAGTGGAAGTTACTTCAAGCAGATAATGGTAATGTTTTACATGCCAGATGGATTTCTCCCTCCCCCCTGGGGAAATTATGAGGTGCTGCTGTTATAATACCAGAATCAGAATTTTTACTCTTGGGTTAAGGATCAACGCAACAACCATTTTCACCCCTCAAATCTAGGTTTGGTAATAAAATTTGTACAAGTAATCCTCAACTTATGACCAGTCACTTAGTGACCATTCAACACCTGTCCCCTGTAGTCACATGACTGAATTTGGGGCACTCAGCAACCAGTTGCATTTACAGCCATTAAGAACTGTGGTGGTGAGGTGGTTAGAATGCAGTACTGCAGCCTGATTCTGCCCACTGCTAGCAGTTTGATCCTGACTGGCTCAAGGTTGACTCAGCTTTCCATCCTTCCAAGGTCGGTAAAATGAGGACCCAGATTGTTCGGGGAAATATGCTGACTCTGTAAACCTCTTAGGGCTGTAAATCACTAGGAAGCGGCACATAAGTCTATGTGCTATTGCTAAGTGCTATTGCTATCAACAATGTCCCGCAGTCACATGACCGCAGTTTTGCCAAAATTGGCCTTTATTTCCTGGTTTTCAGCAAAACTGCAATCATAGCAAGTCAAGCATTTGCTTAGAGCCGTGATGGCGAACCTATGGCATGTGTGCCACAGGTGGCACGCAGAGCCATTTGTGCCGGCACACGAGTTGCAGGCAAACTTACCTCACTGGGCATGCGTGCGCCTCACAGCTGATTTTCGGCCGGTTTGAGGCCTTTTTCGGCCTCCCAGAATCTTGAGGAAGGCTTCTGCGGGCTTTGCAGGTTGAAAACTAGCCCCATTTCATCACTTCCGGTATTTTTGGGAAAACAGGAAGTGACAAAACGGGGGTAGTTTTTGGCCTGCAAAGCTTGCAGAAACCTACAGAAGCCTTCCTCAAGCCTTTGGGAGGTCGAAAAAGGCCTCAAACCGGCCGGAAATCAGCTGTGAGGCGCAGTGCAGGTAAGGGGGCGGTGGGGGGGATTGCGCACGCATGTGTAAGGGGTGTGGGGAGTGTGCATTGCCTTCTGGGTGCTGGCACGCAAGCATGAGCATGCAAGCTCATGCACAATTTTTGGCACAGGAGCCCCAAAAGGTTAGCCACCACTGGCTTAGAGACTTCAACGACCACTCTACGATTATTGTTTTAATGATTGCCAGGCAAAAAGATTGTAAAATCAGTTTGACCGAGCCCATTTACGACCATCACAACTTACAACCATAAAAAGCAGGCTCCAGATATAAAGTCGTATGTCAAGAACTCTGCAATCATTTTTTTTACTGCTTGGTAGGATCTGTTTTCTTCTATTCATCATGGCTACTACCTCTTTTGTTTGATTGGAAAGGAGCAATTCATCAGTTTGTTTATATTAATTTGTAGTTCTGTAGGACTGCAGAGAAAATAGGCCATGCGAAAGGTTATGGAGAGCAACTTGAGCGTGACAAATATGCAAATTCATTTGTTAGGTTTTGTGTAAACCAGCCTGTGGGTTCATTGCCAGTGATACTTTCGCATATTGAATTTTACAAAACATCAATGCAGAGTTTTTCTTTTGACATAAACATTTAGAATATTTGTATGCGTGTTATTATTTTCATACTGCTTCCTAAACTGAGGCATCCCTCCTAGTTGTTCTATGTTATCAAAGGTTCCACACTCCCTGAATCTGTTGTTTGTTTCCATGATTTTCTGATATTACAAATCAGACAATGCAAGTGATTGTGAAACATATGGACTTCATGTGCCACATTTGCCTGTTGCAGTTTTTGAGCAAATTCACTCAAACTCAATAATGCATTTCTAGCAGCTAAGATGATGAATAGGTGGCTGCTAATACACCTTGGCTTATTCTATTTTTTATGCTTCAGTTATAATAAAATAAAGCACTGAAAACACTTTCTTTTCTTTTGTTTAGCCCAGTATCATGTATCCACATGCCATCTCAGGGCATTTTAATCTGTCATTTGGCTCTTTGACACAAGTGCATTGACAAGCTACACAATGGATTGAGTAGGAAGAAAATGTTAATCTTTGCAAGGTGGCTTTTATGAAGTTTGCTTTGCAATTAACACTCATTTGGGGCTGCAATGGGCAACTCAGAGGTGTTATTTAGGTCCTTCTCAGCAATCATCATAGCAAAAACATATCAGAAACCATTCACCATAAGTACATTGACCTGTGATCACGGTTGAGCTACAGTATTGATTGATCAAGCTTACCCATCTTGAGAGTAACAACCCAAACGTATTACCTGTCCTCACTTTTGTTTAATTCTATAACCTGCAAGAATGGTGAAAAAAGCTGGAAAGGAAAAAGTTAGGAATATCAGGAATGAGATATGCAGAATATGATCCTTGTAACCTGCCACAGGTAGTCCTCGACTTAGGATTGCAATTGAGCCCTGTTGCTAAGTGAGACAGTTGTTAGTTTTTGTCCCATTTTATGACCATTCTTGCCACAATTGTTAATGGAATCACTGCAGTTAAGTTAATAACATGGTTGTTAAGTGAATCTGGCTTCCCCATTGACTTTGCTTGTCAGAAGGTCACAAAAGATGATCACATGACCATGGGACACTCCAACCATCATAAATATGAGTCAGTTCCCAAGCATCTGAATTTGATGACATGGCCAGGGGGGGTCAACAGTCGTAAGTGTGAAAAACGGCCATCAGTCACTTTTTTCAGTGTCGTAACTTTGAAAGGTCCCTAAATGATTGGCTTTAAGTCAAGGACTAACCTGTATTTTGCCACTCTAACTCAATATACTGGCAACAGGGAAATGACAACAGCTTTCTACCTTTTAGACGTTTTCACCAGTCAGGATCTTTTCATATCCTGGTATTTTCAACCACTGTAATAGACAAAAGGATGTGAAATCATTCTGCCCATTCAGTCTCCAGTTTGTTTGTCATTGGCATATTCAGCAACAAAGGTTCAGAACATTAAACAAGGGCAACTGCAGAGAATCAAAATGATGGTATTTTCCCCCTGAGGAAGTGGCTTATTAGAAATTTATGCCTCAGGTAGGCTTGGGGATGGGGGTAAGTGGAAGCATCTAATGAACAGAGTCCACTGGATGTTCTGTCAACTCCATTAACATTGATTTATTTAGTATTTTTACATACAACTCCCTTTCCTGATGTATCTCCCCTTGCAATTAGATATAAACACCCAAGCTGCATTTTGACTTAATATGTTGCTAAGAACTTTGCCTCTTTATTGTTTAAGATCAACAGTTCCAGATGCAGACTTGGGTATTTGCCTGTCTGTGGCCCCCACAAGAAAGACATATGAAGACACTTTTGCATAGTTTCCTTTATTGTTCCTGACCTGTAGACAGAATCTTGCCAAACCAAAGGAACTGTTTGTAATACTATACTTTGGGATTAGCTAGGGATGAGCTTTCTTAACCCTCTTTCTCCTAACCAAACTCTCCACGTTATGCTGCCTTTTTGCCATCTGAAAGTCACTTTTTTTCAACGCTGTTGTAACTTCCAATTGTCACTGAATGAATGGTTATAAAATGAGGACTACCTGTACTTATTTCAAGGTGACTGACAAAATATTTTGATATTGAGACTAGATTGTGGAAATGGTAAGATCTTCTCCATGAGACCCAGATGTTCCCATGGTAACTCTCCATGATAGTAGTCCATGATACCATTTCTTTTTGCTTTTACTGAAGTTGGTTTTTCAGTTTTGGAAGCAGAGAAAATTCTGTAAGAGCTGAAAATTGAAGTCAAAAGACTCCTTGGTTGTCTGCTCCTTCTCCTTCTTTTTCTCTTTCTCCTTCTCCTCCTTCCCCTTCTCCTCCTTTTCCTCCTCCTCCTCTCCTCCCTCGCTCCCTCCCTCCTCCCCTTAAAGAGAACATCCTTACCCCAGAATTTATTTTTTGTTCCATAGGAAATTTACACAGGTCACTCAAAGATCAGCAGCCTCCTAGATGCAAGCATTAATTTCTGCTTCGTGCATTTCACTGATCCATGATGTGGTTTATTCAGTTTTGGTTGATCAATAAGTGAGAAATCACTAGTATCCTGTTGTTAGCAACATAAATGGATGCGTCTATGTGGTCATCAGGAAAGCTTGACAGGAGGGTGATTTTAATTTTCCTATCCTTATAGATCAAAGCATCAGCTGGGATGCAGTTCAGTACTTACCATGTAACTTGCTTGGTTCTTTGCAAGATATCCAACACTGCTGATTACCAGCTGTAATCAACACAGTTTAATATACTCCCTTTGTTGCTAAACAACTTTTGGGTTTGGCTACATGGGGTGTTATTTATCTCAGTAGGAACCTTTCTGGAGATTAAGACAACAAGCTAGGCCTTCTTAAGTATGCCTTCGTTTTCTTATAAAGAACACACCAGGAGGTTTTTTTTTCCTGAGTTGCTTCCAGTATGCTCTTTTGTGCTGAGTCCCTGTGTCAGAAAGTAGAACTTTCTGGAGTTACTATGCAGTTTACAAATTAGTAGAGTTTGATGGGGTGATCAAACCTACCAATGACGGTGGCATTGAGCACCCCACTGTGATACTGTAGGACACGCCCCTGAGTATAAAAGGGGCTGTCAACTGTCATTTTCCAAGAGGAGATTCTGTGGAGACTCATTTTTGTCTGAAGAGATTGGAGATACTGAGAAGATCCAAGACTCTGAGGAGATATTAGGATCTGACAGACTGAGGTCTGTGTATGAGAAGATATAGCAAAGGGATCTGAGAGAACATCTATAACCTAAAGAGAAAGGGACTTTCTAAAGAGGTTAGCTATATCTAAGAAGAGGTTATGAGAGGAAGAACTGTGAATCTCTCATAGAAACTTCTAGTTCCTTGAAGGACTGTTTAAGAGGAACGAAAGAAGAAAAGTCTCTGTAGATATTTAAGAATGATATATTTATTGATTGTTCTGTTATAAATAAATCTGTTTTGATCTGATACAACTTGGCATTGCAATTTATTGAATGACTCTGTGAAATAGATATAGGTTTAAAGATCCAGGCCAAATTCAATTAATATTATTTAACACCCTGTTTTATCTGCACTTAGGAAAGGATCCAATTCTTTCTTTAGAGCTGCCATTTTTACATATTTAAATAAATGGGTTATTTATTGTCACCATTTTGTCAATGATGGTGTTTTGTTTTTTTACTCTCTGAGTTAAAAGACAGCAATAATCAGTAACAACTGGTATATAATTCTATTTTCCTTCTTTTGCATGGAGGTCTATGTTGATTTGTGGAGGCATTCACCTTCTGACTTCTCCAGTAAGGTTCCTACAATCAGAAACCTTGGACTTTTTTTTTCTAATGACAGTTTATTGGATTCTGTGAAGGTGATATTTGATACAGGAAAAATATCTGTTGTGGTTAGCCGGCAGCAGGTGCAGATGGCTGAGGAAAGCGATGACTCTGATGAGGGGCCAGGACCATCAGGGAGTGGACTGCTGCCTTCAGGGATTGTGGGGGCTGGCAGCAGTGATGAGGAGGTTCCCAAGGAGCCTGTGCCAAGTGCGCATGAGTGCAGGATGATTCGTAGAAGAGAACAGCTGGAGCAGCACAGGCAACTCAGGAGTAAGGATGCAACGTAATGGCCCCTCCCTCCAGGGAATATAAGCCTGGTTTCAAAAGATTTTTGCTTTTGCAGAAAGCAAAAACGTTCTAAGGACTCAGCATTGTGTGTGGAGACTCTGGCTTATCTGAAGAATTTTGTCAAGGCTTTTCTGGTTGGACTAATTGGCTGCAAGCCATCTTTTATCTACAAAGAAGTTATTTGTAGATTAAAGCTGAGAAGGTTTGAGTTGCTGCGTTTGTTTGAGATTTTCTTGCTGGTAACAGGGTTGGGTGAGAACGATATCCATGTGCAGAATAAATATATGGATTTCATACTGGAGTAACATTCCTGTTAAGTTCGCATAGAGAGGCAGGACGCGGAGTGCTTCAGCTCAAAGTTTATTGTGACTTCAGCTCAGAACGGACCCAATTTGGCTTAGCCGAGGCAGCTATATATAGCCGGCTACCTCGGCTGACAGCCAATCAGAGTGCAGGGTTTTCCTGCACTTTTAAACCAATGATTTCAAACACTTTACAAGAACAACCAATCATATTCAAACTCTGCATACATAACGATTCCTATTAACTATCTCAACTGAAAAGTGATCAGGGTGGACTGAGATGGCCTTAGACCAAAGCTAAAAGTTTAATGAGATTTGGGTGACTTTGGACCAATCACCAGGACACTGTGAGTTCTAGTCCCACTTTAGGCATGAAGATAGATGATAGGTAGGTAGGTAGGTAGGTAGGTAGGTAGATAGATAGATAGATAGATAGATAGATAGATAGATAGATAGATAGATAAGCAGGCAGGCAGGCAGGCAGGCAGGCAGACAAATAGATGATAGATATAGATATATTGATAGATGATAGATAAATTATATAGATAGATGATAGATAGTCACATTGATATGGGAAGCCAAGGAAAGTCAGTTTGGATAAAAGTTGCCCCAAGAATAAAACTCTGATCTCCTTAAACCTAAAGGGAAGCCCTGTCTTCTCTGCTGAGCTATTTCCCAGCAATGTTAAGTCTATTATTCTCATGCCAGATAAGAGACAAGAAACTGGTCCCTCAAAATCAGGTGTAGAGGCTGAACTTAAATTATGGGAATCTGTGGGTTCTATTCAGTTCTGTTACTTGGCATGAAATCATTACACTTCTGCCTTCCTGAACAACCTGGAATTCAAAATCCTTTGCATGAGTTACTGTTGCTTATAGTCGTTCTATATTTATTCCTTCTCAATTTCTAGAAGTGTGAATATATTTATTTTCACCTTCGGACTGAAGTTTCCAGGGCAATCTCCCTAACAGAAACAGGTTTTTGATTAAAATTCCTGTTACTACTTTTGAAGCTCAGCTTAAACTGAAAATTCACTTCTTATAGTATATTATTTCCAGAAGGAAAAGAGGTCGTTCTCCCTTTGAAAGTTAACTTAGTGACATATGTGCAATTATAAAATTGAAATGTTAGTACCAAAATAATTCAAAAGCCAGTTTTTTTAAAAAAATGTTGACTCTGAAACAGCTAACACTTATTTTGAATAATGATATCAATACTAAGAGTATCTAAAGTAGATTTATTTGGCTGCCTCTATATGCATGCATGTGTTCATTCATTCATTCATTCATTCATTCATTCAAATGTTATACTGCTTCTGTACCTCTGAATTCTCCTGTGGACTTTCCTTTCTCCTTATCTGTCATAGCAATAGCACTTAGACTTATATACCGCTTTACAGTGCTTTACAGGCCTCTCTAAGCGGTTTACAGAGTCAGCCTATTGCCCCCAACAATCTGGGTCCTCATTTTACTGACCTCGGAAGGATGGAAGGCTGAGTCAACCTTGAGCCTGGTGAGATTTGAACTGCCAAATTGCAGGCAGGCGGCAGTCAGCAGAAGTAGCTTGCAGACTGCACTCTAACCACTGGACCACTGTGGCTCATTTATGTTAAATATGCCCAGGGGTGGGATTCAAATTTTTAACAACCACTTCTGTGGGTGTGGCTAGATGGGTGTAGCTAGATGGGCATGACTTCTTTTTTGCAGCAAGCCCCCTCCCCCCATTTTTTTTGCCTCCAGGGCCTCAGGGAAGCCTTCTGGAGCACCAGAAGGCTTCCCTGGGGCCCAGGAAGGCAACGGAGCTTGAGGGGGGTACACAGCCCCCTCCCCACCCCTCATGCCCCCTTTTCCCTCCTGGGCCTCAGGGAAGCCTCCTGGCAAAGCAGTAAGACAGTGAGGGGGATCCCAGCACAGCTGATCATCAGAACAGCTGATCGTTGGGAAGGGAAAAAAGACATACCTTAAAGAGTGACTGGGCAGGGGAGAATGCAGTCAGCGATGTCAGGCCTATGTGCAATGTCACGCATGCGCAATAAGGACTGACTGGGTGGGGAGGAGAGGGGCAGGGCAAGCCAGGGGCATGATTTGCCAGTTCTCCAAACTGCGCAGAATCATAAGAACTGGTTCTATAGAACTGGTCCAAACCGGTAGAATCCACCCCTTGAATGTACCTCACCTTTAAAGCTGGACTTCAGTCTTGTAATGAGAGGACAACATTCACTTGTAAGGATAGAGTCTGAAACAAAGGTGCTTTTACAAGAGGTGAGCTGAAGAAGCTTCTTGTATGAGAAATGAAACTTCAAAGAAACACCAGAAATCCCAGTTGCCTCTTGAAAAAGCATCTTTGGGACAACCATTACCTGGATGACTGAGAATCTCCATAGATAGAGTCTGAAGTTCAGCCAGCCAGAACTGAGTAAAATGGGTGAGGAAGATCTAACAGCAGACAGCTGAGCAACATAGGTTAGAGGGTCTTTCCAAAATGAAGGCCAGCAGAAGGGCAAACTCTAAAGCAAGGGTCTTCAAACTTGGCAAGTTTAAGATCTGTGGACTTCAACTCCCAGATTTCCTGAGCTAACATGACTGGAGGAGGAATTCTGGCAGTTGAAGTCCACAAGTCTTAAACCTGTCAAGTTTGAAGACCCCTGCTCTAAAGAATAACCCACTTTTGCCCCGCATGGATGGAAGCTCACCTTGATTGGTTTATTGGCCAATATTATTTATCTATTTATATTTTAATTAAATAATTTTTATTTATGGTTCATCGCACAGGCAGATGTTCACACTGAATTTGGCATTTTTGTTCTCCTATCGAGTCCTTCCCAATGACCTGGGATAGACAGATGTGGATGTTTAATCGTGTTACAGACATTTTTGCAGGATGTAAGCTGTTCTAAATAAAGCTGCCTTCTGCAATTGACTGATGGTGAATTTGTCAATGCCAATGGCGTTCAAGTGGTGCTCGAATTGTTTTGGGATTTGGCACTCTTATTTATGTTTTATTTATTTGATATTGATTTATTATTTATGGAAGCAGAATAACAAATGTGAATGAATGAATGAATGAATGAATGAATGAATGAATGAATGAATACATGCATACATGCATACATACCATAATGAATAAATAAGGGAGAAAACATAGAGAATACTTGTTATGGAAATAACTTACCCAGATTTTCCCCTTACATTCTTTTGTACTGTTTCCTTACTCTCCATATACCTGGGAGTTCTGCAGTTTGGGATTTCAGTCTTCATGTAATGCAAAAACGCACAACTGTGGGACATCAGGGTGTGCAGGATTCCTTCTAAGCAGTTGGAAAATCCCCGCCTCTGAATTAATATTTCAAATATTGTTTGGTTCGCTGCTGCCAAGGAAACATCTGCTGAATGCAAATGCCTTGTGTTCTTGATTAATGTAAAGTGAAGTTATCGCTTGAGCTCGGAGGCATTGAAGGAGGATTTGATTAGAAAAAGCATCCCTTCTTAGCAACTCCAACCTCAGACAGAACTTAACGAATAAAGAAATCTCCCATGTTTTTATAATGGATGAATTTATAAATTTTAATAATAGGATTGATTAATTGAATCATTATGTGCCATCAAGTTGCTTTCAATTCCTAGCAACCAATAGATAGATTTTTCTCCACTTATTAGAAACTTGGAGGATGCTTTTTGCAATGTTTGGTTTTATATTTCATGATATTTGTATTCAAATTGTTGTATGCTGACTCTGTAAAACCGCTAAAGCACTATTGTGGGATATAAGTCTAAATGCTATTGCTACCACTTTAATGGGAAGTTAATAGTGTTCCATGCGCTGCTGGGTTTAGCCATGCTGGCCACATGAGCACAAAAGTGTTTTCAGATGATCCTGGCTCCCTTGGCTAAAAAATAGAGATGAGTATTATCTCCTAGAGTCAGAAATGACTGGACAGGGGAGATCTTTACATCATTGCACCTTTGATGACTGATTTTTTTTTTACTGATTTTGGAGATGCTTCAAAGGGAGTGTCAGCTGTCCAATTAGCAAACTCAAAAGAACGAAACACTCTCAGGAGAATTAAATTGCCAAAAGTTAAACTTTATTGGATACACCATGTTGGTACCGAAGAAACAAAACCAGTTCTGGTTTTCCATCCAAATGCTTGCCCAGTTAAACCATCCTTTCATCTTTTGCCCATCCCTGGTTGATCACATCGTCCAATTATGAGATGTTCTTTTGTTATGGAAACAGGCCATCTCTTTCTCAAGCACCTGCAGCGGTGACCTTGATGGCTTCCATGATCTCATGATCTCTGCATACATTCTCCACATTCCATTTCCCTCCCCACAGTTCATTGGCAAGATGAAAAGCATTAGGTTTGAAAGAAGCAAAGTGGTTCAATCTTGACAGGGTGCCTATAGTTTAATTGCTGTTTAAAGGCAGATATCCTGTATATATGAAGTTCCCTCTCCTTGGTCAGCATTTTAGGTTGGCAGCAATAACATATCCTCAAAAAATCTATATATCTGTTTGCGAGCTCCTAAAGTTTTCTAACTCTGTTTTAGCCTAAGGTATATTTTGTCTCCAATATGATTATTAGTACTTGCAATGTCTTGGGGATGTGTGGGAATTGAGAACAGGAGGGCAACCTTTTCATCAGAAGGAAATTGTGTTCGTGGTGTCCTGGAAACTCAATAGGTTTGTGTCTTATCAAAAATTATTCTCCCTTCCTTTTCTAACACTCTTACACACAGATTTTCTTTTTCTTTTTGGTCCTCCGATTCAGATAGGATATATTTCTAATGGGGTTCTCCATTAGAATTATTTTATTTAAATGTGATTAAGCTATGAATGAGGGTGGACAAATATGGCTTTCCCAGAATAATACTAATACTAACGCTCCTTTGGAAGGATACAACAATCTAAAGTTATTGTATGTTATGCATTGAATCCTGATCAGCCATTGATAGATGTATGGCTGCTTATTAAATCCAGATGAGTCAATCTTTTCTCTAAATATGGGCAAATTTCGTGCAAGTAAGAAGGCTGGGTTATTTGCATGAGATAATATAATTGCTAAATCAATGGTTATAGAGGAGACAGCTGTGATATTGCAGACAAAATATCCATGTTTGATTATCTTATTCATAAAATCATACTGTTTTGGGACCATTCATTTCCTCTTGTTTCTTGAATAATATAAATCAGAAAGTTCAGTCCCACTATTAAGTTCCTTTCTCCAAGCAGGCTGATCATTTATCTCATTTTAAAAAATAGACCAGTAAATTGTCATTTTATTAAATAGAAGGATCTTCTGCTGGTTTAATTTTTTGTGTGTGTATGACAAATGGTATTCTGTTTTTTCTCTTTATCTCTGCAATTTTCAATTTTCCCCATCCCTTCCCCACAAAAAGCTATGAATTTATTAAATTTTAATTCCCAGATTAAAAATAATTATAAATGTACTGTGCATTATTTGGCAAAAAAACATTAATATTAAAGAAAATTATCTCTTAATTTGGAGAGCAAAGCTGCATTATACACTAGCTAATATCAATACAAAGCCTCTGTTAAATGTGGCATGTTTGACACTCTTATTCAACCAAGAGGGAGAAAAAAAATAGCATGGATTATTCATTTTTAGCTCATGTCACCATTGATTTCCTTAATTTGTATATTTGATTTGTAAAAGTGATAGACAACCTTTCCAAGCTGACTGCCCAAAAGATCTCTTGGATAACAATACTCATGCCTTCTAATAAAGCAGAATATTTGTAGCTCAGGGTTGAAATGAGGAGCTCTCTGGTGTTCTCTGAGCTTGCTTGTGTTCATGCAGACATTTCATTACCCAAACTAGATAACATCACCAGCACTGATGATTATGGAGATTCTCAGTCATCCAGGTCATAGTGGTCCCAAATGTGCTTTTTTTTTTTCAAGAGGCATTCTTGTTCTATCTTTGAAGATGTTTCACTTTTCATCCAAGAACCTTGGTGGTGCAGGCTGTTAAACACCTAGCGCTTAGTTCCAGCTGCCTGCAATTAGTGCAGGCTGGAATCCCACCAGGCTCAAGGTTGACTCAGCCTTCCATCCTCCCGGGGTAGGTAAATTGAGGACCCAAGATGGTTGGGGGCAATAAGCTGACTTTGTAAAAATGCCGCTTAGTAATAAGCAGGCATATACAATGGAACGAAGGCTATTGCTGAGCGCATTGGGTTGTGATCCAAAAATTGTAAGCCGCCCTGAGTCTCCGGAGAAGGGCGGCATATAAATATGAATTAAAAAAAAAAAGCTTCAGAGCTGAAGAAGCTTCTTTGATGAGAAGAGAAACGTCTTCAAAGAAAAACAACAACAAAGGAAGCCCAGTTGCCTCTTGAAAAAAACCCACCTTTGGGACAGTAGTGATGACATTACCTAGTTTGGGTAATGAGACGTCTGCTAGAAAACAAGGAAGCTCAGAGACCACCAAGACCCGTCATCTCGTATCTTTTCTCCAGAATTAGGAACCACCTCCCCACTACCTGGTTAGGATCGATGGGATGGAATCCAGTGCCTGTTTGCAGGAGGCAGGGACTCTTTCCCAAGATGGTAAGAGACAAATTGGCCTTGAGTCCTTGGTATGCAGGAGGTTGGTGTACACTGTATATACTGGAGGTCCTTAAGAAGAGATTGGACAACCATTTGTCTGAAATGGTATAGGGTTTTCTGCTTGAGCAGTGGGTGGGACTAGAAGACCTCCAAGGTCCCTTTCTTTTTTCTTTTTTAGTTTTTATTTTTAAGACAAACATACAAACAATACATAAAAACATAAAAGCCACCTTCCATTTTATATACATACAGTGTGTCAGTTGGTTACAGATTTTTTGTGTTATCCTTTCGTAGTCATCCCTCACAATTTATAAAAAAGATTCTCATATTGTCAATATAAAACATTCTTATATATTTATCAGTTATTATTTATGCATGACTAAACTATTTATTTCATCATTTATACGAGATATTCTCAATTTTATTATAAAGTTTATATTACACTTTCATCCAATGGTTATATATGTCTATATTATATTTTATATCAATCTATTAAATTTCTATTACAAAATTATGTAGTCTATTACATTACCAAATGTATCCAACCATTGATAAAGCAAATCCCATATCTTATAAAATTGTTTATCTTCTTGATCTCTAATTTCAAATGTCAATTTACTCATTTCAGCACAGTCCATAATTTTCTTAATAACTTCCTCCTGCATAGGTATTTTATCATTTTTCCAGTTCTTAGCAAATACAATTCTAGCTGCTGTTAAACCATTTACAATCAAATATTCAAGGTCCCTTTCAATTCTGTTATTCTGTTAACATCTGTTAAATCCATGGATCTAGGAAGGGAGGATAGAATGAAGGATGTGGAAACTTGACTAATCAGACTTTATAAAGCAATGCTTTGCTGCATAGGTACGTAGTTCTCGGCATACGACCACAATGGCCAATCATCAGGAGATTGTGAATTCTAGTTCTGCCTTTTGTGCCTAAGCCATTTTGGGTGACTTTGGGCCAGTCACTCTCTTTAACTCACAATGTCAGGCTTGGTCTATGCCAGTTGGTCTATTCCTGTCATAACCAATGGACCAACATTCAGTTGATCCAGAAAACAGTGGACTCTGTACTTGTGGAAAAACGCCAAGAAAAAAAAGAAAAATATGAAGCTTTTTTATAGAAAGCACAGATGTTGCGGGAAGGTGATATTTTCCTGGTAAACAATAATAACAAGGCTCACTGTTATGTATGCAGGTTTGAAATCATTGGTTTAGTTTGAACTGTTCTTGTAAAGTGTTAGAAATGATTGGTTTAAAAAGTGCGGGAAAACCCTGCACTCTGATTGGCTGTCAACTGCAGCTGCTGGCTATAAGTAGCAGCCGCAGCCCAGCCAAATCGGGTCCGTTCTGAGCTGAAAGTCACAATAAACTTAAGAGCTGAAGCACTCCGTGTCTGCCTCTTCATGCAAACTTAACACTGGTGACGAAGGTGGAATATTCCCTGAAGAGAAGGCAATGTGGAACAGAAGAAGAGCGAGATGGCTGTGCTGAACACCCCCCCAGCCCCGTTCGATCCGACGGCAGAAGACTGGGAGTCATATGCAGATCGTTTCCAAATGTGTCTGGAAGGAAACGATCTAGCCGACATTTCCGAGAAGCGGAAGAGGGCGGTCTTTCTTACGTACTGCGGTCCGGCAGTTTTCAAGATGGTGAAGGCATTGGTGGGAGCAGCAGACGTGAAGGTAATGGACTGGCCTGACTTGGAAAAGCTGTTAAGAGCCCATTACACGCCATAAGTATCATGCCTCATTAAGAGACACAAGTTTTACCGTCGTGATCAGGGGGAAAACGAAAATGTAAACGACTTCGTGGCAAGTTTAAGAGACATTGGGGGTGCATGCGAATTTAACAGTTTAGAAGAGGCCATGCGTGATCGATTTGTTCTGGGCCTTAAAGACAAGGTGTTACAGAGCAAGTTATTAATGAAACCAAGATCACGCTAAAAGAAGCCATAGAAGAAGCCTCTTCAGCAGAAGCTACCAAGTCCTCAGCAGCAGCCATGAGGAAGATGAACAGGGCCACAAACCATTCTGATGGGGAAAAGTCTACCACAAACCATTGTGATGACCTAGATTCTGAGTCAGATTGCAGTGAGGTGGAAGAGGGAATTTACAGACTCAGAATGGAGCGGAAAAGAAAGACCTGGAAAGAAAGAGGCAAGATTTCTACTGCAGAGGTTGTGGGGAAGCCACCCCGAACTGAATGCAAGTTTTAGACACCATTTGCCTCCATTGTGAAAAAGAGGACACCTAGCAAGAGTCTGCAAAGCATCCAGAACTCCACCCAACAGAAGGAAGTTTCCTGCAAACAAAGACAAAGAATTCAAGCCAAACAACCTCAGTGAGAAAATGGGGCAGCACAGAAGCAAAGGGGAAGAATGAAACTCATCAGACAGTAACTATTGGTCATTCATCTTCTATCAATAACAGAAAAGTGCATGTCAAGGTACTTATTGAAGGAAGGCCTTGCCAAATGGAAGTGGACTCAGGCTCATATCTATCTATGGTGTCATGGGACACTATTCACAGACTACTCCCAAACATTCAGAAGAATCACTTCAAGAAGCAAGCACTGACTCTTAAAGACTACCAAGGGAACAAGATTCCAGTAGTTGGAACAAGAGAGCATGCAGATGCTTTGAGTCGCTGCCCACTTCCTTCACACACTGAGGATCCTGCTCCTGAGACTTACACCTTTTTTCTAGAAACTGTTGCCAAGCTTCCAGTACACACTGCTGAAATTGCCAGAGAGACTGCCAAAGACACTTTATTGGCTACTATTATAGGCTGGATTAAGAAAGGTTGGCCACTTCAAGATCTACCTCAACTTGCCCAACCTTTTAAATCCAGACAAACTGAATTATCTGTGTTAAGAGGATGTATTTTGTGAGGTAACAGGGTGGTTATTCCTGCAAAACTACAAAAAGAGGTTTTGGAAATGTTACATGAGGGTCATCCGGGAATTGTCAGAATGAAGGGATTGGCCAGGAGTTATGTATGGTGGCCAGTTATTGACAAAATGGTTGAACACTGGGTTGCATCCTGTCCCAACTGTCAGGAAGTCAGGCCTGCCCCACCTCTCACACCCAAACAGGAATGGGAATGTCTTAGGGGCCCATGGTCCAGGATTCACATTGATTTTGCTGGCCCTACCAGAGGGCACACTTTCCTTGTGTAGATGCATATTCCAAATGGCTAGAGGTTATCCCTATGGCATCCACCACAACTGAAGCTGTCATCAAACAGCTTAAGAAGCTTTTTGTAACTCATGGGTTACCTGATGTCCTTGTTTCTGACAATGGTCCTCAATTTACATCCAACCTTTTTGAATCATATCTAGCACAGCAGAGTATCAGACATGCCCTGACTGCCCCTGGGCATCCTTCGTCTAATGGCCGGGCTGAAGGCATGGTATGATTTACCAAGGAAAAACTTCAGCAATTGGGTCCTGGGGACATCACTGAGAAAGTTGAAAAACTTCTTAGTGTCCAGCATATCACTCCCAACCCATCTACTAACTTATCCCCAGCAGAGTTGTTGATGGGTAGGAAACTCAGGTCTCCCCTTGACCGCCTTCATCCCTCTTACGCACCCAATGCACCACTAGATTCCACTAGCAAAATTCACACATTCACTGTGTGTGATTCTGTTTATGCTAAGAACCTTATGGGTGAGCCATTATGGATTCCTGCTGAGATAACCCAAATCACAGGCCCTAGGTCTTACAGGGTACAAACAGAGGATGGTGTCCTCTGGAGCAGGCACATTGATCAGCTTAGATCCAGATTACCTCAGGAACATCACAATTGCTCCTCTCTGGTTCCCATACCTAGTACCTCTTCTAGGGGAAGGGAGGATCATGAGATAATCAGCAAGCAAGAATCAACCCCATGTGTAATGAGCCAACACGACAGGAACCATCCCAAAACCTGTCACAATGCCAAAATCCATTATTACAAGTGGAAGACTGTACATCACTACCTGACTTAGGTGCTGACATTGGGCTGGAGATGGATTGGGAGGAGAGACCAGGTTGTAGTAACCAAACAGGTTCTACTATTATTAGAAGTCCAAGTAAGGAAATGTCAGCAGACACATTTCCTCTCTCACTGGGTGAGAACCTTAAAACATCTGAACCACGTAGGTCTCAAGCATACGTAAGAGCCCCACCTATTTAAAAGAATACATTAGATAGATGGGGTTTGAGTATGGACTGAACCTAGTGGGGAGGGGTGTTATATATGCAGGTTTGAAATCATTGGTTTAGTTTGAACTGTTCTTGTAAAGTGTTAGAAATGATTGGTTTAAAAAGTGTGGGAAAACCCTGCACTCTGATTGGCTGTCAACTGCGGCTGCTGGCTATAAGTAGCAGCCGCAGCCCAGCCAAATCAGGTCCGTTCTGAGCTGAAAGTCACAATAAACTTAAGAGCTGAAGCACTCCGTGTCTGCCTCTTCATGCAAACTTAACACTCACATTTAGTTTTCTGAAATCTGTCTAACAGCTCAAGACATAATGGCCATAAAAGCAGTGACCAATGACCAGATGGGAAGTCAAGCTCACAGTAATGGCTACTAAGATCCTTTCCTATGACATACTAGTCTGGTCACTAAAATGCCATAGAGGGTTCAAATGGGAAGATGTGTATCAGGGAAGAATGAAAATAGGACTTTAACAACAGGACAACTAAAAGTAGTTTCAGATTGCAGCAGGTTAGAGATATGGGGCCCTGCCTCCTATACACCTGAAAGTAGAAAATTAATATGCTATGCAGTTTCCATGATTTTAATTGGGATTTTCCTCTAATGTATTCGTTAACTTGTTTGCTTAAACTTGTCAGAATCTATTGGTACATTTTTGCTGCTTCTTTGCTTGTTGCTTTTCATTGAATTTGTTTTTCACGGCACTGTGAACTTGTGAAAGTCCCTGACCTTCTTAAATAGAAGAAGCTGCACAAACATCCTGAATGCCATACAGTGCCTGCACAAAAACTTGAATAAATGTCTCTGGAAGGTGTCTGATTTAAATTTCATGGTCCAATTTCACATGCAGAATTTCTCCCTCATTTCTTCGTAACTTCTTTGTTTCTGTGGAATAACATTGGCTCTATGCTGAAAAAAGAAAATCACAGTTCCATTTGACTTTTTAGTGCTAATTATGTGCTGGGAACAATTATGATTGTATTTAGTTAATCCACAGTTAATTCTCAAATGCTGAGTTTATAAACAGCCACTTGCTTGCCATTTCAGTAAACCATGTTAGCTACTCTTTGCATTTCAGTAAATGGGCATTAATGTCCTCCAATGTAAGCTGTTGCTAAAAATCTGTAACGTTTTTCAAACACATCTATTATGGTATTAAAAATCCATTTCCTATAGCATGCTGAATTGCACAAATCTCTCTACTCTTGAGATGATTAGCCAAACCTCATATTCCAAATCTATATAATTTTTACTGCTTATTTCTGGATGGACAAAACATATTGCAATTGCAAATTGATTTTTATGTATGGCTGTTATTTTCCATTTTGCTTTCATTCTTTTGTACCACATATGAGTGTCTCTCAAATAACATGGAGAAAAAAAACACAAATAGCTGTGAATGTTTAATTAATAACAGCATATTGTAAGATGTTGGGATCGATTGCTATCACACTATATACGCAGACCCAAGCCTGATGCTGCATCTCATCAAGTGTCAGGCTTAAAAAAACAAGAAAGATACATTGTGATTCTTCCAGAAGTGTTCTTTGTTGTTTCCCACCTATAGATAGAGTCTACAGCAAATTAAAGGTAAAGGTAAAATTTTCCCCTCTCTAATGATGTCCAAATCAAGAATGGTGTTCATCTCCATTTCGTAACCAAGGGAGCCAGCATAGTCCAAAGATGCTTCCATGGTCATGTTGCTAGCATGATTTTACACCGAGGTGCAAGTAATGTTGTTACCTTCCCACCGAAGTGGCACCTATTTATCTATTTGCATGCTTTCAAATTGCTAGGTTGGCAGGAAATGGGGCAAGCAACAGGAGCTCGTCCCGTTGCGTGGTGCTCTGCACTCGAACCTGGACTCCCACCTTTCCAGCTGACACACTCAGTGTCTTTAACCATTGAGCCATCGCACCACTCCCATAAAGCATATACTCTGGGAACCATTAGGGAAGAGCCATCTTCACCCTCTTTCTCTCACACAAAGTATCTGAACTGGGTTGTTTCTTGCTGCACTAGAATGCAGCCTCTCGATCCTGGGAATCTGGATTACAATCCATCATATCTGGGCAACCAGGAACTGTGAGAACCTGCTCATCTTTAGATTCCTTAAATCAGCTCATTAAATCGGCCTCCCCTTCCCATTGAATACAACCATTGGCCATGCTGGCTGTGGAAAAACAGAATTGTAATCTAACACAACGGGAGGCACCAGGGTGCACGAAATTATGATGAGAACCATGATCTCATATTTTTAGAGGCGTTCTTCATGGTGCTGACTCTATTACTGTGTTGGCCAACACCATTTGCATCCATTTAGTCTACTGAAGAAAAGAACTTTGTTCTGTTGCTGCCATAAACTTCCAGATATTATTGGATTACAAATGTATTCCAGCTGAGATAGCCAATGATAAATGATTGACTTTGCAATCCAACAATGCCTAATTTTTAACATGCCACATCTGGATGTCCTTTTGGCAAACGTTCTCAAGCTATTGTATATTATATATACTTATAATTCTCTAATCAATTTATTAAAAATTCATCTTAGTTGGCAATTATAGGATTGTAGATCAAAATGTTGGGTGGATATTGACTTTGGAACTGAAGAGAATACTATGGTTTAGAACTACAGTTTATCTTATAATATTGTAGTCTTCTATTATATTTTTTGAATTATCCTGACTTACTCAGAGAGGTTTTCCCCACACTAACACAAAAGATTCATGTGTGATTTTTATGTTTGCCTTTGTATGATATATTCAGCTAGAAATCTGTTTTGGTAAATATGAATGTTGCCTCTTTTACACTATCTACCCCCAGGATGCATGCAGCAAATTGATATTTTGATGTCATGTCATAAAAATCCCCAAGGGTCATCATATGGGATTGTTAGGAAATGGATTCTCTGATTTACAACATATGAACAACTTTTTCTTGGTGTCATAAGGAAACTCTAACTTTGACATATTAGGCTACATGTAAACACTCCATTTGAGTCAGTGTTGACTCCTGTTTCCCTTGTCTGTTTCCTAGGGCTGAGAGAGAGTGACTGGCCAAAGGTCACCCAGATGACATTGTGCCTAAGGCAGGACCAGAACTCATGTTTTTTTTAAGTTTAGTTTAATTTTACTTTATTCTCATTGCACCTCGTACAACAAAATCAAATGCCATCTTCAGTGTACATTATAACTATAAAAGATAAAACACAAACACACATCCTTCACATTCTATACAATTGAATTGAAAACCCCTGATATTGCATTAATATTGCACTATACAGTAGAATTCAATATAGTTACTGCTCTGGGATAGAAGTTCTCTTTGAACCTATTTGTCCTTGTTTTTATTATCCTGTACTGTCTGCCAGATGGTAATAGTTCAAAAAAAAGGTGCCCAAGATGAGATGGATCTTTGAGAATGTTTTGAACTTTCTTAAGGTAGCAGCAGGGGTGGGATTCTACCAGTTCTCACCTATTCGCTAGAACCGGTTGTTAACATTCTAAGCAGTTTGGAGAACCGGTTGTTAGAAGAAATTACTGGCCTAATCCTGTAAGGAAGGCAGGAAGGAAACGTTCTGGTGTTGCTTACAGAAACTCCCTCTCCATTAACCTTTATTACATTCTTGGCAGGACTAGACTTCCTGTCTCAGGAACGTCTCTGGAGTTTTTTCCCCCCTCCTTTGCTGGTACTTTGCTTGTGTGGAGTGACCATTCAGAGTTACAGTGGCACTGAAAAAACTGACTTATGACCATTTTTCACACTTACGACTATTGCAGCATCCCCACAGTCATGAGAGGCTGGGCGAGGAGATGCGTGCCTCGATGTGAGTGATATTGAGTTGGCCACACCCAGCCAATAACATGACCACCAAGCCATTTTCACCCAGTCACATGACCACTAAGCCACGCCCACTACCTAAGCCATGCCCACAGAACCGGTTGTTAAAAAATTTGAATCCCACCCCTGGGTAGCAGGAGCTATAAAGCTCTTCCAAAGAGGGGAGAGAGCAACCAACTCTGGTTTCTAGCCTGGTTTCCTGGTTTCTAGCCTGGTACCTTACCATTACACCAAGCTTTCTATCTGGTTCATACATTGTGCCAAACCATGGTTCATGTAGCCATTGTGTATTTATTGAATGAATGAAGGCAAATATATGTGTCCTAGGATAATTTTCAGGATCCAGTCTGGATCAGTCACAGGGATCAGAAGTTTAGTCTTCTGAACTTTTGGACTTGTGCTGGAGCCTATCCTCAGGGAACTCCTGTCTGGCAATACAAGCAAACAACAGCCAAAGACTTAATAGCCAGCCATCAAAACCCCAATCAACATCTAAAAAGCCACATACAACAGGCATCATATAAATACCACACACAGAACAGCTCAAACCAATCTGCTAGAGAGAAGTTCCCTGAGGATGGGCTCCAGCACGTGTCGGAAAGCTCACAAGACTAAACCTCTGGGCCCAGTGACCGACCCAGGTTGGATCCTATTTATTGAATAATCACAATTGTCTGACTTCATAGCTCTCATTGTGCCCAAACTCAGACCTATTTCATTAAATCTAAGTGTGATGAATGAATTCAGTGGTAAGTACATGAAGCTTGACACCAGGCACAAAAGCTTACCTATAGCCAAGAAAATAATGCCTCAGCTGATCTCTGGGTACGGCAAGATAAGACCTAAACCTGTAGAGGGCTAAGTCATTTTTTTAAAATTTATTTGAAAGAAAACAAAATAATAGGAAACTTGCCAGGAATGACAAAGCAGAGACTCAGTTTGACAATACTTCTCTCCTCATTTAGCTTCCAAGGACAAATCTCTTAAGCAGTGAAGACTTGTGAATCCCAGCAGCTGAAAAGATAATAACCTCTTCTCGATTTCAAAGACCATCCTGGGTGGAAAAACCGCTTTCCTTAATTTAGCTCAGACAAAAGGAAGCTCTGCCAGGGGGCTTTCTCCTCCTACTTGGAGCTAATGAAGACTCTTATAATAAACCCCGAACAATGAAACAATACAAGTAATCAGAGATTAGGAGAGAGAACAAACTAGGAATCAAAGGGAACAGAAGGATGCTGAAAGGGGAAGTAAGGATGTGGGAGAATCCAAATGCAAGGATGTCTCATTGACCGTGATTTGAGGGAAGTTATCCCACAGCTGAGAACAAAAGATAGCTTGATAGCTTTCTGGACACGCTGAGGTGGAACACTGAGGGACCAAAGATATCAAAGAGCTGCATTGGTTGCCGGTTGCCCTCCGGGTGGGATTCAAGGTGTTGGTATTAACATTCAAAGTCCTTCATGGCTTGGGTCTGGGGTACTTGCAGGAGTGCCTCCTGCCAACATCAAATACCGATCGCCCTGTGCGAGCACACAGGCTGGAACTCCTTGGAGTGCTGTCCGCGCGACAATGTCAGCTGGCGGTGCCTCGGGGAAGAGCCTATTCTGTAGTGGCTCCCGCCTTATGGAACCAACTACCCGTTGAGCTCCGGCTGGCTCCCGATCTCTCCTCTTTCCAGCACGATCTAAAAACTTGGTTGTTCTCACAGGCTGGGCTGGACTGACCTCCTGTGGGGGAGGGTGGGATTTTAACTGGGTTTTTACTATCGGATTTGGCTTGTTTAGGTTTAATCTTTTTAAATTATTTATTGTTCTATGTTTTTATCTGTGAGCCGCCCCGAGTCCTATCGGAGTGGGGCGGCATACAAGTCAAATAAAATAAAATAATAAAAAATAAAATAAATCCTGATGTGTGGACGTTCTCCTTTCTTATTATTTTCTGCTCAAAGTGTACATGTGACACAATCAGAAAAAAATAGTATTTCTAATAGATAAAATGTGGGGGTGGGTTGTTTGTTATTTTTCTTTTGCAGAAACAAGAGAGAACTTTGTGGGGCCACTGCCCTTTGAGGGCAATCAGACATTCAGGAAGCTACATATCTGTATAGAATTTGGATCAGAATCAGAATAGATTGAGAAGATCAAAAAGAGTGTTAGGTATTGATCCTCAAAGAACGGATCAGGAAATTGAATTTATTAGAGGCTAATAGCCTCTATTAAAGTGAAAATCTTGTGACCGTGACTGTGGTTAAGATTTCCTTGGCATCTTGCAATTTCCTTCAGGTAACTGGGTTTTTCACTTTCTCTTTAAGGACATCTTAATAAAAGGTAGTGTTGTTCAGTGACGCTTCAAAATTACACCAGCACTGAACAAAACGACTTATGATAGTTTTATGACTGTTGCAGCATCCCATGGCACGTGGTGAAAATTTCAGCACCCGGCAACCGACGTGTATGACAATTGCATTGTCCTGGCTCCTGTGAATACCATTTGTAACCTCCTCAGCTGGCTCCCAACAAGCAAAGTCAGGGGAAGGAGCCAGATTCGCTTAACGAATCTGCATGATTCACTCAACAACTGCAGTGATTCACTTAACAACAGTAGCAAAAAAGGTTCTAAAATGAAGCAAACATACTTCCTTTCTTAGCAATGGAAATTTTGTGCTGAGCTGTGGTCGTAAATCGAGGACTAGCTGCATGCTCTGTATTCAGAAATAGGCAACAAAATTAAAACAATGTATAATCTACATTTTATAACAGTTTTAAGCATATATTTTCTGGAATTCAAAGCTGCCCTTCTCTAAGGACCAAATTGGTGCAGCAATAAGAAAATCTCCCAATTAACTCTCTGCAAGGTACGATGGAGATGATGGTGGTGCTCATTTTAACTGACTGCATGCTGCAGGTCTAATGGGACCAATACCTGTGGTTTATGCTGACTTCAGTTTGTGTACTTGTGTTGTGCACAGAGCAGGGCTGATGATTGACTGAACCTTGCCCAGTGTCCCACCTGCTGTGAAGAAGATAGGAATGTGGACAGGACCAATCTGGCTCAGAATGGCATATAGAACATCCGTGTGTTATTTGGAAGCAACACAGTGGGAGACCATAGAGGAAAAGAGTCTCAATTAGGGCTGATGCTTGGAGCTGTTTTCAGGCTCTGTGGCTGTGTTGCCCCACTCACTCACACACACATAGCTGTGGTTTAGTGAGTTTATTAACGTTCCCCAGCAATTCCCTTCACCAAGACTCAGAACTATCCCAAATAAGTCCAGCCACAAGCAGGCCAGGATTACAGATTAACAGAGTTGGAAGGGACCTTCTAGGTCATCTAGTCCAACCCCTCTGGCCCAACCAGACCCTACACCATTTTGGACAGATGGCAGCCCAGTGTCTTCTTGAAAGCTTCCAGTGATAAAGCTCCCACAACTTCCAAAGGCAACTTCTGTTCATGGGTTGATTGTTCTCATTGTCAGAAAATTTCTCCTTATTTCCAGATTAAATCTCTCCTTGTTCAGCTTCCATCTATTATTCCTTGCTTGGCCTTCAGGTGCCTTGGAGAATAGCTTGACCCTTTCCTCCTCTCTGTGGCGGCCCCTCAAATATTGAAACTTTGCTATCATGTCTCCCCTGGTCTTTCTATTCACTAGACTAGCCTTGCCCAGTTCCTGCAACCATTCATCATATGTTTTAGTATCCAGTCCCCTAATCATCTTGGTTGCTCTTCTCTGCACTTTTTCCTAGAGTCTCAACATCTTTTTATAGTGTGGTGACCAAAACTGGATGCAGTACTCTAGGTGTGGTCTTACTAAGGCTTTATAGAGTGGTATTAGTATCTCACTTGATCTTGGTTGTATCCCTCTTTTAAGGCAATTTAGGATTGCACTGGCTTTTTTGGCTGCCGCTGCACAGTGTTAGCTTATATTTAATTGGTTAGTCCACAGAGCAATGGGCCAATAGTCCATAAAGCAATTGAAAATTGCTCAAACAAATAAGTCCACCTAACAAACTTGAATCCACCAGGCAAAATTTACACACATGAGAGCTCACTTGGCAAGAAAAGTTCATAATCTCCAAGGCACAATTCCAAACACGATGAAGCAAGAAGCATGACAATCAAACAAACAGTTAGAAAACCAACACATTCCCAGCAACACCTCCCTGTGCCTGCTGTAATAAATAGCCAGCTTTTTGGTGCATCCCATCAAGACAGGCAGGATGCTTTCCTTCTGATTAATCTGGCTGATCTCCATTGCTCCTGCCTTTTCTCTGCCCTACCTGCTCTCGGATCAGGTGCAGAAGGCAGCTACTCCTCCTTTTCGCTGGCCATCTGCTCCTGCAAGCTTTCCCCAGCTGAAGCCTCCTCCAATTCTCTTTTGGTTGGCTGTTCAGAACCATTCATCAGCTCCATTCCTGAAGTGCCAGGAATGGGCTCATCCTCCCTTGAGCTGACCTCTAAGGAGGAATCTGGGCCAATACACTGACTGAAAACTTAGAGGGGGGGGACATGCAAATCCCTTTGCATTTTGCTAAATCAGTTGGTTTACATCTACAGGTTAGTCCTCAACTCACAGCCATATCATTTAGTGACTGTTTGAAGTTACAACAGCACTGAAAAAGGTGACTTATGACCAGTTTTCACCCTTATGACCATTGCAACATCCCCATGGTCACATGATCAAAATTTGACTGCTTGGCCACTATTTCATATTTATGATGTTTGCTGTGTCCTGGGATCAAGTGATTGTCAGCGTTCCAGCAAACCTCCATTCCAACCAATAACTCGGAGACAGACATCCTCTCAAAGGTTCCTTTGGTTTGGATAGTAACTGGCACATCTGTGGACTCCCAGATCTGAAAGTTCCGGGCTTCCTTGCAATAAGTAAAACTACAAATCCATCCCCTGCACCCATCACCGCATCATATGGCCCAATCACCATCCGTCCCAAAGTAAGACTTCCTTTTCACTATGCGCAACACAACCTGACCTTGAAACAGAAAAAGAATTTTATTATGTCTAATTAGATAGACTCCAATGAATTTCCCTCCGCCCACTTTCCCAGGCTCAGTTGTGGCAGCGTGGGAGCATCAGATCTCAATATGGCTTCCAAAGCTGACAGTGATCCCCATTTGTGACCTTCTAACAAGCAAAGTCAATGGGGGAGCCAGATTCACTTAATAATCATGTTACTAACTGAACAATGGCAGGGATTCACTTAACAACGGTGACAAGAAAGTTCGTAAAATGGGGCAAAACTCACTCAACAATTGTCTCGCTTAGCAACAGACGTTGGGCTCAATTGTGATCGTAATTCAAGGACTACCTGTATTTAGTTGACATGAGGGGGAGAAATCATACAAAAGCCTTCAAATTGATATATATGTATGGAGGTGGACATATATTTTGATACCCACGTTTTTTTCAAGCAGAGAACAGCACATACAGTACTTAGAACTGGAGCCAGGAGGTTAATTAGAGTTAAATTTAGGAAAATTAATGCTTCTAAAGAATGGTTTGGTTTAGTTCCCATTCGTGGGTTGAAAAACAGGTGATGTGGATAAATTTACTTTAGCATTTAATATCAGGAAAAAGATGGGAAGAGACAAGAAGACAGAAAAATAATTGGATTATTACTATATTTTTGTGTTGAGAAGCAAATAAGTCCTAATACAGGTAGCCCTCAACTTACGACCACAATTCAGCCCAAAATTTCTGTTGTTAAGTGAGACATTTGTTAAGTGAATTTTGCCTGATTTTTATGACCTTTCCCAGCTGCAGCTGTTAAGTGAATCACTTCAGGTGTTTAGTCACGTCAACAGTTACCTAGGAGATTGGACTGCCATTTGTCAGAAATGGTGTAGGGTCTGCCGCTTGGGTGAGGGGTTGGACTAGATGACCTACAAGGTCCCTTCCAACTCTGATTATCTGTTATCTGAGTTGTCAAGAAATGTGCTCATTTCTGAAGCAGGTGAAGCATTTTCACCTCTAATGCCCCTTTTACCTCTGAAGATGCTGATAGACATCTATAGTTCTGTTTACTGTTTACTTCTTTTCAAAACAATAATTATCAAAATTGCTTTGATCTCTCCAGATTTATTATGACTTGATTGACTTAAGCTACTATAGTTCATCAGTAGAGGCTGATCAATTTGCTTCAAGGACAGCTATCACTCAAAGTTTATTTCTCCCTGGTGGTTTTCATACTAGCAACTAGACTTAAAAATACCTTTTTAAAAACTCTTTTGAACTGATCTTCATCTGGAGAAAGGAAGGCTAGATAAGCCTACAGATTGAATTACTTGCTTTAACCATGCTCTGTTTTTCTACAAAGAATTTGATGAATCTTGATTTAAGAAAATATTTTTATTATATTTCTTACATACTGCTGTTAGCATACAGGATAAAAAGCATACATTAAAAGCTGGACAAACTTGCAGGACAAAAATTCTCCATATGATTATACTGTTCCCAAAACTCAGTAAATTCCATATGCAGTTCCTCACCAGACTATTTTCAATACCAAATATTGCATACGTGACACAAAATATTAGATCTACTGTTTAGAGCATATTTATCTAACCTACAGAGGATAAATCCAAACAGTGCTGAAATTTCTAGCAGAGATTTAAAATTGCAGTACCGTTTACGATTACCAATAAAGCTGTTCTGGATTTTTTTTAAAAAATAGAACAACTGTGCTTTTCATCACATAGATTTTACATATAATGCTCAGAAGAAAGTCCTCCAGATTTTCAGGAACTGATATTCAACTTAACTTGCAGTAACAATATGGTAATAACTTGAATCTATACTTGAAGCTCATAAGGTCAGCAATAATAGAGAAAGCAGGTTGAAGTCCTTGTGGCAGAAATAAACTTTTGCCATTTGTTATAGAAATAGAACAAAATTTGTTCTCTCTCTCTCTCCCTCCCTCTCTCCCTCTCACACATACACACAAAACATGTTTGGACAGCAAGCAATACTGCATCTCCAATATTCAATTTCTCTCCTGAAAGAACTGTGGGAACTGCTATTCTGACCATCACTTTCCCTGAATTCTTTGATGGAAGATATATCAATGAAATTGATGTAAAATGAAGAGGGATCCACACTATTGAGGTGGTCAGGAAATATGTTTGAATACAGGTAGTCCTCAACTTACAACAGTTCATTTAGTGACCATTCAAAGTTACTACGGCACCGAAAAAAGTGAGTTATGACCATTGTTCAGTTACAATCTTTGAAGCATCTTTATGACAATTGGAGCATCCCTGGGTCACATGATTTCCATTCGCAACCTTCCCAGCTGGCTTCCCATGAGCAAAGTCAATGGGGAAAGCCAGGTTCACTTAACAACCACAGCAAAAAAGATCATAAAATCAGTAACAGTCACGGGATGACCGTTGACCACCTAATGATCACATCGCTTATCAACAGAACTTCCAGTCTCTGTTGTGGTCGTAAATCAAGAGCTACCTGTATGTTGGACCATCGCTGGACATTTCTTTCCCTTCCTTGTATCTGAAAATCTTAATGATGTGGATTTGAAAAGCGTATATTTAAATGCGTGTTTGCTCAAACTCAACTGGACGTATTCAGATCTACTCTGAAATCCATTTTTGGCTGTACAGAACTAAACAGAAAAGATAACCCTGGAAAAGATAGAAAGTTTGACTCAAGTTCTAAAGATCTTCAGGGAGTGTTAAGTCTACCAAGAGTTGTGGCACACTTTTTTTTTCATCCTATAGATATTCAATCTTTTTTTGGGGGGGGGCAACTTTCAGCAGTGCAATTTGAAGGCTCCAGAGATACAGAAAGAGAACAGGAGGGCCACATCCAATCTACATATCAAAGGTTACAAACCCAAGACCTAGACAACTTGGTGATCTTCTCCATCCTTTGTAATTCTTACTTTTTCTTTTTTAAAATTCATATTAATTTCATTCATATTCTCCGGAGACTCAGGGTGGCTTACAATTTTTGGGATACAACCCAATGCGCTCAGCAATAGCCTTCATTCCATTGTATATGCCTGCTTATTACTAAGCGGCATTTTTACAAAGTCAGCTTATTGCCCCCAACAATCTTGGGTCCTCACTTTACCTACCCCAGAGGATGGAAGGCTGAGTCAACCTTGAGCCTGGTGGGATATGAGCCTGCACTAATTGCAGGCAGCTGGAACTAAGTGCTAGGCATTTAATAGCCTGCACCACCAAGGCTCTGTCAATTACTGTCAATACCTCTTCAAAGAAATCTTGATGCGTTTACTGCTACCCAATTAGGTTACTACTAGCATTTCTGGAGAGAATTATGGGGCTGGATCTTCAGTTTCTTTGGGCACAAGAGCTTAACAAAGGCTCTCCTGAAGCTGTAGTGACAGAGTGGATAAAGGACAGGGTTGATGGCCGAGTTGACCCACAAGAGCCAGAAAGAAGCCTCGTACCAATACACAGGGATACAGTGACCATGGCAAGCGGCTCGGATGATCATGAGAAGGGTGTACGGTGCCCAACAAAGGCCAAAAATGCCCACAATGACCGCTAGTGATTTCGCTACTTTCTTGTCCCTAGTCAGCCTGAATCTCTGGGTCACATTCTGGGAAGCTACCTTCAATCCTTTCTCTAAAGAAAGGTTGGCTGCCCAGTCTTTATAATTCCTTTTGCTAGAAGGTTTTGGTCCCCCGTCAGAGTCCTGCAAATGCTTTTGATTGATACTTCCTTGTGCATCTTCTTCTGGGATGTCCCATTTTGGAGGGTTCAGGCTTCCTGGATCTTTTTCTTCCCACTTACAGCATTTCACGGAAAGCTTGGGCCCCGAGTTCATTTCGGTCTCCGCGAAATTCTGGCTGTCATGAAGGACCTCCAGGCGGATTTTGGTCCGTTTCTGTATGTTCAGGTAGATACTCAAGTTGAAAAACATCACGCTGATGAAAGGGGTGAAGAACTCAATGGTGGAGGCCGTGATGAGAAAGTACCAGTTGTAAAAAAATTCTGCATAGCATTCCCCATCGGGAATGATGCTCCGGCCAGATATATATTCCCAGCTGATTATTGCAGGTCCGTAGAGCAAGAATGCTAAAACCCAGACCATCGCCATCTTGAATACGGCTCGCTTGGTGTCTCCTTGCTGAGCTCGGTATGAAACCTGGAAAGGGAGAAAAACGGGCCACGTTTACTAGAGAACATCCTTTCCCTGCAGGGATATTCAGTTCAAAGGAAAATAATGGATTATCCCAGTCAAATGTTTTTTTGTTGCTTAGCATTAACAGAACGACAGAGTTGGAAGGGACCTCCAAGGTCTTCTAGTCCAACCCACTGCTCAGGTGGAAAACCTTCTACCATTTCAGACAAATGATTATCCAATCTCTTCTTTAAAACCTCCTGTGTTGAAGCACTCACAACTTCTGGAGGCATGTTGTTCCACTGATCAATTGTTCTCACCGTCAGAAAATTTCTCCTTAGTCGTAGATTGATTGTCTAACTGATTAGTTTCTATTGTGTAGTGGGATTCAATAGGCAAGAATCAGATCAGCATAGCTGCAACAGCATTTGTTGACTCAAAACTGGAACTGAGGAACTGCAGGCAAATGCCTGTGGTTTACACTCTAGCCAAGGGTCTTCAAACTTGACAGCTTTAAGAATTCCTCCCAGAATTCCTCCTGCAGTCATGTTAGCTCAGGAATCCTGGGAGTTGAAGTCCGCAAGTCTTAAGCTTGCCAAGTTTGAAGACCCTTGCTCTAGGCCCACAGGGCCTTAACCAATCATAGAACTAGAAAAAGCCCCCCCAAATATAAATGTTCTAAATTTTCCTCCAAAACAGTTGGGGTCATCTAAAGGTTGGTTTCACTTTAGTACAGTTAACATAATTATATACATTCAATACATAACAGTTTCCATCCATGGCTTCTCGTCCTGCCCTCAGGTGCTTTGGAGAATAGCTTGACTCCCTCTTCTTTGTGGCAGCCCCTTAGATAGTGGAACACTGCTATCATGACTCCCTTAGTCCTTCTTTTCATTAGACTAGACATACTCAGTTCCTGCAACTGTTCTTCATATGCTTTAGACTTCAGCTCCTTAATCATCTTTGTCTGTACTCTTTCTAGAGTCTTAACCAGTGGTGGGTTTCAAATTGTTTTACTACCAGTTCTGTGGGCGTGGCTTGGTGGGCGTGGCAGGGGAAGGATACTGTACAATCTCCAGTCAGACGTGGTGTTTGCTGGTTCTCCGAACTACTCAAAATTTCCACTACCGGTTCTCCAGAACTGGTCAGAACCTGCTGAATGCCACCTCTGGTCTTAACATCTTTTTATATTGTGACAACCAAAATTGGATGCAATATTTCAAGAGTGGTCTTACCAAGGCATAACAAAGTGGTATTAACCCTTCACGTGATCTTGATTCTATCTCTCTGTTTATGCAATGTTGTCTTTTTTGGCAGCTGCAGCACACCGCTGGCTCATATTATGTCCACTGGATATTTTCATTCCTCCCCCAACTTACCTAAACAGAACACATGTGTGTCATTCTCTGCTTGAAAAAAAACCTTGAGTGTGTATGCGTATTCGTATGTATCAATCTGAAGACTCCTGTATACTTGGTCATGATAATTTTTTCCCATGATAACTATACACAGAGAGTCCTCGACTTACACAGAATTGTTTAGTGACCATTTGAAGTTACAACGGCATTGAAAAAAGCAACTTGTGACCATTTTTCACATGTATAACCGTTGCAGCATCCCCATGGTCATGTGATCAAAATCCAGACGCTTGGCAGCTGGCTCGTATTTATGATGGCTGCAGTGTCCCAGGGTCATGTGATGCCCTTTTGAGACCTTCTGACAAGCAAAGTCAATGGGGAAAGCCAGATTCACTTAATGTCCATATTACTAACTTAACAACCACCATGATTCCCTTAACAACTGTGACCAGAAAGGTTTGGAAAATGGGACAAAACTTACTTAATTATCTTGCTTAGCAACGAAAATGTTGGTCTCAGTTGTGGTTCCAAGTCTAGGACCCTTGTATTATTTTCTTTCAACAGTTCTCCCATCTAGAGCGAGAAAGGGAATCTTCGAATCTCTGGCATTCTTTCATTTCATTCTGTTAAAGAGTCTTTTGATGTAGGATGTTGGAGTTGTGAAGTGTTATTCTCTAGCAGTCTTAACCAGTGGCAGGGGGGCGGGAGGTGGCAGCGGCCGTGGCCTGGTTGGGTTGACCCTCTATAACAGTCCCAGTTTTTCGTGTGACCCCCCCCCTTGGGAAAATTAACCCTGGTATGGAGCTTTGTTTGACTTAAAGAATACAGTAATGACTACATTGTGGCATGACCTTACACAATCCTCTTTATAAAATACCATGTGTGATGTACTTGCAAGAACGTCTCCTTCCGTTGACGAATACCAATCGCCCAGTGCGCTCCCACAGATGGGGCCTCCTGGGGATACCATCAGCTAAACAGTGCAGGCTGGCAGCCCCTAGGAGTAGGGCCTTCTCTGTGGGGGCGCCCACCCTCTGGAATCAACTACCCCTTGAGTTGCACTTGGCTCCTGATCTCCGCTCCTTCCGCCGCGACCTCAAAACATGGTTATTCTTACAATCCGGCCTGGACTGACAGGGGATCGGGGTTTTAATTCGAAAGTTTATTTGGTGTTGATTTAATATTTTTTAATTTGTTTTAACTTTTGTATTCTCTGTTTTTATGTACGCCGCCCTGAGTCCCTCGGGAAAGAGGGCAGCTTATAAGTCCAAATAAACCTAAACCTAAACCTAACCTCAGAGAAAAGATCTAGGATAATAGGATAAACTAAGAGGGTACTAGCAGGGGTGGGATTCAACCAGTGTAACAACCAGTTCGGTGAGCGCATGCTTCACGCACTCTTCACATGCACTTCATGCATGCTTCACGCATGCTTCACGCATGTGCACGCCAAATGCACACTTCACGTACATGAAGCATTTGCAATTCATCCTCTGCTGCAAGCCCTGTGTGTAAAACAGCTGATGCACAGCAATTCCCTCTGCTGTGCGAAGCAGCTGAGTTGGAAAACCTGGAAATAAAGCACAGACTAGACCTGAGGCAGGTGGGCGGCCCAACAGCTGATCGTTGGAGCGAACTGGTTCACTCTCACCTGATCTTCAGAGATACCGGTTCGCCCGAACCAGGCTGAACCGGTAGAATCCCAACCCTGGGTACTAGGCTGTAGTCTAACAAAATTAATGCATTCCTTTTTAAGGTATCAGAAGACTATTCACTGGGTTTGCCAAAAGGCAGGGGTGTCAAACTCGATTTCATTGAGGGCTGCATCAGGGTTGCGTTTGACCTCGGGACTAGGGTGGACATGGCCAGCTTGACATCACTCGTGCCAGGGGCACCCATGGCCCAAGCACATTGCAAGAGAAAATGGGCTCCCGAGCTCCGTTTTCGGCTGGGACAGCCTCCTACAACCCTCTTCCAGCAAAAATGCACTCAGGAGGGCCATGTTTTGGCTGACAGAGGTACCATGGGCCGGTCCTTCACTAGTTCCAGGGTGGCCCCACAGACCAGATTTAAGCATCCCGTGGGCTGGATCTGGCCCCCAGGCCTTGAGTTTGACACCCCTGCTATAAGACAACACCTATCACTTTCCTGGCAGATTAAAACAAACAAACAAAGATGATGAAGGAGACCAAACCATAGGATGAACGGTTGAGGAAACTTGGTGTGTCTAGTATGACAAAGAGAAAGATTAGGAGTAACATGACAGCAGTGTTCCAATATCTCAGGGGCTGCCCCAAAGAAGAGGGAGTCAAGCTATTCTCCAAAGCACTAGAAACCAAGAGAAGAAACAATGGATGGAAACTAATCAAAGAGAGAAGCAACTTAGTACTAAGGAGAAATTTCCTGACAATTAGAACAATTAATCAGTGGAACAGCTCGCCTCCAGAAGCTGTGAATGCTCCATTAGTGGAGGTTTTCAAGGAGGATATCATCAGTCCACATGCACTTGCCACCTCTTGTACGCATGATGGGGATGGGGCGCCCAGCTGGGCTGATCACCCTGACATGATGTTTCCCCAAAATAAGCCCTAGTGCTTATTTTGGAGCCCCCCAAAACATAAGACCGAGTCTTATTTTCAGGAAACATGGTAGCAGAATTATCTAACTTCATGATTGCATTACTTCTAGAAAAGTAGCTACCAAAGCATATCAGCATGAACTATCCAGCTAAAGATGAGAGGGACAAACTATTTTCCAAAGCACCAGAAGGCAAAACAAGAAGCAATGGATGGAAACTGATGAAGGAGAGAAGCAACCTAGAACTAGGGAGAAACTTCCTAATGGTGAGAACAGTTAACCAGCGGAATGACTTGCTTTCAGAAGTTGTGGGTGCCCCATCACTAGAGGCTTTCAAGAAGAGATTGGACAGCCATTTGTCTGAAATGATACAGGCTCTCCCTCTTGAGCACGGGGCTGGCCTAGGTGACCTCCAAGGTCCCTTCCAACTCTGTTATTCTATGTTCTAAAGACACTGGGCAACCATTTTGTCTGAAATGGTTAGGGTCTCTTCCTTGGGCAAGGGGTTGGACTAGAAGATCTCCAAGGTCCCTTCCATGCAGGGATGGGATTCAGTTTTTTTAACAGCCAGTTCTGTGTGCGTGGCTTAGTTGGTGGGCATGGCTTGGTGGGCATGTGACTGGGTGGACACGGCTTGGTGGTCATGTTACTGGCTGGGCGTGGCCAACTCAACATCACTCACATCGAGGCACGCATCTCCTCGCCTGGCCTCTCATGACTGTGGGGATGCTGCCACAGTCGTAAGTGTGAAAAATGGTCATAAGTCACTGTTTTCAGTGCCATTGTAACTTTGAAAGGTCACTCCACACAAGCAAAGTACCAGCAAAGGAGGGGGGAAAAAACTCCAGAGACGTTCCTTAGACAGGAAGTCTAGTCCTGCCAAGAATGTAATAAGGGTTAACGGAGAGGCAGTTTCTGTAAGCAACACCAGAATGTTTCCTTCCTGCCTTCCTTACAGGATTAGGCCAGTAATTTCTTCTAACAACCAGTTCTCCGAACTGCTTTGAATGTTAACAACCAGTTCTAGAGAATAGGTGCGAACTGGTAGAATCCCACCCCTGCTTCCATGTCTGTTATTCTATGTTCTCTGTTTTCACATGTGATCACTGACTAATACTGCTTGGATAAATGACAAGGTGCATAAAGCAAATAGGATGCCAAGGTGTGGTGGGTTCCCCTTCCAGAGCATTAAGCCTTCTGCCAGATGGATTCACAGTTCCTGATAGATCTGAAACTCCGATGGAAACTGCAGCTGTTAGAAAGACAACAGGACACAATTCTTTATAGTGTAAAACCGCACAGATAGAACATAGTTCTATCTAACTGCTGAGGAAATGACTGCATTTAGAAGCAGTGCATAGTAACGCATTCAAAATAGATTGCTGTTTTCATTCCTTCAATGTCAAGCTCTCTGCCGTAGCTATTTTTTCCGCCCAGTATAATCTTCATGCCTCTGTTTTTGTTTTTTGTTTTCTTGGGTCATTTTAGGTTGCCTCCATTGAAGTTTTTGTTTAAAAAAAACCTCCTTTGCGATTTTAAAACTTATTTTTATTACCAGGGAAAAGTGTAATTGGGATTTTCTTTGAATACCCCTGAGAACTCTCTGACTATGTAGGAATGGGGTTCCTTGATGGATCTGCCTGCTAATTTGGCTAATGCCTGAAACTAGCCTTAGTGCTTATTTTATTTTATTATTTTATTTTATTATTTTATTTTATTTTATTTACTTTATTATTTTTATTTTATTTTATTTACTTTATTATTTTTATTATTTATTTATTATTTTTATTTTTGCCTTTGAATCAATATTGACTCCTAGTGACTCCCTGGAAAGGCCCCACAGTGTTCTTGTCATGGCCTTCTTCCTAGGGCTAAGAGAGAATGACTGGCCCAAGGCCACCCAACTGGTTTTATGGCAAGACTAGTACTCACACCTCCCTGTTTCTAGCCTGATGCCTTAACCACTAGACCAGCGGTCTCCAACCTTGGCAACTTTAAGACTTGTGGACTTCAACTCCCAGAGTTCCTCAGCTGGCTTTTTCCAGCTGAGGAATTCTGGGAATTGAAGTCCACAAGTCTTATGTCAGGCTCTGGCATCCACCCACATTCAAATTATGAGTCTCTAGCCACATCTCTCAGAGTTAAAAAAAAAACAAGATTTATTATGAGTGACCATGCCGGCGCTACCTGGGGGCAGCCAACTCTGAGATACTTCATTCATTTCACCCTTCACCCTGGTCTTCCCCCACCCCCTGGATGGATATTCTCCAATGGGACACATCCATAGCCAAGAGTCATCAATCATGCTCTCCAGTAATAATCTTGCGCACCAGAAGCTTCGGTCACCTAGTCATTATCTATGAAGCATTTAAGGAATGCACTACTTCCCCCACTCTCTTTCTGCTATCAACTCTAAAAGACCAGAGAAATATTTTTGAGTTGACAACTTAAAGTTGCCAAAGTTAGAGACCCCTGCACTAGACCAAATTGTTTCTCAATGGAACCGTTAATGATGAATCATTTAAAGCTGCAAGTAGAAGGGCCACCTATCAAATAAGGATGCCCGTTAGGTGTCTGCTTTGCTTTCACTCAGTTCCCTATTGGCAGATAGTCCTTAACTTACGACCATTCATTTGAAGTTATGACAGCATGGGAAAAAAAGTGATTTATACGGGTCCTTGCTCTTATGGCCATTGCAGTAACCCCTCTGTCACTTGATCGTGATTCAGGCACTTGTCAGCCAGCATGTATTTGCAGCATACTAAGGTCAGGTGATTGACATTTCTCAGGGGTTCTTCTGACAAACAAGTCATTGAGGGGAGCTGGATTCATTTAATGACTATGTGATTTGCTTAATAGCAATTTTAATAATGTTAGACTTATATACCACTTCACAGTGCTTTACAGCCCTCTCTAAGCAGTTTACAAACTATTGCCCCCAATAATCTGGGTCTTCATTTTACCCACCTCGGAAGGATGGAAGGCTGAGTCAACCTTGAGCCTGGTCAGGATTGAACTCCTGGCAGTGAGCAGAGACTTAGCCTGCAGTACCACATTTTAACCACTGCACTACCACAATGACTGTGTCATTCACTTAATGACTGCACCAAAAAGATAATAAAATCAGATGTGACTCAATTAACGTCCGCATCAACTAGCAATGGAGTTTCTGGTCCCAATAAGTCAAGGACTATCTGTATCTAATATTAAATAAAGTATGTCCTATCACTGCAGTAGTTCCACGTCAATAAGAAAATGAGTCCACTTTTCCACAAAGATGTAAAGACTTGGTCTATTTACGTTAATGTATGCATATTCAAATCCAATCACATTTATTGTTACAATCAAAAGGCCAGTAATATGCATGCATATTCTGCAAGTGATTATTTTCCAGAATGCAATATCTTTTAGATGTGTGTTCCACTAAAATAGTCTTCGAAATGGAGGTTCACAGAAGAACTGTTTTGTATGAAATTGTTTTCTGCATCAGAAAATGTTGGAGGTGGGGTAGAGAAATCAGATAGCAGCAAGGAAATATATTTAGGTTCCTGGCTGAATGAATTTCAGCTGAAAATGGCTGCATCAATGTCTTGATTCTATTCCTTCTCCAAGAATACTGTACTAATCAGTTCTTCACTTAGAGAGGGTTTAGATGTTTCTATCATCTATCTATCTATCTATCTATCTATCTATCTATCTATCTATCTATCATCTATCTATCCTCAACTATCTCTCTGCTTGTCTATCTATTATCTATCTTCATCTATCAACTATCTCTGTCTATCATCTGTCTATCTATCTTCTATCTCTATCTATCATCTATCATCTATTTCTGTCTATCATCTTTCTCTATCATTATTTCTATCATCTGTCTATCTGTCTGTCTATCTCTATTTATCCATCTATCATCTATCATTTATTTCTGTTTATCATCTATGTGTATCATTTATATCTATCTATCCATCTATCTAATCTATCCTATTTAATCTATCCATCTATCTGATCTATCCATCTATCATCTATTTCTGTTTGTCTATTTATCATCTATATGTATCATATCTATCTATCTATCTATCATTATTATCATCTATCTGCCTAACTGTCTGTCTATCTCTATTTATCCATCTATCATCTATCCATCTATCCATCTATCATCTATCCATCTATCCATCTGTCATCTATTCTTGTTTGTCTATTATCTATATCTATTGTCTATATCTATCTATCTCTACCTACCGTGTTTCCCCGAAAATAAGACCTACCCCGAAAGTAAGACCTAGCACTATTTTCTAAACCTGCCTAATATAAGACCTACCCCGAAAATAAGACCTAGTGTAAATCTCCAGTTCCAGGAAGACTTTTCAGGGAGCAACCGTGCACCCCAAACACCCCCTATACACTCACACCCACTATTTGGCACCATAAATATATAAGACCTACCGAAAATAAGACCTAGTGTGTTTTGGGAGCCAAAAAAAATATAAGACAGTGTCTTATTTTCGGGGAAACACGGTACCTACCTACCTACCTATATCATCTGTCTCTATTCATGTTCATTCATCATTCTCCTTTTGCCTTCAGTCCTTTTTCAACATCAGGGTCTCTTCCAACGAGTTTTCTCTTCTCATCAGGCAGCCAAAGTATTTGAACTTCAGCTTCAAGATATTTACCTCAACGCTAGCTTCACTGCTCCCTTTCCAGAGCCCTTTTTCCTTGCTCTGGGTTGTTCTCCTCTATAGTTTGTATTACTGATTCTGAGTGTGGCTTGGAACTACATCAATCTTTCATCTCTTGCAGGTCTCCTCTCTGATTCCTCTCTCCCACCCACATCCCTTCTTTCCCTTAGTCATCTGGCCCCAAAACAGCTAGAATTATTTGATGGCACAAATATACAAATCTTCCTAGTTCAGGGATAGACAATGTGTCACCTTCAGGTTACATATAGGTTTAAAAAAAAACTAATTCCAACCTCGGTTTGCAAGAGATTTGATTGATCTTTCCTTTTCTTGCAGCCTTCTTCCAAGAGAAAGGGAAAGTAGTAAATTCCCCTCTAGTTTTTTGGATCTGGTTTTCTTCACAGGAAAAATATTAAATGTGTCAATATTTCATACTGGGTTTCAGAGAGGCAACTGATATATTATTTTGGAACAAGACTCAATGGAGGAGGAAAGGATGAGGAAGGAAGGAGGAAGAGGAGGAAGAGGAAGGGCAGGAGAGGGGAAAGGGAAGGAGGAGGAGGAGGGAAGGAGGGGGAGGAGGAGGAGGAGGAGGAGGAGGAGGAGGAGGAGGAGGAGGAGGAGGAAGAGATCAATGAAGAAGAGGAGAGGGAGGGAAAGAGGATGAGGAGGAAGAAGAGAAGGAAAAGAAGAAGGAGAAGGAAAGGGAGGAAGAGGAAGAGGAGGAGGAGAGAAGACAATAAGGAAGAGGAGAAGCCAGAGAAAAGGCAGGATAATGAAAACAAAAAGGAGGAGGAGGAGAAATGCAGCATCAGATCAAAATTTGATTTTTGAATGGTTAGAATAGAACTCACTGCTCTGGTCACCGAGAGGAATCGGTCATAACTGATCAGAACGATATTGAAGACGGACGTGGTACACAACAGATAATCCATCACCAGCCAGAGTTTGCAAAAGCTCTTTCCAAAGGCCCATCTTCCCGTGAGAACATAGGGTATGTACAATGGGATACAAAAGGCACCTGAAACGAGAAAGCGTGATTCATGCTTTTCAACATTTCCTCCGCTGACAGCATCAAAGGGCATGGATTGAATACAAGTCAAGGCATTTGTCACATACAAAATGGTAAGTACTGGTTGTTGCTTATTAGCTGTCATCTCCCACTGCCTTGGCTCTTCCAGAAACTGCTGAGATGTTCTTGCAAGATCAGTCATGGGATGTTGATAATCACTTAAACTAAAGTTTTAAAATTAAAAAAAAAACACCTCAATTGAACTTAGGAAAAGACAAAGGCTAAAAAATGGGAGGCACCTCTAATTTTGGAACAATGAACATTCTACGGTGTTCAGTGGGGTAAAGGTGTCATCAGATGACGTGGTGACAAGGGGTTAGAAACCTATTAGTTCAGGGCTGTCAAACTCAAGGCCCACAGGCCAAATCTGGCCAGCGGGGTCCTTAAATCAGGCCCGCGGGGCTGCCCCGGAAACAGCAAAGGACCAGTCCATGGTGCCTCTGCCAGAGAAAATTGCGTTGTTAAATGAGAAATTTCTTAAGTGACTTTTGCCCCTTTTTATGACTTTTCTTGCCACGTTTGTTAAGTGAATCCCTGCAGTTGTTAAATTAATAAAGCGGTTGTTAAATGAATTTGGCTTCCCCATTGACTTCGCTTGTCAGGGATCACATAACACCAGGACACTGCAACCGTCATAAATATGAGTCAGTTGTCAAGCATCCAATTCTCAATCATGTGACCATGGAGATGCTGCAGCGGTCATAAGTGTGAAAAATGGTCATCATTAGTCACTATTTGCAGTGCCATTGTAACTTTGAATGATCAGTAAATTTTATTTATTATTTTTATTTTATTATGAGGTTTATATGCCGCCCTATCTCCCTAAGGACTCAGGGCAGCTTACAATACTAAAAACCATGCCATACAAATATTAAAAATAAATTAAACCCCAGAAATCTCATAATCACAAAAATCTAAAATTTAACATCTGTTAAAAGCCCTCGCCCCCTCCCCATCAGTCCGGGTAGGCCAGTTGAAATAGCCAGGTTTTTGGCCATGGCAGAAGGATCGGAGGTCAGGGGTCACCCGGAGCTCCAGGGGCAGCTGGTTCCAAAGGGTGGGCACCCCCACAGAGAAGGCCCTACCCCTAGGGGCTGCCAACCGACATTGCCTAGCTGACGGCACCCCAAGGAGGCCCTGCCTGTGGGAGCGCACCGGGCGTCGGGAAGTCATTATTGGCAGCAGGGTTTCCTGCAAGCACCCATTGTACTTACAATGAACCATTGTAAGTCGGGAACTACCATTATCAGGGGTGGATTCAAATTTTTCAACAACTGGTCCTGTGGGCATGGCTAGGTGAGCGTGGCCATGTGACTGGGTGGGCGTGGCTTCTTCTTGCTTTTTTGCAGCAACCCCCATTTTTCTGCCTCCTGGGCCTCATGGAAGCCTTCTTGGGGGGGGGGCATTTTTGTTCCCAGTAAGCTTCCCTGGGGCCCAGGAAGGAAAAAAAACTATAAGGACTGACTGGGTATGGAGGGGCGGGGCGAGCAGAGAGGGGTGTGGCCAGCCAGGGGCACAATTTGCTGGTTCTCCAAACTGCACAGAATCATAACAACCGGTTCTAGAGAACCGGTCTGAACCAGTAGAATCCCACCCCTGTCCGTTATCTAACCTGGTTTCCTGCTTAAGAATTCACTACACTATGGCCACCTATCTTAAGGTCTTCGATGAAGGAGAGGTTCTGTCATTGCAAAGCAATCTGTTCAACTGAAGAACGGCTCTTCCTACATTAAAAAATTTTTCAGATGCACAGCTGGAATCACTGAGATTACTTCTTTATCATTTAAACTGATTATTTTTTGTCCTGTCTTCCCGAATAGCTCTGGACAATTGTTCTTCAAATATTCAAAGACAGCTATCCTGTGTTTCCGCAGTCTGCTCTCCTTCAGCAGTTTCCAACCTTGACAATTTTAAAACCTGTGGACTTCAACTTCCAGAATTCCCCAGCCAGCCATGGGACCAACCTGTTCTCCAAAGCACCCGAAGGCAAGACGAGGTCATGGATGAAAACTTTGCAAAGAGAGATCCAACCTACAATTTTCCTGACTGTGAGAACAATTAATCAGTGGAATGACATTCTGGACACTCCATCAATGGAGGTTATTAAGAAGAAATTAATATAGGGTCCCCTGCTTGTAGAGGCGGCTGTTATTCTATCTTTAAAAACGCCAACATCCTGAGCATGGTTCTCAGTTAAAGATACTGTTGTAATGAAAAGACATCTGGTTCAGTTCCAAGCCGGGAGAAAGACGCTGGAAACAAAATGGAGGCTGGAGGCTGATTTGGAAAGAAATGTTGTGGCCTGCTAGCCACAGGCCTCTCCCGCAGCTGAAAGAGGAGGAAGAGGCGTGGGAGTCAGAGCCAGCATCAAGACAACCTGAGAGCACAGAGGGGGGAGATGGAATGGAGCTGGCAGAGAGAGAGAGGCAGAGCTTGGGCCATCTGTCAGCCCTCAGATGGAGAGTGAACAACCCCCAGGTCTGGAGGTGGCTGATGAGGAAGAGGAGGAACAGCTGGGTCCAGTGCCTGATGTGTGGATGAGCAGAAGGCAGAGGAGAGGAGAGCAGGGGAAATCCTTGGGCCAGTCCTGGGGAAGGAAGAGCCACCGCTGCTAGCAAGGCCCCACCCTAGCTCTGGGGATAAAAGGCAGGGGCTGGTGATGAATAGGTGTGGCAGGCAACTACCTGTATTCATCTTCTGGCCAGCCGGACTTGTTACCCTGTGTTGAAAGAGAAACTTTTTGCTGCGGCTGCCGGCACTCAATAAAGGAATCTTTTGAGTTCACGTCAGAGGGTTTGTCGTGTTTGGGGAGCTGGCTCAGAACAAGAAGGTCCATTTAATGGTGAACAGAACCACCAGGGTTTGTGGTTCTGGGGCAGCTGACCAATTAGCTAGATGAGTGCCAGGATTTTTATACAGGTCCTGAAATGCTGCTGGGGGTGGGTGGGTTGTGCAGTGAAGGGGCTTGTTTTTCTGGAAGGGCACTAACTTTTAGGTTCACGCAGTTGTTTTATGAGTTTCATATTATTTGATAGATAATGGCTCAACTATAAGAAACTCCGCTGTTTCAATATGAAGGATAATTTTAATTTAAGCGAATGGTTTTGCCATTCAGAGTGCTCTACTGGTTTTCAATTCTCATTTTATTTAGTATTGGCAAGGCAGCCAGTACTATTTATGGAGTCCATTAAACATAATGCAGAAAATATTAAATATTCACCAATGTTCCCCATTACTAACAATGCTTCAGTTGCTTACTTAGAAGTGGGCCTTGGTACTTAAAATTGTTTGGAACCAGATATATATTTTAAGAAAATTATTATTTTAATATTACTGATGGGAGATGTACTCTTGGGATTACAGCATGTCATCTATTTTAATTTATATTTATCATGTTTATGTTGTATCAAGTAAACTTCACCTCTGCTTCCAGCAACTGCTCTGTGCTTTTTGGAATAGTTGGCCCTATCAGATCAAAACAATTCTTGTAACAATGCGTTATTTTATTACGCAGGGCCTCTGTTCGGTTTTGGCTTAAAAAAACATACACACCAATTTACATTATAATAGTTCACTGAAGTTAATGGCATGAAAATATCACAAATATTGGAACAAGTAGATCCTTTTAAAAACCAGGGAGAAGGAAGACAAGAACAAACCTCTTCTAAAAATCAACAAAATCAACACTGACTGAATCAACAACACCAAAATAGAAAAGAAAAGGTAACTGTGGATATTGAGCTGAAAAGTTTCAAAAAAAGTTCTCCATTTATTGGTGAGCAATAATAGTCATATCGATTCATATAGTTTCTCTGTCATGTTCTTACTGACATTGGAAAAACACTTGTTTTGAAGGTCTAGTTCAGGTTTGGCAGGTCTGACTGAGGAATTCTGGGAGTTGAAGTCCACAAGTTTGGAGATGCCTGGTCTAACTGGCGTAGTTCCATCATCTTATTCGTGTGATGAACAAAACATCCGAAATGTTGCAATTTGCCAATCAAGAAGATGCAGCATTACAGGTAGTCCTCAACTTACAACAGTTTGTTTAGTGACTGTTCAAAGTTACGATGACACTGAAAAAAGTGATTTTTGACCACTTTTCACACTTATGACCATTGCAGCATCCCCATGGTCACGTGATAAGATTCAGATGCTTGGAAACTGACTCATATTTATGATGATTGCAAGGTCCTGGGGTCATGCGATCAACTTCTGTGACTTTCTGAACAGCAAAGTCAATGGGGAAGCCAGATTCACTTAACAATTTAACAACTGCAGTGATTCACCGAACAACTGTGGCAAGAAAGCTCGTAAAATGGGGCAAAACTCACTTCACAACTGTCTCGCTTAACAACTTAAATTTGGGCTCAGTTGTGGTCATAAGTTGCAGGTCACCTATATTTCCATTCATTGAATATGTCAGATCCATCAGCTTCGGCTTAGCGTCTCACTGGCGTCCTGCCATCAAAGAACTGAGAAAGGGAGAGGGGAACAAATGAACAATACATCTGCATACCTTTATTTTTTTTTTAATTACATTTGTATGCCACCCTTCTCCGAAGACTCAGGGCGGCTTACAATTTCTGGGATACAACCCAGTGTGCTCAGCAATAGCCTTCATTCCATTGTATATGCCTGCTTATTACTAAGTGGCATTTTTACAAGGTCAGCTAATTGCCCCCAACAATCTTGGGTCCTCAATTTACCTACCCCGAGAGGATGGAAGGCTGAGTCAACCTTGAGCCTGGTGGGATTTGAGCCTACAGCAGTTGTAGGCAGCTGGAACTTAAGTGCAGGCAATTAACAGCCTGAGCCACCTCTTTATGGTGGGAATTTGGGACTGATAGCTGAAGAAGAACAGAGCATTTTGGAATCTGGTTTGTGCCTGGCATCTTCAAGGCCATTTATCCTGGGAGGGGAATTTCACCAGTCTAAACACCCCAACATTTCCCAAAACATCTTGGTGGTTTTGGATTGGCTACACATGGACAGACCATGGGGTGGGGAGGACTGGGGGAACCAAGGGATTAATTCTGTATTGATGCATGGGAATGTTAGATTCCACCAGATTTTACTACAGCCAGCGTCTCTTAGTAAAAGTACTTTTCACTTCAACCCAAATGGAGTTGAGAGTTTTTCTTCCCTAAGGGATCAGACTGGGGCAGGTCTGATGGTATCTTTGAAGTCCAGTATGGAATTGCGGTTTGAAAATGATGTGGCTAAAGTTGCTAAAAAACTTTTCTCAAAAATGATGTCTCTTCCTTTGGATACCGAATAACAAACGCATCCATTTAAACAGCAAGAGTTGAAATTTTACAAAGTAGTTCACGGGCTTTCTTGATGGAAGAGAGGTGGTTTCATGATAGATTTATGTCTCTATCTCATTGCTGACATGAATGGAAAGAGAGATTAAAATGCTCAGTGAAAGCGGAGTCTTTCCTTTTTTTTGTTTTGATTTCTATTTTGAATCTGTGGAGAGTCTGTTGCTTTCTAACAATTGTAAGAAAAAATAGGATAACATTGAGGCATTAGATATTGAGTGACACGCTGCCATTTGTGAATAGAGGAATCAGTACAGGCTTTCTAAAGTGGCTGAAGCAAGATCATAAACATTATTAGGCTATGAACAGCTATTAGAAACAGTAAAAACAGTCATTAACACAGAAATGCATGCATGCAGAGGCTGGAAAAGAGATGCCAGATTAGATTGGAGCAGAGCTGAATGGAATGACAATTAGCAGAGATGGATCTCTCCCTCCCTCCCTCTCTCTCTCTCCTCTTTCTCATCTCTCTCTCTCTATTATCTCTGTCATTATCACATCTATCTGTCCATCTCTTTAGCTCTCTGTCTATCTATCCTTCCTTTTCATGACCCTGTAATCTCTTCTCTTGGGGTAGAGTCAGGGTGACTGAATGGAGCTGTGCATTTACTGGCTGGCTGCCGTTCCTGACACCACATGGAGTTCACAGCAAATAATTTTTTTCCTTGTGCCCTGGGAGAGAAATATCTGCTGCTGCCTGGGCTTGAATTCTCAATCTTCCAAGTGGGAGGTGAGCGTCTTTACCACTGGACCACCATTCTAGATGCATTGCTACTTCTCCACTGGGAAATGATACCAATGGAAGAGAATATTTATAGCTCAGAGTTGAATTGTGGAGTCCTTGGTGCTCTCTGAGCTTGGTTACCAAGTTGGGTAATAAACTGTCTGCAAGAAAACAGGAAAACTCAAGACAGCACCAAGGATCCCATAACTGGGAAGGGAGCCAGCATTTCGACTCTTTGATTGCCTTCATCAACCTTTCAAATCCCCAGGCTGATGCCATTTGAAAAGAGCAAAGAGATGTGAGGAACATAGCAAATTTCCCCTAATAAAGTTGTATCCCAGATACCAAGGTTTATCATAATGCTATAGACAGTAGTCTTAAAATAAAAATCCATCGGCATCAGCCACTGGGTTCTGAAATCTGATAGCCAGCTTGGGGACAAGCAGAGAGAACAAATTAGGATTCAGAAGGACACCATGAGCGCAGTAAAAGATTATTTTTTTAATCAGAAAGTTGGAATAGAAAGATATTCCCCAGGCTGAAACATATGAAAGATATAACTGAGAATTATCTGTGGAATTGATCAAGGAAATGCTGGCAACCAACTAACTTCCTATGAACTAATCCTACTTTGCTTCACCTTCACTTTGGACTAATCATCCAAAGGGCAGTCGTGCAAATCACAAATCATTTGATTCACTGTTTGATGAAAAGAGTTGATTACCAATTAAGATTAAACTTTTCCTGTGCTCCAAATGTCTATTATCTGACTTGCTTATGCTTCTATATGTACCTATCCACACATTATCATCATCATCATCCTTGGAGAAGATAACAAAATACAAAGACCTGCAAATAGAAACAGAACGACTATGGCAAAGGCAAGCAAGGGTAGTACCAATAGTAATAGGTGCCTTGGGTGCAATCCCAAAACAACTGGAGCACCACTTGAACACCATAGGAATTGACAAATTTGCCATCAGTCAATTGCAGAAGGCAGCTTTACTTGGGACAGCTTCCATCCTGCAGTGATATCTGTAACACCAACAAACATCCAGATTTGCCTATCCCAGCTCCTTGGTAAGGACTCAACAGGTAGACAAAAATGGCAAACCCAGTCTGAACATCTGACTGACTGTGCAATGAATAATAATAACAACAACAATAAGAAGAAAGAACTAGATAATAATAATAAGAACTAGAATTAATAATAAGAATTAGAAAGAACTAGAAAAAATCATGAAATATTGCAACCTGACCATTGAAACTACACAATTATGGATGAAACATGTGACAGTGATACCCATTGTCATCAGGGCACTTGATATCATGTCCAAGAATTTTACAAAATATATCAAGAAATTGCAGCTTCCTGCAATAACACCAGCAGAACTGCAAAAAAACTGTGCTACTCAGAACATCATACGTTTTAAGAAGATACTTGGTTGATACCTAGGATGCTGGCAGTAACCCGTATCAACCATCAGTGCCAGAATAATATTTGTGATACATTTTTAAATGTTCAGTTGACTGAGTTTCATGTTTAATGAATAAAAGTATAATAATAAAACAACAATAATAACCTTGCATTATATTTGATGTTGGTGTTGCACTGAGGGTTATCCACTTTCCTTATTGATTAGTCAGAATCAACCTGCTTTGTTTGGGGAATAAGATCAGTTAATTATGTGTTTCCAATAAGTCCTTGAAATGTTTTGATAAATAATATTTCAGTTAAATGATGCTGCTGGATAACAGATTTGAGATTCACATGTTTAAAATATATCCAGCAAGGATATTTTATGTTCCCTCTGCTTAAGGAATTCTAAGCAAAATGAAGATGGCAGAAGTCACACAGAAAACACGGAAATATTATTTTAAAAACTGCTACAGGTAGTCCTTGACTTATGACAATAATTGGGACCAGAATTGGTAAGCAAGGTGGCAGATAAATGAGTCATGCCCAATTTAATGACCTTTTTTGCCCATGGTTGTTAAACAAATCTGGCATCCCTTATTGACTTGGCTTATCAGAAGTTACCTGGGAAGGTTGCAAATGATGTTCCCGTCATTCTGATTTGCCGTGACCATAATGGTTGCCAACTGCCTGAATTTTGACCATGTGATCACAGGGATGCTTTGGTGGTCACAAGTTACCTTTTTCAGTGCCATTGTAACTTCAAAAGGTCACTGAACAAATGCTTTTAAGTTGAGGACAACCTGCATTCTATAGGGCTTCATCTTGTCCCTTATGCTGCCCACATATTACACCAAATAGGTTTGCAAGGGATCACCCAGAGTTTGGAAATTAGATGCAACCAGTATGCATGTTGGACTTTGGACATTAATATTCTGAAATTAATTTTAAAGAATGAATGTATTGTTGATTTCTGAGACAGAACAAGACAAGCAACTTATAAGAAGAGCCATGGTGACACAGTGATTAGAATGCAGTATTGCAGGCTAACATTGCCAACTGCCAGCAGTTCGATCCTGACCTGCTTAAGGTTGACTCACTTTTCCATCCTTCTGAGGTGGGTAAAATGAGGACCCAGATTGCTGGGGGCAATAGGCTGACTCTGTAAACTGCTTAGAGAGGGTTGTAAAGCTCTGTGAAGCAGTATATAAGTCTAAGTGCTGTTGCTATTGCTATAATGACGCTCAAGAGATATTTTTGAGAAACTACATTAGCATTTTCAATCAATAATGTGTCTTCTTGGGAACTGTCTGTTCCCAGAGGATGTTACAGAAAAAGATATGCAACAGAGTAGATCTGAAAACAACATGAACAAGAATTTGGACATAATTTTGCCATGAGACATAAAAAACATCCTGCGTGAGTCTTTAAAAATTTAAAAGGAATAAAAAAAATGACAATTCCAGAGAACAAATGGATTTTGTTGTTGTTAGACTTTCAGAAAAGAGGCTAATGTTTTGAAGACATGGGAAACAAAGGCCAACAATCATGAGCCTTGGTGGCTCAGGCTGTTAAATGCCTAGCACTTAAGTTCCAGCTGCCTACAATTACTGTAGGCTCGAATCCCACCAGGCTCAAGGTTGACTCAGCCTTCCATCCTCTCGGGGTAGGTAAATTGAGGACCCAAGATTGTTGGGGGCAATTAGCTGACCTTGTAAAAATGCCACTTAGTAATAAGCAGGCATATGAAGGCTATTGCTGAGCACACTGGGTTGTATCCCAAAAAATTGTAAGCCGCCCTGAGTCTTCGGAGAAGGGCGGCATATAAATTTAATTAAAAATAAAAAATAAAATAAAAATTTGAATGAATTAAAGAGCAAGATTTATTATGTGAAAAGAAGGAACACAAAGGTAAGAAGATGGCACCACACCAGTTTTGTAAATAATACTTTCACTTGTACACATTACTAGATAAGATTACACTATTTGCATGGGTGTCCCAGTTTCAAGAATGAAATCACTAATTTCTTCAATTACTTTTTTAAAAAACAGGTTAACAGAGTTGGAAGTGACCTTGTAGGTAATCTAGCCCAACCCCCCACCCACTCAAACAGGAGACCCTTTACCATTTCTGATAGATGGCAATCCAGTCTCTTCTGGAAAGCTTCCAGTGATGAAGCTCCCATCTTTTTGATGTTACTTTGACGTACTTTGATGTAACTTGATGTTACCTTACTGGGGTAACATCATCAATGCCACTGCTGATGTTACCTAGTTGGGTAGTGAAACATCTGCAAACAAACAACCAAGCTCAGAAAGCATCAGGGATCCCACAGCTCAAGATACTCTGAGCTACAGATACTCTCTTCTATTGGAGTGGTGAAGAAGACTCACATTCTGGTCTCCTTTCCAACATGAAAACTCACTCCCTTTCAGCTCAAGAGTAGTTGAGTGCAGCGATGAAAGTGTTTGACTAGCAGCAGGTAGATCCAAGTTGTATTTCAATATTAGCTATCCTCAGACCAGTCCCCCTCTCTTAGTCTAACAATCTCTACAAGGTTGTTCATGTGTGGAAAAATGGAATAAGGGAATGCTATGTAGGCTGCCTTGAGTTTGTAAATGAAAGGTGCAATTGAAATTGGCTAAGCTCACAAATAATTTCCAGATGGCTGGGTATTAATGGGATTTGACTAACCCACGAAGATGCCGCCATCTGGAAAAGGTTATCCTGGAATCCATTTCTTCAACAACTTATTTGTTTGTTTGTTTGTTTGTTTATTTATTTATTTATTTATTTATTTATTTATTTATTTATTTATTTGACTTGTATGCCCCTCTCCAAAAGGACTGAGGCTCACACCTAAAATCAGAACAATAAATTAATTACCTAAAATGAAATTAAATTAAACAAGCCAAATTAGCTAAAAACCCATTAATAATTTAACATAAAAACCAATCCCCCCAAGGAGTCAGCACAGCCCAGCCTGTTCAAACAACCAGGCTTTTAAATCATGGCGGAAGGTGAGGAGGTCAGGGGCCAGGCGGAGCCCCAGAGGTAGGCAGTTCCACAGAGTGGGAGCCGCAACCAAGTAGGCCCTCCCCTGGGATACCGCCAAATGACACTGGGTCGCAGACAGCACCCTGAGGAGTCCCTGCCTGTGCACTCATACAGGGCGGTTGGTATTCGATGCCGGCAGTAGACTTAAAATGCACAAGATGTTTTCAATATCAAATATATATATGAAGGGCTCACAGGTGAAAGGGGGAAATAGGATGTGTTTGGAGAGATAATTACTCATATTCGTCCAATTCCTCAACTTGCTTACTCTTAAACTTTAGACACAGATGAGTTCTTGGAGACTGCAGCAGAAAGATAAGAAGGTTGGGATACATCTGTCAAATTCTTGACTCAAAACTGGCTGATTTTATCCAATATGAAAATATCGGTAGGAGATGACCAGACTGAACTCAAGGGTGGGGTAAAATGCATCATCAGTCTGGAGTCTATACACCCATAAAAAATACCTAAGTCTGCAACCCCCTTAAAGTCCATTGATTCTTATCTGGCACCAATTTGCCTTGACCATTAGTAGATCAGATTCTTGTATATAGGTAGCATGGAATAAACTTACAATGCTTTTGAATTCTATCCTAATTCCTGACTTCTTGCTCCTGACTAAATCTTTATAGCCTTTTATTCTCTTTCTAGGCATAATTCACAATAGTGGGATGAGGTTGCAGAAAGAATCAGTTGCTCCATATTTACCCATTCTTCATCAGAACTCTAATACTATCGCTCTTATATTTGAAGGTAAAACAAGGAAAATAAAAAACACAGCAATTTCAGTTGTGACTCTGCTCTGGAACAATCTTGAATGATATGTTCCTAGCACTTATTTGGTTAACTTTTGGATGTAAAAGAGAGAATATTTTATGGCACCTCAATTACTTAATTTCTAATGAGATCCATGCAACCTACCTGTGCCCAGCTTTGCAGAAAAACCCAATTATATACCTTTTAGGCAATCATCTAACAGCTCTTTTACTGATAATGCTCCTGTATATATCCAAGAATCATATCAGAAAAGTATATTATGTAATGCCAAAATCTACATGTCAGGGCTGCAAACAATCCAAGTGTTGAGATTTCTGGAATCAACCTCTCACAGTATCACCTGAGCCCAGGATAAAAGCAAATTAACTGCTACAAAGTAGCATAGTTTTTTCATTTACATTGTTAATCTCAGTGTGATTAAAATATTGTTTTGTAAGGCTTATTATACCTGAGAGATAATTTGGGAAGCCTCCTGATGCATCTAAATAATTGGCCATCCCTCTGTCAGCTTCGCACCCTTTTAGTAATCATATTATTGCATAATATTGTTCCAGTCCAGTATTAAAAAAGAAATCTTCATTCAGATCTATTTTGCTTAATCCTCTGCTTCCATCCTGAGACTGTCAAAGCTGACATTCTGTTTTTCAGAGGTTTTACACTACAAAACTGTTATCGGCCAAATGGATCTGTGCTTGAAAGCACAGGATGTTCTCATGTGCTCTTCAGCCTTCATGAAGTAGTAGGAGACATTTTTGGGTAAAGCAACAATGTACATGGTTGTTTCATCAATGGAAGAATTTTGTTTAATTATTATGGCAGAGAAAGAATTAAGAACATGGAACATTTTTTGTCTTGAATGACAGGAAGTCATCCCAGGAATGAGTTGCACGAGGCATTATCCACACCATAAGAAATCCAGTTTATATTAAAAAAACCCATTTAATAGCCAAAATGTTCATTGACTGTTGACTACTCTAAGGGTGCCCCTGGATATCTCAGAAAAGCAGATGTAGCTGAGTGGTGTTCATCAAGAAAACAATGTTTAGCAGTATTTCATAGCTAGCTTGAAAACATAAAATTTTAGAAAGAATGGAGCAATCTTGCCTTCAAGACTGACAAGCATTAAAAATGGTGCACCCTCATGGATAAACATTGGATTTCATCTCCATCCTATGGCTGCATTCATATGGCATGCTCCAATCACTGAACCACAAACCAATTAAGCAGAACAGACTGTGCAGCATTTTAAGCCTGCATTCAAATGGTAAGAAATTTGAATGTCAACCAGGTTAAACACATGGGTGAAACACAACATTATTGTTGATGAATAGATATGGTTATGCATGTTATATGTATAAAACCACACCCCAACCCTCTGCACCCCATTGATATTGATCAATGACTTGAAGGAAGGATTAGAAAATACGAAATCTGTAGGTGGCACAATATAAAGGAGATAAGTAATAGGTTAAAGAACAGTTTCAAAACTCAAGGGGCTCTTGATAATATTATCTATCTATCTATCTATTGATCGATCGATTGATCTATCATCTATCTATCAATCTATCATCTATCTTTCTATCTATCTTTCTATCTATTGATCATCTTTCTATCTATATCTTTCTATTTTTCTGTCTATCTATCTATCTATCTATCTATCTATCTATCTATCTATCATATTTCTTAACTGCCCATCTCCCTTGGTTGCAAGTTGCAATAATAGGTAGAGCTCAGGATGAATGTCAACAAAGAATGAAAAAAATTCCTACATTGGGTAGGAAAAATCAATGCAATGAGCACAGAATTGGGAATAGCACAGCGTGTGGGTGTTGGGAGGGAGACACCCTACTTGTAAAAAAGATTTGAATATTTTGGTGGATCGTGAATTGAAAATGAGCTAGCAGTATGATTGAAATGCAGAAAATGTAGTCCTATGCTACATTGACAGAAACATGATACCAAGATTGAGAGAATTCATCTTCCTCCTTATTTTTTCGATCATCAGATGACACCTGGCATATTGTGCCCTGTTCTGGACACTGTATTTGGAGAAGGACATTGAGGAAAATGCCCAGAGAGAAGCAACCAAATGATAAGAAGCTCCGAGAGGTGAATTTATGAAGAACGGTTGGAGGTATTAGATATATTTATCTGGAGAAGAGGGGACTGTGAAAGAGACATAATGCGGTCTTTGAGTATTTGAAGGGCCATCATGTAGACAATTAGAGTTGTTTAGACTTGTTCTAGGAGATAGAAGTTATATTACAGGACAAAAATTTATTTTAATTGGATATCAAGGGGGAAAATCCTAATAACAACAATGGAATGAATTTTATCAGAAGGTAATGGACTCTTCTTTGCTGAAGGAGTTTAAATGAAGGCTAAATGGCCATTCCTTAGAAACGCTGTCATGGTGGATTTCTGTTAGATAATCTCTAACGTCATTTCCAACCCTTATGTTCTATCATTCTATAAAATGCAGCAGAGAATATAAAATAAAAGCATACTTCCAGCCTTCTACAGCTGGGAAGGGAGTACAATGAAAAAAAGAAAGTCTAGTTTAATGAAAAGGAGGACTAGCAGTGTTCTAATACCTAAGGGGTTGCCATAAAGAAGAGGGAGTCCATTTCTTTGCCAAAATATCTGAAGGCAGAACAAGAAACAAAGGATGGAAACTAATCAAGGAGAGAAGCAATCTAGAAATAAGGAGAGTTTTCCTGACCATTAGAACTATTATTCAGTGGAACAACTTGCCTCCAGAAGTTGTAAATGCTCCAACACTGGAAGTTTTTAAGAAGAGATTGGACAACCATTTGTCTGAAATGGTATAGGATTTCTTGCCTGAGCAGGGGGTTTGACTAGAAGACCTCCAAGGTCCCTTCCAACTCTGTTGTTCAGTTATTCTGCCTGCTTCCCCTTAATGAAGCTTAAGAATAGAGTCAGGTGGTGAGTTCGAAAAGGCATATCTTGTGATATGGATTCAACTTCCCCTTGTTTTTTTCCAAGTCCAATTCATACAGCTGATCTCTGTCTTTGGGTTCGTCCTACTCCAATTTTTCCTCTCCACATAAATCAAACTTGTCTTTATAGACGCAAACATAGTTCATATCGAAGAAGTGCCCACCTGCAGGGTAATAGACTTAAGAATTCTGGTTTTAAGTAGGTCTGCTGCAGTTTGAAAAAGAATTCTTTAAGTATAAGGACTGTCTTTTTAAGTCAATCCATTTAGGATTGTGTGTCCCAAGCAATGCATTATTTTAAGTTTAAATGATTAAGTTGAACTCAGCTGTGAAGTGATCAAAAAGTAACATTTTTTAGATAGCACTGTTCCTATAGTAAAGAAAAATGTCCAGTTACCTTCAATTAGTTATAAGTTCAATTTCTGCCCAAAGATTATTTGGAGGGGGGGTGATTTTGTGGTTTGATTGCCTTTTTTTAATGTCAGGATAGATCTCCTTACTTTGATGTCATCCAAGTGTATTTGGGTAGAAATTCTAAACCTAGCCTACATAGCCAATAGCCAAATTGGATTTGGGCTGATGAAAGCTGTAGTTTACCACCCATTGACATCTCTGAATTGCAAGGTTGAAAAAAACCTTTAGGGGTTTTCTAATCCAGCCTGAATTTGGGAAGTCTTCAACATCATTAACAATGCTTTAAAAATATTTTACATGGCTGGCAGGATTTTCATAGCTCTGAAATGTATGAGCAGCTGTGCTTATTTCTTAAGATTTAAGCATATTGCTTAAGCTGACCAGAGTTGCCTTTTTGGGGAGATGGACAGCATATGAATTTAATACATAAATAAATATAAATAAATAGATCTTAATAGGTTATAACCCGAAGTTTTCAACTGCCCAAATCTGTACTTTTTAAAGATGCTGCAAAAAAAAAACATCTGCAGCCTCTCACCGTTTTAACAAAGGCTGTGGTGTAGGAATCACTGGATTAGAAGATCAAATATACCCAAATTACTCAGGGCCAGTTCAGCCCATTCTTTCTCTCAAGGGGAAAAATTGGAGGAGACAGTATTATGTGAACTGCCTTGTTTCAGAAGCATAGAATGCTCTAAATCTAACAAATAACTCGTTGATATCTATAGTGCAAAAAACAAATGGAAAGGTTTCTTTCCTCTTCCTGTTGAATGTGGCCAGAGAAATCATCTGCAGAACATGGTTAAATGCCTTATGAAAGACAGCCTTCTTCAGGAATTTCACATGCTTAGGCAAGAGCAGAGCAAAACAGCAACAGCGAAGAGTCCTTAAATCCTCTCCGAGCTTGGTTGTTTCCTTGCAGGCTAATCAAGGAGAGAAGCAACCTGAAACTAAGGAGAAATTTCCCAACAGTGAGAACAATTAATCAGTGGAACACCTTGCCTCCAACACTGGAGGTTTTTAAGAAGAGATTGGACAACCGTCTGTCTGAAATGGTGTCAGGTCTCCTATTTGAGCAGGAGATTGGACTAAAAGACTTCCAAGGTCTTTTCCAACTCTGTTATTCTGTTATTCAGACATTTCATTATCCAAACTAGGTAACATCATCAGTGTTTGGGTAATGAAAGGTCTGCAAGAAAACAACCAAGCTCAGAGAGCAACAAGGGCCCCTCATTTCAATCCTGAGCTGCAAATCAAATATTTGCGGTACAAATATGGGTAGATTTTGGAGCCAGCTCCACAGATATCAGAATGAAGACCCAGTCAGGAGGTTGAATCGGGGTAATCCTGACCAACGACTTGGTAACCCAGAGGAGTTGAAAACCTATTAGGAAGCTCAGAATGGTGGTGGAACAGATGCTAAATCTCATCTGCTGTATGTTAAAACTGAAGGGCACCCAACCCAGTAAACCCTGAGCATCCAAAATGCTTTAAGCCTGACCGTGATCTCTGGATGAAGACAAGCTGAATCCAGGTGAGGTACTTTACCTACTAGGAAATCGGAGATGGCCAGGTTCAGGAGGAAATAATTGTTCTGCGTCCTCAAGCTGGAGTCCACCACGAAGGCCAGCATCACTAGTGCGTTGCCCACCACGGTGGCCACGATCAGCAAAGCCATCAGGACCGCCAAGGCGATGGTCCAGGTCGTGGAGAACTGGCCGGAGAGATGATCTTCTCCTTGCGCTTTCTCGGAGCTCTCCGAACCGTTCAGCGCCCGAGCGCTCGAGGAGCTGTCCATTTCAGCACCATGCGCTCTCTCCGCGGCTCAAACGCCCGGGCGAAGTCGCGGCGCCATCGTGAGGGACTTTAGTTATATTATTATTTAAATGTATTATAGCCGGCCAACTCCAATGGACTCCGAGCGGCTCTGCCTGGCGAAACTTGCCTCTCACGGACGGAGGGAGTCAGGGACAGCCGCTTCGGCATTGCGCCCTTAGCCGGTTCTTCCTTTCCAAGTCTCAGCAGATCGGCTAAAGCAAGCGTCGATCCTAAGCGGCTGGTTTTCTTCCTCGAGTTCTCAGTGAAATAATAATAACATTTTTAAAAAATCTAGTGTTTTTTCCCCCTTTCCGTTGCTTTCTGACTCTTTCTCCCCGTGAGATTGTAGGGTTTTTTTCCTCCCTCTGAAACTCAGCCTTTCCTTTCTCCTTCCTCCCACTTCTTCTCCTGAATGGAAAAGAGAGAGGGAACGGCAGGAGTGGAGGAAAGGATGCGGAGGGGTATGTGAGTGGGGGCTGACCCTACTATTTGCAGCAGCTGCTTTGCTCAGCTTTGGAAGTGACTGACTCCGGGCCAAAACGAATAGTTTTCTCCAAAGGGTGGAGCCAAGTTGCTTCTCAGCCCAGGGCGAAAATAATTGCTGAGTTAATATGAGAGTCCAGGGCTAGGCTGTGATTTCAGACAGTGTTCAGGTTGAGCAGTCATTGGCCTCTCAGCCAGCTTCAGAGCCAGCCACTGCTCCTCTCCCTACCCATCTGCTCCCTTATTTCTGCCTTTCAACCATCTCCCAGCGAGCTTCAAGCAGGCAGTAGGAGCAAGTCAACCAGTGGGACCGGTCTCTTTGCTTTAGGATAAGGTTGATGAATTGTCAATAAATCCAGTCAGGGGGGAAAAATGATTAGAGGAAATAATATTTTGTAATCCCATTCAGTACTGTGAATGGTTAATATCAATTCCTGAATGAATTATTTGATTGTATAGACAATCAAATAAGCCATAAGCAATTTAATGGCCTGCATTTGATGATATGCTTAGCCAAAAGGAACACAAAAGAAGTAACGCTAACCATCCGCTAACCATACAGTGTGCCAATGTCTCCTTCTATGACCTCGATCAGTAATTTGGGTCAACACAGCCTGCTTGTGTGTGATTGTATGTCTGCAAAATAGAAATAACAGAGTTAGAAGGGACCTTGCAAGCCACTGTTCAAGCAGGAAGCCCTATACTATTTCAGACAAATGGTTCTCTTCTTAGAAACCTTCCATGATGAAGCACCCACAACTATTGGAGGCAATTCGTTCCACTGATTAATTGTTCTTTCAGGAAATGCCCTTATGAGTGATCACTATTGAAACCTCATGAAGCCTCAGCCATTTGATTTATATATAGCACTTACAGCATCCAAAGCCCATTGTGTGTTTAACTAAACCAGTTAAAGATTCATTCTTGCAACTTGCTAAGCTTGGTTAGTGCTTATCGTTTGTATGTGTAATGTGTTTTTGGACCTGAGCCATTTGATTAAGTTGTAGTTCAATGAATTTTGTAAAACCAGAAACTGTATGAATTCAGTAAAATTAGGATTAAGTGTGCATGAGGTTATACATAGGTGGAGAAAGAAGTCAGGGATTTGCTTTCAACTTTACTGTATTCTGAAATTAGAATTAAAGAATTAGGTCTTAACAAATGTGAGCTGTAAAAAGTCTAGATTCTAGACCATTAGTAGATTGCAGTAACAAGGCTCAGAAAACTGTAAAATATATTTATTTAACAAGCAATTTAAAAAGAAAAAGCATAAATTACAACAATAAAAACCAAGTGTGTGTGTGTGCGCGCGTGTGTGCTCACACACACATACTTCAAAAACATCAAGTACATTCAACATAATATCAACCTTTAAAATATTGCAACCCCCAAGGCCTGCCATAAATCTATTTTTGATACTCTGCACTCCGGAAAAATGGAGAAATGGTCTTGTACAATGTTCACTCCAGGATTTAAAGGATGCTATTATACTCTTAGAAATAGTTGAGAATATTCACAGCTCGGGATGTAGGTTTTGGCAGAAGTCTGTTCTCTGAGCTTGCTGTTTCGCTTCCTGGCACTCTACCAATGGATCCATCAACAAATGCTTTGACTTTGAACCAGCATATAAACCATTAAGGAAATGGACCACCTGAACTACTAATCAGTGACAGAACCAGCCACCTCCCTCACCAGTTGAATTTCGCACCCTACCAAAACCAATCACTTCACACTTAGTGGAAAAACCCAACTCTGAATCTTTCCCGCAGTTTCAGCATAATTAAAACCAGTAATAACCCCTTCTCCAAGTGTCACTAGTGTTGTTGGCCAACTAGGTTAATTGGTGGGTTCCTCAGGCCCCTTCCTTCCTTCATCCCCTGGGAGATGGAGAAAGATCTATGTTGTGTCTAGTAAGGCATTCCAGTTCCTCCCTGCTCCCACACTGTGTGGCAACAATGAACTAGGAAAATGGCTTCTGCCAGATTCAGTTCGGCGTTTGCAGTCTGATTCAACTCAGAGAAGGTGATCCCCAAGACAGTTAGGCATTAAACTGTGTAGAGTTCTAAAACTTGATGGGCAACCAATTGCAACTCTCCTAATCATGATGTTTTGTGAATGAACATAAGTATTCCCATAGTTACTGAAGCATACAATCCACCATCTCTAGCTTACAAATAGTCCTCAAAGGTTGCCCTATGAAGAGCAAATTGCAATAGTCCAGTTCTGAGGTGACCAGGGCATGATTGAATGAGAACATTTCTATTTCCAGAAGTGTCTCTGCAACTGGTGCAGAAGATGTAATTGTGTGAAATTCTGCTTGCTACTACCTTCACCAGCTATTAAAATAGGAGAGGTGACTTCAGAACCCCTAGCTTTTGAGCCATCTCTAGCTAGAGAAGAAGAATTACTTTATTGGGAATCAAAGAAGGATTCTGATCAAAGAAGGACTCTTTTGTTTTGTTTTGTTTTAACATTATTATTCTTCCTGTTAACTACTTCGTCACTAATATAACGTATAGAAAATCATTTATAGATAAATGATTTGCAAAATAGTTTTAGTGATTTAGAGAGGGCCTGTTTCACAAGAGGTGGGAACTAATGCTGTAGTAATGTATTAATCAGTATTTAACTAGAAGGGATAATATTAAACATATTATCCCTTCTAGTTAAATACTGATTAATACATTACTACAGCATTAGTTCCCGCCCCTTGTGAAACAGGCCCTCTCTAAATTACTAAAACTGTGGTTTTTTATGCACCTTTTAAAATAGTTTGATTGTTTTGTTTTCATCCTTCTTTCCTTTTTGCCTTCTTATGAGGTTTTTTTTTGTATTTTAACCTTTTCTTGAAATATATATACTTAATATATATATTGAGTTTCAAGGACACCAGCTCATTGTGAAAACTAAGAGTAGTTTTTGAGAACTTCCATTCAACTACCATGTTAACATTCTGTTTGTTCCTCCATCAATCTGTCAATCAGAATAGAGCTGGAAGGGACCTTGGAGACAAGTGGATGTCCCGTCTCTTCTTAAAGCCTTCAGTGGTGAAACACCTACAACTTCTGAAGGCCAGTTGTTCTACTGGTTAATTGTCCTCAGTGTTAGGATGTTTCTCCTCAATTCCAGTTTGCTTCTCTCCTTGATTAGTTTCCATTCATTGTTTCTGGTCTTGCCCTTCTGGTGCTTTGGAAAATAAGTTGACTCCCTCTTCTTTGTGGCAACCCTCAAATACTAGAAGACTGCTAAGATGTCATGTTTGTTTCACCAAAGGCATTCTCGTTCAATTTCCTCCTTCTTGGCCTCCTTCTTCTTGTCATGGTGTTGGAGAAAATGTCAAGGGTCTGAGGCTATCACATCAATAAATGTGGAGAGCAAAAAAAGCAATTCAGCTGCCCACAGGCAAGTTCATATTTGTGATGGGTTTTTTTTTTTGTAAAGTGAGTAATATCTCAGTGTCATTCAGGTAAGACCCAGCTAAAGATTTCTTGAATCAATACAGACTGACATCAATTGATGTTGTCCTGTAAACAAACATGACTGAAAACGAAAACCACCATTTCAACCACCATTTGTGACTCGAAACTGATTTTGCAACTCTGATTGTTTACTCTAATTTCCCTGTAGGAAATTGCACACTGTACGACCACAATTGGTTGTACACAATTGAGACCAGACTTTCCATTGTTAAGCAAAGTGAGGGTTAAGTGAGTTGTGCCCAGTCCTGCTACCTTTTTGCAGAATTGTTCAGCGAATCATTGTAGTTGTTAAATGAATCAGTGGTCATTAAGAAAATTCAGCTCCCCCCTCCTATTGACTTGGCTTGCCAGAAGACTGCTAGGAAGGTTGCAAATGGCGGTCACACAACTCTGAGACACTGCAACTTTTCAATCAACATTTTTAATTGAGTTATAAAGTATTATAAAATACAAAATACAAAGTAAATACAAAATCAGTGGGCAGGGGAGGAAAGGTAAGAAGAAGTGAGGAAAGATAAGAAAAAAAAGAAAAAGAACCATTGATTTCCAACTCTGTTGCAGTAAAATAAGGCATTAACATCAAATCATAGCTTTTTGCTTTTTCATAATAATATGCACAAGCCATATCTATAAGGATCTATCAGTCTAATCGGTAAAACCCAAAGTCAAATTTTCAGTCTTTTCCACATCAAGTATGTAGTTCAGAAGCGGTTTCCATGTGGAAACAAAAGTACTTATATTCTTTTTCTTTAATCAAAGTAGTCAACTTTGCCATTTCAGTCAACTCCATCACAATTGTTGTAAATACCTGCCAGCTGCCAAGCACTCAAATTCTGATCACATGATTGTGGGGATGCTGTAAATGTAAATCACTTTTTTCAGTGCCTTTGTAACTTTGATCCCTAAAAAATAGATGTAAATTGAGAATTGCTTGTCTATGGTTCCTGTTCTTCCTATTCATAGTTCTGAATTGGACCTATAAGTTCAGGCTATATTCCGTTTGGTTGTCTTCCCACATTAACTTCTAGTTTTTAGGTTAGAAATATGTTTCCGTGTTTTTGAGATTACAATGCTGATTTGTTCTGAACATCTGAAAAGCAAAGGCTCTCCATTATGATGCACAAAGCCGGGCTCCTTTCTTAGAACTTACCCATTAAGTTCATCTTGCTTTAAGAAAGGGACAGAATTAAACTAATAGCATCCACGTTGGAAGAATTTCTGCTTGAAATGAGCTATTTTTCGGAAGGAGCTCAACTGTCGGCGTGTTTTTTTTTTTTTTTTGAAAATGTGATGCGTGGAACAAAACCCTCTCTTTCAAATGCAGCCTTGCCAACATTGAAGAGAGAGGGGAATTATTATATCTTGTGATTTTGAAATTATGGGTCTCTTTAATGCAGTCTGAATTAGCTCATTTAGCAGAGCTGTATTATGCCGATGGCTCAACTTCTTTCTTAAGCTTCCTTGTTTTCTCACCCACTACTCTCCAGCCAACGCCAACGCAATCTTATTTCTTTTCTTTTTCTTCTTTTCTCCCTTCCTTTTGTTGGAAGAATTGTCTTTCTGGGTTCAGTTCCAAGTGGGGGAAAAAGACACTGGAAACATGGAGGCTGTTTGGAAAAGATGGTTTAATGGTGGACAGGACCACATGGCTTGGAACTCCGAAGTGAAAAGGATGATCACATGCTTCAAGATGTTGGGTGAAGGAAAAGAAGGGCGGGCCAAGATGCTGAGACACCCTTATATACCTTCTGTTGGGTCCCACCTTAGTGTTTCCTGTTCCTGTGCAAGAAACGTATCCCATTGGCTGTCAGACTCCCAGGGGCGGGGGTCTTAACTAACTTGTTGGCTTTGTCTGGACCACATGGCTTCACCTGAGTGTTGGCTGATGCAATCTTCCCAGGCCAGGTGGTAAGATTGGCAGAGGCCTTTGTTATGTAGAATACTCTGGCCCAGGCCTTAATGGCCCATTAGCAAAGGTGGGGGGCTGAGTTTCTGCCTCTCTGGGGTGAGTTTCTGCTTCTGAGTTTCTACTCTTTTTAGGGGAAATATTCTGCCTTTTTAATATTTCCGTCGCGACCTGAAGACCTGGTTGTTTAACCAATCCGGGCTGTGACCCTGGGGTGGGGTGGTCTTTTTAGAGTTTTATCTCTGCAATTTTAGTGTTAATTCGGCTTGATTGTTTAATCTGGTTTTAACTAATTTATTGTTGTGTGTTTTTATTTTGTGTCGCCCCAGTCCTTTTGGAGAGGGGGCGGCATATAAGTCGAATTAATAAATAATAAATAAATATTTCATTTTTCTAGCAGAGGGGTGGGTGCTAACTTCTATACTTTCCAAAATGTAGTTCTACAGTTATTTCATCTTCGGGGGGTTTAACAACCCAGTTTATCTGGATGCTGCACCGAATGTATGTAAAAAAAAATAAGCGAGGGAGGGCTGATGTGTTAATAATTAAAAGGGATATACAAATAACAAACCAGGACCATGATCTGAATAATTTTCCATTGACAAAATTTACAGAATGTTTCCAAAAGAAACATTAAAGCTCTGAAGTATTTTGTGAGAAGAGACAAAGAAAAATAAATAAATAAAAAGAAATAAAGCTGTAGGACAGCTAGTCCTTGGCTTGCGACCACAAATGAGCCCCAAATTTTTGTAACCATTCAAGGTTACAACGGCACTGAAAAACTTGACTTATGACCATTTTTCATACTTACAACCGTTGCAGCACACCCATGGTCACATGACCAAAATTCGGAGACGTGGCAACTGACTTGTATTTACGATGATTGCAATATCCCGGGGTCACGTGATCCCCTTTTTGCGACCTACTGACAACCAAAGTCAATGGGGAAGCCATATTCACTCAACAACCATTATTGACTTAACAACTGTAGTGATTCACTTAGCAACGGTGGCAAGGAAAGTCGTAAAACGGAGCAAAATTCACTTAACAACTGTCTGACATGGAAATGTTGGGCTGAAATGGAGTCATAAGTCAAGAACTGGATAAGAAAATATCCTTATCCTTAGGGTTGCTGTTCCTGGATGAAAAGAAGACTTTGGAAGAATAGGATAATTTGCTAGAACTCCAGAAATGTCTTCACTATTAGGAATATGAATGGCGTTCAGATGTTTTATTTCAAGGCTACAATATCACCCCAGGATCTCTCATAGAAAAGAGGTAGTGGTTCAGTGGCCTAAAGGTGGAGCTGTCGCCTCATGATCAGGAGGCTGTGAGTTCAATCCTAGATAGAGGCAGACATTTCTCTCTCTGAGCACAATGAGAATATATCTGCTGAACAAAACTCCGCATTGGCAACAGGAAGGGCATCCAGCCAGTAAACGTTTCTCTGCTCCATTCAGTTGCCCCGACTCCACCCGATGTAAAGGATTATAGGGTCATTAAAAGACACACACACACACACACACACACCTCTCATGGAAAAGAGGCTGCTTTTTGCAAAGAGATTTGCAAAGCTGATAGCTGTTTTTGAAAGGTTTCCACTCTGGCTCACTTTTAGCCAGGACAGAGCTGGCTGTGCCAAAGCCCATTACAGGTAGTCCTCGACTTACAACAGTTTGTTTAGTAACTGTTTGAAGTTACAACGGCACTGAAAAAAGTGACGTATGGCCATTTTTCACACTCGTGACCATTGCAGCATCCCCAGGATCACGTGATTGACGCTCGGGTGCTTGACAACTGGTTCATATTTATGACGGATGCAGTGTCCTGGGGTCATGTGATCAACTTGTGTGACCTTCTGACCAGCAACGTCAATGGGGGAAGCCAGATTCACTTAACGACCGTGTTACTAATTGAACACCTGGCAGTGATTCACTTAACAAAGGTGGCCAGAAAAGTCATAAAATGAGGCAAAACTCACTTAGCAAATTTCTTACTTTGGCAACGTAAATTTTGGGTACAATTGTGGTCGTAAGTCGAGGACTACCTGTATGGCTCTTCTGGCGAGAGAACTCCGCTGAGTAGTGGAAGGCAAAAGGGAAGAGAGAAGGAGCCAATGAAAGGAACAGGGGGAGCAACATTATTTTAAAAATCGCCCCACAAAAATCAGAGGGGTTTGTAGTATTGTGCCAGAGGAGGTGGGCTAAAAGTTAGGCTCTTTGAGGAGTGGGATGAGACTTTGAACGCAAAAATAATTTATGATAAGCCTAGCAGAAACTCCATGCATCTGTTTTATAATCCTTTCCCAAAAGAACAATGAAAGGAAGAAGGAATTTGCGGCATTAATATAGGGTGCTGCAGAGGCTGAAAAAAATGGGGTGAGTTTCTTATTGTATGGCTTCTGAGGAGGAAGAAGAGGAGGAAGAGGAAGAGGAGGAAGAGAAAGAGAAGGAAGTGGAGGAGGAGGAGGAGGATAGAGGATGAGGAAGAAAGAAGAGGAAGAGGAGAGAGGATGAAGAAGAAGGAGGAAGATGAAGAGGAAGCATAAAAAGAGATAAGATGTTTTAAGAGAATATAGGTGGGAAATGGAGATGGAAGGAGATATAGATGAATATGAATGATGATGAGATAAATATGGAAGAAAGGAGAAATAATGGATGATGGAAAAGATGAGGAGGAAAGATGATGAAATATAAAGATGAAGATGGAAGAATGAGAAGGAAGATGAGTGGAGGAAAGATGAGGAAAAAGATGATGATGATGAGCAGGAAGAGATGAGGAAGATGGAAGAGAAATAAGGGAGATAGAAAGAAGACGAGGAGGAAGAGAGGAAGAGGAGACAAATGAGAAGGAAGTAGATGGGAGCGAAGAGGAACAGAAAAGAGGAGGAGGAGAAAAGAGGAGCAGGAAGAGGAATAGAAGGAGGAGGAGGAGGAAGAGAGGAGGAAAGAGAGAGAGCAGGAAAGAGGAGGAAGGAGGAAAGAGAAGATGGATGAGGAGGAAGAGGAAGAGGAGAAGGGAGGAGGAAGAGAAAAGATTAGGGAAAAGGTAATTTAAGTTTTCTCCAGTCTGAGTTTAAGTATGTTGGACTTTAATTTCCACGGACCGAATATCACCACATTGGAAAGGACCGCAGGGGAAGACAGGGTTAAGGACACGTAGGAAGGCGATAGATAAGATCGCCATGTGTAACTTTTACCTCTGTAAAATGAGCTATTTAAATCATGGAGTCCCTACCAACAATAAAAATAATAGATCTGCCACTATAAAAAAAACAACCTGCATTGGGCAAGGCTGCTTATGGATCCAAATATGTCTCTAACAAAGCAGCAACCCAACTTGGCCCTTTCAGATTAGAAAAGTCTGGACCTGCTGCAGTTATGTTGCCGTGTGGACATTGGGTGTCACTGTCTGCTTTTATCTCTAGTGGCTCAGGCAACATAAACAAATTAAAACCCAGGGTGGGGAGGGGAAAACAGTAAATTAACAGTGGTGGGTGGAGCAAAGAGTTTACAAAACATTTGGTTATGACGAATGAAACTTGGGAAGCAGATATCAAAAGATGAGAAGCTCTATTAGCAATTATTATAGTGTCTTGCTCCGTACTGGCCTTTGATCAAAATAAAATGTCTTTTTCTCTTATTGATTGATTGATTACATTTTTACGCCGCCCATCCCTGGTGTGGCAGTGAATTAGAAGGCAGTACAGGTAGACCTCAACTTACGACCTCAAATGAGACCAACGTTTCTGTTGCTAAGTGAGACATTTGTTAAATGAGTTTTGCCCCATTTTATGACTTTTTCTTGATTCTTTCTTTTCTTGAATCTGTCTTCCCCATTGACTTTGCTTGTAAGAAGGTTGCAAAAGATGTCCTTAGGACTCAGCAATGGTGATAAACTATGAATTTTATTTATTTACTTATTTATTTATTTATTATTTATTTATTTATTTATTTATTTATTTATTTATTTATTTATTTGACTTGTATGCCGCCCCCTCTCCAAAAGGACTCTGACCAAAAAGGATTTTGATCATATGATCATGGAGATGCTGCAACATAAGTGTGAAAAATGGTCATAAGTCACATTTTTCAGTGCCGTTCTAACTTTGAACGGTCACTAAACAAACTGTTGTAAGTCAAGGATTACCTATATTGCAGGCTAACTATGTCCACACGCTGCAGTTCAAATCTCACCAAGTGTCATGCCCCTGTTGGAATCTGATTCTGAGGGGGAGGTCAAGCAGCTGACAGGGAGTGGGAGTGTGGCTCCGGTGGCTGTGGAAGAAACTGGGGAAGGACACAGTCTGGCTGGGCCTTCAGAGGAAGACTCAGGGCCACCCCCTCTTCATCCTAGGACATGCAGGGAGGAACCGAGAAGGGAGCAACTTGAGTTACGTGGGTTATGGGGAGGAAAAGACCCTGATTCCCTCCATTAGCTGCAGCTGGGAAAACAGGATTTAAAAAGGGCGTTTGCACAAAGCACCTTGCTGGAAGCAAAGTGTTATGTATGCAGGTTTGAATGTCATTGGTTTAGTTTGAACTGTTCTTGTAAAATGTCAGAAATGATTGGTTTAAAAAGTGCGGGAAAATCCTGCACTCTGATTGGCTGGCAACTGCGGCTGCTGGCTATAAGTAGCAGCCGCAGCCCAGCCAAATCGGGTCTGTTATGAGCTGTAGTCACTAATAAACTCTTCACTGAAGCACTCCGCGTCTGACTCTTCATGCAAACTTAACACAAAGTATGCATTATTTTTGTCTGTTAAGTTTTATCTGGGTTCTGGCGTCCTCCCAACTGTGTGTGTTTCATTATCTTTTGAAGTCTTCAATTCCTTATCCTGCTCTGTCTCATTAATTGTTGCAGCGTGGTTTGTGTTGGTTTTTATTTATAAGTTATCTGTACTTTGGGTTCGGATGGAATTTCTTCCCTTTAAAAACTGTTCTTGGGAGAGGTTTTTCTCCAGCTGATGATAACTGGACACTGGGGGCCAAGTTGGAGGTATTAAAGGGACTTTACCTACTTTTGTGACTTGGTTGCTTTTGTGCCATGCCCCAGATCATCACACCAGGCTCAAGGTTGACTCAGCCTTCTATCCTTCCGAGGTGGGTAAAATGAGGACCCAAATTGTTGTGAGAGGCATATGCTGGCTCTGTAAAACCGCTTAGAGAGGGCTGTAAGTCTAAGTGCTGTAGCTATCACTCTGTCCTCTACAAGGTGACTCTGGTCAACCTACCTTTTTATCAGCAAGGTATTCTGTACTACCTTTATAATTTAAACATTCTTTTTCATCAAGGATGTCTCTACACACTTTATATATAGCTGATGTGGGGTAGACATATTTTATATTATTTTGAAAGCACCGTCATAAAATGGTTGCCACAGGGAGGCCTATATATGCACCATAGGCTGGCTAAAAACAAAACATAGAATTAAGAACAAGGTTAGAACAATACCTAATTTTATCAGTATACTGATTGCTGATAAGCATCTACAGTATGTTTTTTGTAAATTCTAGCTCAGAGATGCTATAGGTCCCAATGCATTTTTTTTGTTTTAAAAAATAGCATCCTGCAATTTGTTGTCTTGTCGAAAGAATGACTCATGTCTGAAGTCAGATCTGTATGAGGCAAGTATGCTACAGTGTTTGTGAAGAAAACCCCCAAGTGCATCTAACCATGGCTGTTTTTCACTGCCTGAATTATCTTTTCCATGTTGGTGGGGTTTATCTGAAGCATCATCTTTGAGGTGATGATATTGAAGTGATGAAAACAAACTGAATGTGTGACCAGAATAATTTCTGCTACTTCCAAACTACATGAAAAACACAAACACTTGAAAAATGCCCCAGCTCTTAACTTCCACTGTTATTTTTTTCAGAGAGCAAATTCAAACACTAGAGGAAGAGTATTTATTAACTGGTGATGATAGATAGAAAGATAGATAGATAGATAGATAGATAGATAGATGATAGATAGATAGATAGATAGATAGATAGATAGATAGATAGATAGATAGACAGACAGACAGACAGACAGACAGACAGAGTAAATAGAGTAGATAGAGGGATGGATGGATGGATGGATGGATGGATGGATGAATGGATGGTAGATATGGAATATATCTTTATCTTTACATTAATCTTTACATTAACTGTTATATATAACTGAAGGTGGTAAACATATGTTGGAAGAAACATCCCATCTGGTTCAGTTCCAAGCTGGGAGAAAGTGGAAACATGGAGGCTGATTGGAAAGATGGTTTAATGATGAACAGAACATGGTTCTGGTGCAGCTGACCAAATGGAGTTGAGAGTAGGCTTTTATACCTTCTCTTGGGCTTTGAACTTGAGCTTCCTGTTCCTGTGCAAGATCATGTATTCTATTAGCTGTTGTCAGACTCCCATGGGGCCATGTACAAAGCCTAGGAGTTTGTCTGAGCTAAGTTTGTTTGAAGTTTGGGCTGATGCAATGTCTTTAGGAGATTGTGCAATGTGGTGAGCTCTGCTGCTAGATGGTAGTGGGTTAATTCTATTATGTCCTGAAGGGCCATGTTTTAAACCCATCACCCTGGAGCTGAAGTCTTTTGCTGGCTGGCCCAGTCTTTCTTAATGGGCACAAATATCTGCTGTGGAGCAGGAAGCTGAGGCTCTGAGCTTCTGTCTCCCTTAAGATTTTTATTTCTCTTTTAGGGGAAATATTTCATTTTTATTTTAATATTTTTAATATTAATATTTTTTAATATTTTTATATTTTTTAATATTGCTCAAAATATTTTATTCTTCTAGGAGTGGGGTTGGCTTCCCACACATACTCAATGCTTCTTAATACTCCTTCCTCCTCGTATTCTCCAAGCAACAACAGCCCTGTAAGGTGGTCTGAGCTGAGAGAGAGGGATTGATCCAAAGACACCCAGAGTGCCAGACGGCTTTCATGCCTAAAATGGGACTAGAACTCATAGTCTCCTAGTAATCAGCCCCAAATCACCCATGGGACTTTCATGCCTAAGGCAGGACTAGAACTCACTGCCTTCTGGTGATTGGCGCAAAGTCACCCAGTTGACTTTATTCCTAAACAGCTCAAAGCACACACTCTTCTAGAGAGAAGTTCTCCGAGGATGGGCTCCAACACAAGTCCGAAAGCTTGGAAGACTATGTCTCTGTTCTGGTTTATTTATTTATTTAGCGTCGTATATGTTAGCTAGGGATCCTCAAGGGGGCTGGCTGCCTCTGTGGAAGGAATTTTTTTGGGTGGTGTTATCTTTACCCAAGGGAAGCCTGAATGCTGGTAGGCAATCAGGGGAGCCTCCTTTCTTGTCCCTACACGGTTTATTCGCTCACAGGAATCGAACTGCTGAGCTGCTGACCTCAGCAGTGCGCAAGCCCAGCATCTTACCGCATGAGCCACCATGGCCCCTCTGTCCTAGTGACTAACCCAGATTGGATCCTACAGCATTATCTTAGAGCACGTATATTTGCTTTCCTTTGTGTACAAATATTTGTTAGATTTTATCCTGCTTTTCCTTCAAGATCTCAATGTGAGCTGTGTTCAAGGCCAAACAGTAAGACAAATTGGGAAATGCTGCAGAATTTTAGGATTTGGTATATGATAGGACAAGGGAGCACTTCAAGGCCTGGAGATCTGACATTTTCACAAAAATCTCCAATGGAACAGTATCCCCCTTTGATTCCTCCATCTCTGTTCTGCCTGACAAGTTCACAAATAGTCCAAGGTCAATACCACAAAAGGAACTTGTTAAGTTTGCATGAAGAGTCAGACGCGAAGAGCTTCAATGAAGAGTTTATTCAGTGACTACAGCTCGAATGGACCCGAGCTGGCTGGGCTACGGCTGCCTCTTATAGCCTGCAGCCGTAGTTGCCAGCCAATGGGAGTGCAGGGTTTCTTCCTGCACTATTTAAACCAATACCATTTAACATTTTACAAGAACAGTTCAAATAAACCAATAACATTCAAACCTACATACATAACAGAACTTATGATAAAATCTTTAAGACCAGTCCAGGGCTCAAGTCACATGAACTGCACAAAACATCAGCAGATCCAGGAAAAAAATTAAGATTTCCAGTTTAACCAAATAGCAGACAGAAGATATAAAAACATCAGAGTCCTTTGGGGCAGAAACTTAATGTTAAACTTAAACTCAGCTTCTTAGCAGTTCTAAATTTACGTGCTAAACTGGGAAGTTAAATAAAATCCCAGAAGAGAGAAGCTGCAAACCACTTTTGTATGCAAAGTACACCTGTTTTTTTTAATTGGTAGAGAGGGCAAGCAGAATTTAATTAAATAAGCATGCATCTCTAACTATGGACATGCCGACATGACCAACCTCCACTTACAAATTGTAGGTAGACCTTGCTTTATGTTTGTCATTGGGGTCAGAATTTCCATAAGCGAGGCAGTCATTAAGTGAACCATGCCTGATTTTACAATCTCTCCTATCATGGTTATTACGTGAATCTGGCTTCCCCCATTGATTTTACTTATTGAAAGCCAACTGGGAAGGTCGCAAATAACAATCACATGACTCTAGAAAGAGTGCAGAGAAGAGCAACTGGGATGATTAGGGGACTGGAAGCCAAAACATACAATGAACGGTTGCAGGAACTGGGCATGGCTAGTCTAGTGAAGAGAAGGACCCAGGGAGACATGATAGCGGTCTTCCAGTATTTGAGGGGCTGCCACAGAGAGGAGGGGGTTAAACTATTTTCTAAAGCACCTGTAGGCCAGACAAGGCATAATGGATGGAAACTGATCAAAAGAGAGATTCAACCTAGAAATAAGGAGAAATTCTCTGACCCTGAGAACAATCAACCTATGGAACATAAGTTGCCTTCAGAAATTCTGGGAGCTTCATCACTGGAGGCTTTCAAGAAGAGACTGGACTGCCATCTGCCAGAAATGGTGAAGGGCAAGGCTGTCAAACTCCCAGCCCACAGGCCAGATCCGTCACACATTGGCCACACCCACACCTGGTTTAATACAGGGGAAAGTCCCGATACGTCACGTGATGCCACCATGATGCCACGAGTTTGTCACCCCTGGTGTAGCGTCTTGTCCTTGATCAGGGAATTGGACTAGATGACCTACAAAGTTTCTTCCAACTCTGTTATTCTAAGTAATTCTAAGAGCCCAGAACTGTCCTAAATACATGCTGGTAACCAAGAACCCAAATTTTGATCATGTGACCATGGGGACACGGCCATTCTGTTTCCTTTCAGATTTGTCTCTTTCGAATAGCAAGTGTGTATTGTTTATCTGTGTGTGCCTGTTAATGACCAATTAGTCTGAGTGCCAGGCTTCCAGAAATTCTCTAGTGTTTGGGATTTGACTTGATGTAGGATGCTCATAGTTTCCCAGTTGAAACGATGATTATGTTTGTCCGTGTGTTATGAAATGAGTTTTCTTAAATTCCTTAACTCCTTAACTTGAAAAGTTGCTTAAAAATGGATTTAAAAAAAAGCTACTGAGTTTGAAGGAAGACTTGACATTTAAATCCCTGTATTTGTGTGTTCCGGGAAGAGGCACACCATCTGTCATACTCAAAAGAGCAGGAATGATATTGAGATCCAGATAAGGAGGACTCTATCCACCAAGGACACAGAACAACATCATAACCGCCTTTCACAAGGTCTTCTAGATTTCAGCAGAGCCGAAAAAACCCAAATATCCTTGACTAGCTTCAGATGTCAACCAAGGTGATTGTAACAGTACAGGATTTTGACATATCCACCTTTTTCTCTTTTCTCTAACATGAGGAAAATTGCATCCTCTAATACAGCGTTGCTCAATATTGGTCATTTTAAGATGCATGGACTTCAACTCCCAGAAATCTGGAAGTTGGAAGTCCACGCATCTTAAAATGGCCAAGATTGAGAAACCCTGCTCTAATACATTGGCTGCAATTTAAGAATGTCCAGCAAGGATGGGCTTTGTTTCAGTGCTTAGGAATCCTAATCAATATGGAAGAAAAGTGAACACTTGCATATTCCCTCCAAATAATGTAAGGTGAAGCAAAAGTATTTTTTAGATATTTATTAGATTTTTTTTATCCTGGCTTTATTGCTTTATAAGTAACCCAAGGCAGTGAACATATGTAATACTGGTTTTGTCCTTCTATTTTCATCACCACAAACAACCCTGTGAGATGGGTTGGGCTAAGTGACTGCCCCAAAGTCATCCAGCTGGTTTTCATGGCTAAGGTGGGACTAGAACTCCCAGTCTCCTGGTGATTGGCCCAAAATCACCCAACCAGCTCTCATGCCTAAGGCTGGACTAGAACTCCCAGTCTCCTGCTGATTGGCCCAAAGTTACCCAACCAGTTTTCATTCCTAAGGCGGGACTAGAACTCCCAGTCTCCTGCTGATTGGTCCAAGGACACTCCACTGGTTTTCATGCCTGAAGTAGGGCTAGAACTCACAGTTTCCTGCTGATTGGCCAAAAGTCACCCCACTGGCTTTCATGGCTGAGGCAGGACTAGAACTAACCGACTTCTGTTGTGTTAAGTTTGCATAGAGAGGCAGACACGGAGTGCTTCAGCTCTTAAGTTTTATTGTGACTTCAGCTCAGAACAGACCCGATTTGGCTTAGCCGAGGCAGCTTTATATAGCCGGCTGCCTCGGCTGACAGCCAATCAGAGTGCAGGGTTTTCCCGCACTTTTTAACCAATGATTTCAAACACTTTACAAGAACAACCAATCAATTCAAACTCTGCATACATAACATGGTGATTGGCTGAAAGTTTGCCAGCCATCTTTCATGCCTAAAGTGGTCTTCTAGTTTTAGGCCAGCACCTTAACCACTAGACAACCTGGCTATTTAGGTGATTTAGATCTGCAATAATGCAACGAGTCCCTCTCTAAAACCATAGACCATTTGTCTATAGACTTTGGATAGCTATAATCATTTGGAGCAGTGGGCTGAACTATTCCTAGATTACAGGCAGGATTTTCTTTGTGGGATTGGTGGGACACTTAAGCCCTGTGTTATCCCACGTAGGAAAAACATACAACTAAATTGGCCCCTTAAAAAAACAAACCTGTCTCTTAAGCTTTGTTTTCATTGTCTCTTCACATTCACCCTCAACTTGTAAAACCAGAATTGAGGAATCTGAACTTTCTAAATCCAGTTTATGTTCTCAGCAAATGATAAGAAGAAGAGAAAGTATGCCAAGGTCAGTGGCCTGTTTTCCTCCTGAGTCCCATTACAACCAGAATCTTTAACAACACAAACCCACATCCCCATTGCAATGAAATATTTAAAAGACTTCCTGAAACAATTAAGCAAATGAGATTGTACGGCATCTCATGTTATCTCTTCTGCATTAAAAAAAAATGGAACGGTGAATCGTTTCCTGCTGTCACTCAACACAGCTGGCCAAATCCACATAAACCCTGCTGCTCAGCCTGCTTCCTGGATATCCAAGGAGGAATTTACTTTTTGCTGGAGTGAAAGTAGCAGTCATCCAGGGTTGGTTGGTTTGTTTGTTTTGGCAAAGTATCAGCTGTGGTTTATTTGGAGCAGTCTTTCCCAACCTTGGCAACTTTTAGATAAATGGACTTCAACTCCCAGAATTCTCCAGCCAGGACTCTGGGAGTTGAAGTCTACATATCTTAAAGTTGCCACAGTTCAGAAATATTGATTCAGCCTCTACTAGGACTGATGAGAAAGATGTGAACATGCAATGCCAACACTCTGGAAGATAGGCTTAAGCTACAGAAAGATTTTGGCAGAGCTGAACACTGGGTCCTATCTAACAAAATGAAATTCGATGGTGAAAAAGTAAGGTTTAGGCATTTAGACAAGAAAAACCAAATGCACAGCCATAGTATAGGCCTTTTGGACCTCAGGGACCACGAAACACATAATTTTAAATCCCACAGACCACTAATATGAATTTTGACTGACGGTGGCTTGCTGACATTGGTGGGAAAGTCGGTGCCATACTCCAGAGCTGCAGTAGTCACAAGACTGGCCCTTTGGTGATCCCAGAGCAGCTCATCCATGGGAGCCAGTGCACCAAGTGGAGGAGCTGCTCCAGGGTGATCAAAGGGCCAGTCCTGTGACTACTGTAGCTCTGGAATATGGAACTGACTTTCCACCAATATCAGCAAGCCACCCTGGGGTGGATTTCCCTCTCCCGCCATTGGTCTTGCCTTCCAGTTCCAGCTCGTGGGGTTCTACTCAAAGTAAGGTTTGCGCTTGGCCGAAGGGTGGGGGCCAATGGGTAGGCAGACCATGTGGGCGGCACAGCCTTGTGTTCCCATGCAGCCTGGATTAATTGCTTGGGGGGGGACTGTTATGTATGTAGGTTTAAATGTTATTGGTTTATTTTGAACTGTTCTTGTAAAATGTCAAGTGGGATTGGTTTAAATAGTGTGGGAAAAATCCTGCCCTCTGATTGGCTGGCAACTACGGCTGCTGGCTATAAGAAGCAGCCATAGCCCAGCCAAGTCGGGTCCATTCGAGCTGTAGTCACTTAATAAACTCTTCACTGAAGCTCTTCGCATCTGACTCTTCATGCAAACTTAACAGGTACATTCCTCTGCGGACCACCAAAATTTTCTTGCAGACCACCAGTGGTCCGTGGCCCACCGGTTGTCGACCACTGGTATAGGTGGTACCTGGCTCAACAGTAGTAATTGCAAGAGGGATCTTGAAGTTCTAATGGACAACCACTTAAATATGAGCCAGCAGTGTGCTGCAGCTGCTAAAAAAAAAAGCCAACACAGTCCTAGGCTGCATAAATCAAGATCACGTGAAGTGCTGATACCACTTTATAATGCCTTGGTAAGGCCACACTTAATCCAGTTTGGTTGCCACATTGTAAAAAAAAAGATGTTGAGACTCTAGAAAGAGTGCAGAGAAGATCAACAAAGATGCTTAGGGGACTAAAACATATAAAGAACGGTTGCTGGAATTGGGTATGTCTAGTTTGATGAAAAGAAGGACTAGGGATGAGAGGAGAGCAATGTTCCAATATCTCAGGGGTTGCCACAAATAAAGGTTGGGGGGTGTTTAACCTTTCTCCAAAGCACCTGAAGGCAGGACAAGAAACAATGGATGGAAATTAATCAAGGAGAGAAGCAACCTGGAATTAAGGACAAATTTCCTGACAGAGAGAGAACAATTAATAAGTGGAAGGACTTGCCTTCAGAAGTTGTGGGTGCTCCATCACTGGAGGTTTTTAAGAAGAGAGTGGACAGCCATTTGTCTGAAATGGTGTAGGGTTTCCTGCTTACAGGAGTAGGACTAGAAGACCTTCAAGGTCCCATCCAACCCTTATTATTCTGTGATTTCCAATCTTACCTTCATGTCAGCAGCATGCACTCACTGGCTGAAGGTGTTTTAGGCTCCAGTTGTAAGGCCAATAGGAAAGCGGACTGATGCTGTTCTGCCCAAAATCGAAGCCTCATTGTTTCCCTGATGGACTGAGGCTTGCTTTTTTATATTCCAGTTTGAAAAGGGCCTTGGTGGCTCAGGCTGTTAATTGCCTGCACTTAAGTTCCAGCTGCCTGCAATTACTGTAGGCTCGAATCCCACCAGGCTCAAGGTTGACTCAGCCTTCCATCCTCTCAGGGTAGGTAAATTGAGGACCCAAGATTGTTGGGGGCAATTAGCTGACCTTGTAAAAATGCCGCTTAGTAATAAGCAGGCATATACAATGGAATGAAGGCTATTGCTGAGCACACTGGGTTGTATCCCAAAAATTGTAAGCCACCCTGAGTCTTCGGAGAAGGGCAGCATATAAATGTAATTAAAAAAAAACTCACTCAATTAAACACCAAAAAGAAAACAGTGCCAAATCTCACCTTGTTTAATAAATTATAGGACAGCTGGCTACTGTAGATAAGTCTGTTGCTGCAAAACATTGTACAGCTCTGCCCACAATTTTATAGAAAAAAGGAAAAAAGAAAAGAAAAAAACCCAGATGTGTTGTGACAATAAGCAGATGTGTTCGAGGCTGCCGTTCACAAATGCTTAACTCATGTTGAATCTTAATGTAGACCAGATATCTTGTTGGCAGGATTCCCAGTTCTGTTAATCCTTCATATGGTTTTTATTGCTGATGGAGACCACAACATGGGCACCAAATGGTTTTCTTCATAATGCAGACTAGGAGAAGGATCACCTACTTTCCATCTCTATTCTGCTAAAGCAATGTATATAGAACACAGACTAATAGGTTGGAAGACACCTTGAGATCTTCTAGTCCCACCCCGATGCTCAAGCAGGAGACCCTACATCATTTTGGCTGTCCAATCTCTTCTTGAAAACCTCCAGGGATGGAGCATCCATAATTTCTGCAGGCAAGCCAGAAGTTCCACTGATTTAATTCTTTTTGCTGTCAGAAAATGTCTCCTTAGTTCTAGGTTGGATCTCTCTTTAACAGGTAAACACTTCTTCTGCCCTCAGGTGCTTTGGTGAATCTGTAGACAGCTCTCCTCTGTGACAGCCCTTCAAGTACAGGTAGTCCTTGACTTATGACCAAAATTGAGCCCAACATCTCTGCTGCGAAGCAAGATGGTTGTTAAGTGACTTTTGCTAACTTTTACAACCTTTCTTGCCACCATTGTTAAGTGAGTCACTGCAGTTGTTCAATTAGTAACAGGACTGTTAGGTGAATCTGGCTTCCCCATTGACTTTGCTTGTCAGAAGGTCACAAAAGGGGATCGCAGGAGACTGCAACCGTCATAAATACATGCCTGTCGCCAAGCACCTGGATTTTGATTGCATAATAATGGGTCGTGTGAAAAATAGTTATAAGCAGAGGTGGTATTCAGCAGGTTCTGACCAGTTCTGGAGAACCAGTAGCAGAAATTTTGAGTAGTTTGGAAAACCAGCAAATCCCACCTCTGATGGGCCCCACCCCCATCTATTCTCTGCCTCCCGAGTCCCAGCTGATTGGTTGGGTCTTCTTTTGTTGCCCTGCACAGGAGAACGGGGCTAGAAAGCAGGTTATTGGGGTGGGGAGGGAATGGCGATTTTACAGTAACCTTCTCCCAGGAGTGAGGTGGGAATGGGGTTTTTGCAGTAACCTTCCCCCTGGAGTGGGGAGGGAATAGCAATTTTACAGTACCCTTCCCCTGCCAAACCCACCAAGTCACACCCACCAAGCCACACCACGCCCACCAAGCCACACGCACAGAACCGGTAGTAAAAATTTTTGAATCCCACCACTGGTTATAAGCCACTTTTTTCAGTGCCACTCTGACTTCAAATGGTCACTAAATGAATGATTGTAACTCAAGGACTATCTGTACTGGAAAACTGCTACCATATCATCCCTAGTACTTCTCTCTGTTAGACTGGAAATATTTAGTTCTCTCAGTCATTCATCTTATAGTTTAGTCTCCAGACCTCTTATCATTTTTTTTTGTAAATATAAAAGGCTTAAAGATGGAACAAGCAAAGGCTAGTCCCTATGCAATTGTCCATTCTGCCTTCACACAGAATTGTCTCCAGTGACTCTGGAAAGTTCTGTGTTTTTCTAACGTACATAAAATATAGATAACGTGGGTTGTTGACATTAAATCCTCTCTCTTTTATCCGTCACCCATTGTTCATGTCTTTCTTAGACACATTGTGTTTGCCTGTCATTAGTCTTGTTTGCGCCAATTAACTGTTTTTTGATGTTTGCTAATGCTGAATAAATAAACACCAGGCTATCTTTTTGCTGGCTGAACTGAGAGGCTGGTGCACTTGCTTTGATGTGGATATTGGGACAGGCTTGGATGTTGCTGGATAAAAATTAACGTGGAAATTACCAGCCAGCATTTCCCCACATTGGCTTTCTTACCGTATTCTTTCAACCCACCATTATGTTTGCAACCCATGGTTTGGCTGTTGTGTGAATCCACCCAATCATGGGTTATTTAAAAAAAACATGTTTTTGCAAACCGTGGCTTGGAGTTCTTCTGACCCAGGCTTCATCAAATGTAATTAATCACAAACTTGTTTTAAAAGCAAAACCTATTTTATTGCAACGCTGGGAATTGTTTTCATTCCCAGCCGGAACTAATCTTAAACAGTTCCCCAAGATAAGCACACACCTCTCAGTTCTGTGGAATGCTGCCAAAAACAGAATTATCCAATTAATTATAAAAGAAACCAACCGAAGTACAAGAAAAAAAACAACCAAAGTATACAGAGCTTCAAGGAGGACTCGGAACCGATCGAACTACTTTGCTTCCTGCAAAGGTTTCATCATTGAGGCCTGACTTTTATCCCTTATGGGAGGGATCATCACTTCCCAGGCTTACTCCCAAGTCGCCCCTTTTGTTTCAGCTGCTCTCGCCTTCTAGTAGCTCTGCACACGCGCGTAGTGGGAACAGGCTCCCCAGGTCCACTGCTTCGCTGCTGCCAGACTCCGAAGGCTCCAAAGGCAGCACCCCACTCCCAGATGGTCCTGACCCAAGTCCTCTCCAGACTCCCTGACTGGTCCCCATTCTTCCTCACTGTCCGATTCCACTGCCGGCTGCACCGGCTGCGGGCGAACCACAAGAGAAGTGATGTATGAATCAGGTCTAATTATTTCTTCTCTATATATTTTGTTTGTTTGTTTGTTTGTTTGTTTATTTAACCATCCCTTATTATTTTTATAAATAACTTAAGACAGTGAACAAGCACAATATTCCTTCCTCCTCTCTTTTTTTCCTCACAACAACATTACGAGGTGGATTGGACTGAGAGAGAAATTGACTGGCCCAAAGTCACCCAGTTGGCTTTCCTGCCTGAGGTGGGACTAGAACTCCCAGTCTCCTGGTGATTGGCCCAAAGTCACCCAGTTGGCTTTCAAACCTAAGGCAAGACTAGAACGCCCAGTCTCCTGGCTTCTAGCCTGGTGCCTTAACTGCTAGACCAAAATGGCTTTCATCTTATACAAAGTCTATTTGGCAAATTTGTTGAAGACATTGTGACTTTTTTGGGACACGGGTACAAATTCCGCTCTTCCAGAATAAGCGCTAGACGTCTTGAAAGGTGCAGGAGAATTACAGTGACTTGCCTTCTCTCTTCAGCGAGGGTTGCCTTGCATGTCTTTCACACCATATCAAAAATTCATGAAGAGCTCACTAAGGGTTTGCGACTCTCACCTCCCGTTATCCAAACTGCTACCAAATAGATCTAGTTATTATTTTCAATAATAAAAAGACCATTATTTTGTTCTTCCATCCCCACCCCAACCTGGATATAAAAGAATCTTCTGTTAGGTTCAGCTTGTGCTCTGTATAGAAAGCTAAAGTCACTCTTTTCATTTCAGCAGCTCTTGAGGCGTTTAGGAATAATTTGAAAGTTCAGCTGCTTCTTTCATCATGCTAAGATCATGTTTTAATGGCCTCAGGACCACTGATGGGGCTGCTGAGGATAAAACAGGTGATCTGTCCTTAAACCGAGCTCCTCAAGAGAACTGTACAAAGGCAAAGCTTCTATAAAATTAGCAAATATAATAAGGGATAGAGAGATATCTGCGTAAAAAGACCCGGCAAACAAAGCAGGGAAGATGATCAAAGTCCAATTGCTGCTGCTGCTGAATTATTATATTTAAATAGTGACTCCAACACAGAGGGCATGTGGGTTTACAGAGAATACATCTCTGCCCCCCACAAAAAACATACTTTTTTTCTTACTTTACATTCTTCCTCCATCCTTTTCTCTCTCAGCCTTCAAGACTAGGATGAGTGCAATGGGTAACACACATTTTAAATACCCTTTTTGCTTGCAGAAAGCATGGTTCAGGTGCACCACAATAAGTACTGCAGTAAAGTATTTTTTATACTATAGTATTAGAGTTCAGCATTTGTACTTTTTAAGGTTTGGGATTGGGAATGATGTTTTGTTTTATATTTTAATATTAGATGGCTGCCTTAAACATCACTGTTTGCAGACCTTCAAGTAGTTTACCCAGGGAAGTGATAAGCCAACTGGGTAACTTTGGGCCAATCACCAGGAGACTGTGAGTTGTAGTCCTGCCTTAGGTATGAAATCTGGCTGGGTGGCTTTGGGCCAATCCCTCTTTCCAAGCCTAATCCACCTCATAGGGTTGTTGTTATAGTGAAACTGGAAGGGGGAAAGAAAATTAGGTATGTTCACTGCCTTGAGTCATTTATAAAATAATAAAAATGGGATGTTGAGAGACAGAGACAGAAAGAGAGAGAGAGAGAGAGACAAAGAGAGAGAGAGACACACACAGAGAGAGAACATCCGGAGGGTTCACTTTAATTATTCTCAGAAATCTTAGAAGTCCTGACAAGGAAGGAAGTTCTTTATTTGGAATGATGTGAGAAGTGAAATGAGTTATTGAGTAAGGGGGTGGTATTCTATAGCACAGGCTGATTGTAATGTATATAAACTGTTCTGGATGGAGGAGGGGTCATTTGTGGCCACCCACCTAACAGCTTGCTGTCATTGTTCTTGGGTGAGGAATAAAGAACTTGATTGGTGCCATTGCCTATTTGCTTGATCCAAACTCAGAAACACATTTCATAAAATATTCCAATAACTGTATTTCCCATTGTATTTCTCTGGGCTCTACTGTCCCAGATTGGGTTGCGGGATGAGTTGGGAAACCAAAATGATGTCGCATCTCAGGAAACCCAACCTCATTCCCAAGCCCACGCAACTAAAATGTTCAAGCCCTTCTTCCAGAGGTGAAATCTCACCACTGGTCTTCAAGCATCTATATCTTTATAGGTAAAGGTTTCCCTTTCCAGTCATGTCCGACTCTAAGGTGTCATCTCCAGGGGTGGGATTCAACCAGCGTTACTACCGATTCGGTGATTACGTTTTGTTGTGTGAGCATGTAGCATAACCTTAGGCTGTGCCGCCTGAAAAACGCTGTGTGCAGGTGCCTCAGCTGTGCTGCACAAAGCAGCTGAGGTTGAAAAAGCAGGAAATAAAGGACAGGTAAGAGCCTGGGCAAGCGGGTGGGCCAAATAGCAGCAAATACAGAACTGGTTCTGTGTCTGCTGCTCTTCAGAGTACCAGTTCTATAGAGCTGGACAGAACCGGTAGCATCCCACCCCTGGTCATCTCTGTTTCTTGGCCGAGGGAACCAGCATTGTCCAAAGACATTTTCCATGGTCATGTGACCAGTGTGGCTATACACCAAAAGCGCCAAAACTCTCTTATCTTCCCACTGAAGTGGTTCCTATTTATCTACTTGCATTTGCATGCTTTTGAACTGCTAGGTAGGCAGGACTGGGACAAGTAACGGGAGCTTACCCTGTTGCATGACGCTCAGGTCTTGAATCTGGGCTGTCAGTTTTTCAGCTGACAAGCTCAGCATCTTTAACCGCTGAGTCATCACACCAGTGGTGGTATTCAAATTTTTTTACTACCAGTTCTGTGGGCGTGGCTTGGTGGGCGTGAAATGGCTTGGTGGGCATGGCAGGGGAAAGATACTGTAAAATCTCAATTCCCAACCCACTCCTGGGGGAAGGTTACTGCAAAATCCCTATTCCCTCCCCACCCCACTAACCTGCTTCCCAGTTCCGTTCACCTGTGCAGGGCAACAAAAGAAGACCCAGCCAATCAGCTGGGACTCGGGAGGCAGAGAATAGATGGGGGCGGGGCCACTCAGAGGTCTCTGCACTAATCAAAATTTCTGCTACTGGTTGTCCAGGTCCTGTCAGAACTGTCTGAATACCACCTCTGCATCACAAACACACCCATAAAATCTGTTCCTTTTTATGACTCTATATCCTTAATTGGGGTAGAGTTGGAGCAACAGAAGCAGAGCAAATATTTCCAGTAAGCAAGAAGTTTGTTATTCCTCACCTTGATTTCCCTAACAAATTCTTAATTGAAGCCACTTGTCTGCCAACTAATGACCAAGATGTTCAGCTTTGGATCTGTCTATTCAATGAGGCAGGAGGCCATAATTGTTTGGGATGAGGTCCTGGCTATTTCTGTTAATGCAAAAGTCTCATCCATTCCCTACCTACCTACACAAAAGGTCTGACTTTTCTTTGCTACCATTGATTCCTCATCTACTCAGATCCTCTTTTGATGTTTGACACACAGCAAAGGAGGGGGGAATTAAGCCCTTAAAGTAAGACCAAGCACTAGGTCTGAAGGAGAGGCAGGGTAGAAAGCATAAATATGCTGGATCAAAGCTGGGGGAAAGAATGGAGAGAACAGAAAAGTTAGCAGTTGATGGGGCACAGATGAACATTTAAAGAAAGGAGAAGAATTTCATAGAGTCTTTGTATAAAGGTAATCCTCAACTTACAATCACAACTGAGCCCAACATTTCTGTTGCTACGTGAAATATTTGTTAAGTGAATTTTGCCCCCTTTTATGACCTTTCTTGCCACAGTTGTAAAGTGAATAATGGTTGTTGAGTGAATCTGGCTTCCACATTGACTTTGATTGACTTTGATTGTCAGTAGGTCACAAAAGGGAATCACATGACCCTGGGATATTGCAACCATCATAGTTACAAGTCACTTGCTGAGTGTCAGAATTTTGATCATATGACCATGGGGATGCTGCAATGGTCATAAGTGAGAAAAATGGTCATAAGTCACTTTCAGTGCGGCTGTAATTTCGAACAGTCACTAAACGAACAGTTGTAAGTCCAGTGCTACCCTGTATATGAAGATGAGAGATAGATGATAGATAGATAGATAGATAGATAGATAGATAGATAGATAGATAGATGATGGATGGATACCTTGCAACATTTGAAATCTTATTTTGCAAATATATTTCAAGTTCCTGTTTACCTATTGTCAAGTATAATCTTCTATATATATAAAAACGTGTGTGTGTGTGTTTTCCAGCATAACTCTGGAATGCTCAAGCAATTTGAACAAAATGTGGTAGACAGATGACTTACCCTCTGGAAAGAAATACTGTGGGGGTAAGACAACCCTAACACCCGTCGCAGGGTGTGTGTGCCTTAAAATGGCTTCTACTGTACAGCACAGTGCAGTTGCCATGGTAACAGTTTCATAATACTCCACAAGGTGGGGTTCCTCTCAGCCCTCCAACGAAATGTCAGGCGATTGGCCAAGTGCAATTAAATGCTACAAAAATGAAACACCAGCGTAGACAAGAAACTCCCGAGGAGAGGAATAGAACACTTGCGACGCTGCATGAAAGACAGTACAACAGTGTGAGTCCCGACTACAGGATTTTATTTATTTATTTATTTTCCTGTCTAATACAGGATTGGGATAAATAAATACCCGGGCAATGCCAGGTTATCAGCTAGTTTTATATAGAGTAACATATTCTATTACACTACGAATTAGCATGCAGGTTCAGTGGTGGGATTCAATTTCTTTACTACTGGTTCTGTGGGCATGGCTTGGTGGGCGTGGCTTGGTGGGCATGGCAGGTGAAGGTTACTGCAAAATCCCCATTCCCTCCCCACCCCACTAACCTGCTTTCCAGCTCCATTCTCCTGTGCAGAGCTGGGACTCAGGAGGCGGGGCCAGTCAGAGGTGGTATTTGCTGGTTCTCTGAAGTACTCAAAATTTCCGCTACCAGTTCTCCAGAACTAGTCAGAATCTGCTGAATACCACCTTTGTGCAGATTAAAAGGAAGTTATGTCTACATTTAAACCGGAGCATTAATATTTTGCATCACAGAATATGCCTTGTCAAACTGAAACTGCAAATGTGTTATTTAACTGGACCTCTATTTTCTGATCTTATTTTATCTTTCTACATAGGAGAGCCATGGATACATTGAGCACCATCTGGTGATAAAGTAAATTAAGTTCAATAACATATCTCATTTCCATATAGGGAAAAAATAATACTGGAGTCCTTTGATTCTGAACTAACATCCAGCTTTAGTATGTAAAAATGACTTCATGCAATGTTTAATATTTTAAAGTGGACGGGGAATGGATATAAGAATCCAATTAATTCTTTATCATTAGGCTAAGCGTTTTAAGGCAGATTTCCAACCAGAATTAAATTCCCTCCCATTTCAATATGAATATCTGGGATCATAAGAGTAAGAGTTCATTAAAGCATAACTGGTTTCTTTGGTTTGATAGAGGCATTGTGCAAACCTAACCATTACGATTTATGAAACATGGTTTACGGCTTAGCATGATTTGGGACCCATACTGTGGCTTGTTCAACAAACAGGAGTAAGCAAATTATTGCTCATCTCCATGTTTTGCTAGTAAAAGTAAAGGTTCCCCTCGCACATACATACTAATTGTTTCTGGCTCTAGGGGGCGGTGCTCATCTCCGTTACAAAGCCGAAGAGCCAGCACTGTCCGAAGACGTCTCCGTGGTCATGTGGCCGGCATGACTAAACGCCAAAGGCATATGGAACGCTGTTACCTTCCCACCAAAATGGTTCCTATTTTTCTACTTGCATTTTGAACTGCTAGGTTGGCAGAAGCCGGGACAAGTAACGGGAGCTCACTCCATTATGCGGTGCTAGGGATTCGAACCGCGGAACTGCCGACCTTTCTGATCGACAAGCTCAGCGTCTTAGCCTTTGAGCCACCGCGTCCCTTTTTTGCTACTGAGCAGCTAATAATCCAGCCTACCTATCTCAGTCATTCTTCTTGATACTTGATAGAAACAATGTTTCTTGAAATTTCCTTCTGCAGCAGAAAACAAATTTACTTTCTCATCCGTGATACCTCTCCCAATATTTCAGAACAGTTTGTGCAAATGATTTATCTCTTCTGAAATTTCTCTTGGGAAAAATAATAGTGTTCCAAATTCAAGGACACATGTTTCAAGGACATAAGCAATGTATCTTATTCACCATTACAGCAAGGCCAGAGGCCAGATGTTCTATCCCAAAAGGCAATTGGTGGTGTTACATAACTATTTCCTATGTGTATTATTACTTATACCTTGTCAGCTGGCAAATACCTACAATAACACTTAGCAAAAAGGAAAGAAAAAAATGAATATGCTAAAATCTAAATACCATGTGTGTTAAACCAGCCATGATTAAAATAATTAAATAGCAGCTATCAACTCATAAAACATTCCTATGCCTGTTTTAGTAGTTGCCATTAAAAAAAAGTGGGGGGGAGAGGAAATCTGGAAGAGCAGTGCAGCAGTTTGAAAGCGAAAGTACATTCCAACTCTTATCTTTAAAAGATTGTAACTAAAATATTAGAGTTTTTGCCCACGAATATATTTAATTGGAGAACGTGAATGATGACACCCAGCCTGTGGACAGTGCTCAATGGGAGAATCTGGTTTATGATACACCCAGGGGGAAACAGGGTCACAGGGGACTGTAAATTACGTACGCCAGAGATGGCTTCATATAGGGCAGTGCCAGTATATCGCCTCTAATAAATCCTTTGAAGTTTTTTGAAGTTTGGCTCGAGAATCATGATTTAATTAGGGTGATTGCTGGAATCCTGACAGCAGCACAATCAGGAATTAAACCCTTATTATACCAACTTAGAAGGAAAGAGAAAGTGGTTTCTTCCCCAAACCCCCAAAACTTTAACCTTAGACTGTCTACTATTGACCTCACCCCTTTCCTAAGAGGTCTGTAGGGGGCATGCATAAGTGCACCAACGTGCCTACCGTCCCTGTCCTATGGTTTCTTTTATTTTTCTTATATGTATTCATTTCATGTATTCACAACTATGTTTATCCTTATACTTATTATCTTGTAAGCGATTGACAAAATAAATAAATAAATAAATAAAATAAAATAATATAATATAAAATATAAAATAAAATAAAATAAAATAAAATAAATAAAGACAGCAAAAGTAGGTAGAACATTGTGGAAAAATAAAGTGGAAGTTTCCAGCCAATCTTGAACATCTCTTGGTATGTTAGCAGCCTAACTACATTCCATACTAGCTAACAATTTAGTTAGGGATTCCTCAAACAAGCTCTACGGATAGTTCTCAACTTACAAGCACAATTAAGCCCAACATTTCTGTTGCCTTGGTGGCGCAGTGGTTAGTGTTCAGTACTGCAGGCTACTCCTGCTGACTGCCGACTGCCTGCAATTTGGCAGTTCGAATCCCACCAGGCTCAAGGTTGACTCAGCCTTCCATCCTTCCAATGTTGGGAGAAGGATGACCAGATTGTTGGGGGCAATAGGCTGACTCTGTAAACCACTTAGAGAGGGCTGGAAAGCACTATAAAGTGGTATATAAGTCTAAGTGCTATTGCTATTGCTAAGTGACACAGACGGTACATGAATGTTGCCCCGTTTTGTGACGTTTCTTGCTGCAGTTGTTTAGTTACATGGTTGTTAAGTGAATCTGGTTTTCCCCATTGACTTTGCTGGTCAGAAGGTAGCAAAAGTTGATCACATGATCCCGGACATTGCAATGGTCACAAACATGGATCCATTGTAAGTGTCTGAATTTTGATCACATGACCACGGGGATGCTGCAATGGTCATAAGTGTGAAAAATGGCCATAAGTCACTTTTTTCGGTGTCATAACTTTGAATGGTCACTAAATGTACTATTGTTATGTCGAGGACTACCTGTACTTCAGAGCTACGAAGGTGTTTCAGAAGAGGATACAGGTCTGTGCTCCTCAGCTCTGAACAGATGAGCTCATTCCAATTCAGCAACAAGCCAGAGGATCTGTGTATCTTGGAAATGGCAGGATAAAATGATTATTTGCAAGATTAATTCCCAACATTGCAATGCTGGAAGAGTTTGGAGGCCAAGCAGCTTCTTGAAAATCCTTCTTAGGAAGTTTCTTCTTAATTCCAGGTTGTTTCTCTCCTTGATTAGTTTCCAACCATTGTTCTTGTTCTGCCTTCTGGTGCTTTGGAGAATTTTATTTATTTATTTATTTATTTTTAATTACATTTATATGCCGCCCTTCTCCGGAGACTCAGGGCGGCTTACAATTTTTGGGATACAACCCAGTATGCTCAGCAATAGCCTTCATTCCATTGTATATGCCTGCTTATTACTAAGCGGCATTGTTACAAAGTCAACTTATTGCCCCCAACAATCTTGGGTCCTCAATTTACCTACCCCGAGAGGATGGAAGGCTGAGTCAACCTTGAGCCTGGTGGGATTCGAGCCTACAGTAATTGTAGGCAGCTGGATCTTAAGAGCAGGCATTTAACAGCCTGAGCCACCAAGGACTCTTTGATTTGACCCCCTCTTCTTTGTGCAGTCCCTCAAATACTGGAAGACTGTCATTATGTCACCCTAATTCTTCCTTTCTTTAGACTAGCCAGACTCAAAACCTGCAGCCGTTCTTCATATGGTTTAATCTCCAGGCCTTGGATCATCTTAGTTGCTCTTCTCTGACCTTTTTCCAAAGTCTCAACATCTTTTTTGTACTATGGTGACTAAAATTGGTTGCAATATCCCAGGTGTGGTCTTACTAGGGTTTTTATAAAGGGGCACTAATATTTCATGTGATCTTGATTCAATGCCTCTATTTATACAATCCAGGATTGTATTAGCTTTTTGGGGGGCTGCTGCACATTGCTGGCTCATATTTAAGTGATTATCCACTAGGACTCTCTGTCGTGGAAAAAGCCAACGGAAGAAACAAAAGACAGCAACACAAAACAATAATTCTTACTTTTAAGAGTCAGAGGTTTATTTTGCTAGAAATTTGGAATATGAACAGCAATCATAACATCATCACTTACATTAATAACCCATTGCAATGAGGTCCAGTGACATAGCATGTCCAGCAAAGACAGCTATGAATGAATGAATGAATGAATGAATGAATGAATGAATGAATGAATGAATTCTTTATTGGCCAAGTGTGATTAGAAACACAAGGAATTTGTCTTGGTGCAAATGCTCTCAGTGTACATAAAAGAAAAGATACATTCATCAAGAATCATAAGTTACAACACTTAATATGGTCATAGCATACAAATAGGCAATCAAATCATACCAGGAAACAGTAAATATAAATCGTAAGGATACAAGCAGGGAATTATTTGTTTAGCAGAGTGATGGCGTTTGGGGAAAAAACTGTTCTTGTGTCTAGTTATTCTGTAATGTTCTACAGTATCATTTTGAGGGTAGAAGTTGAAACAATAAGCGTGAAAAATAGTCATGAGTCATTTTTTTCAGTGAATGAATGAATGAATGAATTCTTTATTGGCCAAGTATGATTAGACACACAAGGAATTTGTCTTGGTGCATGTGCTCTCAGTATATATAGAAAGAAAAGATACATTCGTCAAGAATCATAAGATACAACACTTAATATAGTCACAGGGTACAACTAGGCAATCAAATCATATTAGGAAACAGTCAGTATAAATTGTAAGGATAGAAGTGACAAAGTTACAGTCATACCGTCACAGAAGGGAGGAGAAGGGTGATAGGAGTGATGAGAAGATTAAAAGTGATAGTAATGCAGACTTAGTAAATAGTTGGACAGCGTTGTGGGAATTATTTGTTTAGCAGAGTGATGGCGTTTGGGAAAAACCTGTTCTTGTATCTAGTTTTTCTGGTCAGTGCCACTGTAACTCGGAACAGTTACTAAACAAATGGTTCTAAGTCAAAGACTACCTATATGCTGGATCTCTGGGTATACAAAAGATGAAGCAATAGTATCTAAACAAACATATTGTTAACCTGTTGACATCTTGAAGTATCATTTGTGGTTTGGAAAAACAAAAGTCTGCAAAATGAATTAAGCTTGGATCAGTTTCATATTGGAGGAATTTATTGACCTTGCAAATCTGATTTTACAGCTTAGAAACACACACACAACACACATCTATTTTTTTTTTCCTACTGTCTCTCGATGGAGTGGCGATACAGAATACCGAATCTCCCGGAAATACAAGAGACATAAAAGATTGTCAACAGACGTGATTGATTCTCCTGGGAGAAATGGATTATCCTAATACCAAGTTACGCTTGTCTCACCAACCGACTCCTAGGTGACCTGCAAGTGGTTGCAATCTTCGTGAAAGCAGCAAAATCTTGATACAGAAATCCTCCATGGATTTGGAGCCTCAGTGGCGCAGTGGTTAGAGTGCAGTACTGCAAGCTGCTCCCACTGCAGTTTGGCAGTTCAAATCCCACCAGGCTCAAGGTTGACTCAGCCTTCCATCCTTCCGAGGTGGGTAAAATGAGGACCCAAATTGTTGGGGGCAAGAGGCTGACTCTGTAAACCGCTTAGCGAGGGCTGTAAAGCACTATAAAGCGGTATATAAGTCTAAGTGCTATTGCTATTACTATTTGGTGTCCTCTCCTCCTGCTGAACGGATAGAAATGTTTTGGGTTTTTTTTTTTGCATGGGTAATTAAAAGCGTGACATCTGGAAGACTGCAAGGCTTCCAGCCTTCAACCATCAGAAATCAAGCAAAACTATTTATTTATTCAGTTTCTACAGCTGCTCATCTCAAACAAGTGACTCTGGGCAGTGGACAACCAGGAAATGATTAAAAGCGTTCTAGAGTGAGATTCTAGAAGGAGCTTAGAGAAGGAGCTTAGAGAAGAGCAACTAAGAGGATGAGGGGACTGGAGGCTAAAACATATAAAGAACGGTTGCTGGAATTGGGTATGTCTAGTTTGATGAAAAGAAGGATTAGGGATGACATGATAGCAGTGTTCCAATATCTGAGGGGCTGCCCCAAAGAAGAGGGAGTCAAGCTATTCTCCAAAGCACCTGAGGGCAGGACAAGAAGCAATGGGTGGAAACTAATCAAGGAGAGAAGCAACCTAGAACTAAGGAGAAATTTTCTGACAGTTAGAACAATTAATCAGTGGAACAACTTGCCTCCAGAAGTTGTAAATGCCCCAACAGTGGAAGTTTTTAAGAAGAAATTGGACAACCATTTGTCTGAAAATGGTATAGGGTTTCCTGGCTGAGCAGTGGTGTGGACGAGAAGACCTTCCAACTCTGCTATTCTGTATTCAGTTACAAAACAGTACAAAATTCAACAAAGTAGTCCTTGACTTATGACCATGATTGCTAGGCAAGACAGTTGTCAAAAGAGTTGTGTCCTATTTTACTACCTTTTTTGCTTCAGTTGTTAAGTGAATCACTGCAGTCCTTAAGCGAATCATGCAGTTGTTAAGCAAACCTGACTTCCCTCATTGACTTTGCTTGTTGGAAGCCAGCTGGGAAGGATACAAATGGTGATCACATGGCCCCAGGACAGTGTAACCATCATTGTTACTTTGCGACTCGACTACTGCAACGCTCTCTATCTAGGACTGCCCTTGCATACCATCCGGAGACTGCAGCTGGTGCAAAATGCGGCGGTACAGGCGGTGATGGGAGTTTCCCGGTTCTCCCATGTTAGCCCCCTCCTGCGCTGCCTGCATTGGTTGCCGGTTGCCCTCCGGGTGAGATTCAAGGTTTTAACTTTAACATACAAAGTCCTACATGACATGGGTCCTTATTACTTAAGGGAGCGACTGCTGCCGACATCGAATACTAACCGCCCTGTACGAAGTCACAGACAGGGACTCCTTGGGTCCCATCAGCCGGGCAATGCCGGCTGGCGGTCCCCGACGACGTGCCTACTCTGTCGCGGTCCCTGAACTCTGGAACCAACTTCCCTGGGGCTCCGCTTGCCCCTGACCTCTGCACCTTCCGCCATGACCTGAAGACCTGGTTATTTGACCAATCCGGGCTGTGACCCATGGGTGGGGTGTTTTAGATTTTGGTGGTTTTTAGTTTTGTATTAATTGGGACCATTAGTTTAATTCTTTTTTAAATATTTATTGTGTTTGTTTTTATTGTAAGCCGCCCCGAGTCTTCGGAGATGGGGCGGCATATAAGTCCCATTAATAAATAAATAAATAAATAAATAAATAAATAAATAAATAAATGCCGATTGCCAACTGCCCAAATTTTGATCACATGATGCAATGGTCATAAGTGTAAAAACCAGACATAAGCCACTTTTTTCCAATTCCATTGTAACATTGGTCACTAAATGAATGGTTGTAGGTCAAGGACTACAGGTAGCCATCAACATACAGCCACAATTGATCCCAAAATTTATGTTGCTAAGTGAGAAATTTCTTAAGTGAGTTTTGCCCCATTTTACGACTTCTCTTGCCACATTTATTAAGTGAATCACCAATGTTGTTAAATTATTAACATGGTTGTTAAGTGAATCGGGATTCCCTATTGGTTTTGCTTGTCAGAAGGTCGCCAAAGGGGATCACATGACCCTGGGAGACTGCAACCGTCATAAATACGAACCATTTGTCAAGCATCTGATTGTAAATCACGTGACCATGGGGATTCTGCAACGGTCGTAAGTGTGAAAAATGGCCCAAACTCACTTTTTTCAGAGCCGTTGTAACTTTGAACGGCCACTAAATGAACTGTTGTAAGTCAAGGACTACCTGTACCAGTATAGGGCAACCGAGAAAAAGTGTCATCACAGATGAACCCACAGAAGAGAGTATTTGTAGCTGAGATTGGGGTCCTTGGTACTCTCTGAGTTTGGCTGAGCAAGCTGGCTGGGGAATTCTGGGAGTTGAAGTCCACGCATCCTGAAGTTGCCAACAACTGCTCTAATCCAAGGGTGTCAAATTCACGTCGTCACGGCGGCGTCATGTCACGTATCAGGACTTTTTTCCCCTTTGCTAAATTGGGCATGGGCGTGGCCAGCGCGTGATGCATCCAGCCTGTGGGCCGGGAGTTTGGCAGCCTTGCTTTCGAAGTTACGCTTTCTTGGTTGTCCTGAATCCAGGGGTGTGCTGCTACCAGTTCGGCCTGGTTCGGGTGAACTGGTAGCTAATTTTATGGCCAGTTTGGTGAACTGGCAAATCTCACCCCTGGCTGGCCCCGCCCACCCCTCCCCTCTCCGGAGTCTCCACACGACCCATTTTGGATGTGAGGTAACTGCAGAGCCCTTGCGGAGGCTTGGGGAGGATGAAAACCAGGTCTCGTGGAGGCTCCAGAAGGCTGGAAACAGGCCCATTTCCAGCCTCCAGAGCCCTCCGGAGCTTTTGCCCTCCTGGAGGCTCGACTAAAATCTCTGGAACCTGGGGAGGGTAAAAAATGGGCCTCCCGGAAGTTCAGAAAGCCTACAGAGCCTGGGGAGGATGAAAACACGCCCCCACCATAGTGCAGGTAGCTGACTAGGCCACCCAGCAACCAGGCAGAGAACCGGTTGCTAAAATTTTTGAAGCCCACCCTTGCCTGAATCCCAATAAATGCATTAGATATAAGATGAAGAGCAGGCTTTGAAAAGCTTTATTATTATTATTATTTTTCTCAAAGGTCTTAGATCAAGTTTCAGAAACATATTAAGCCAGACTAATACCATGTATCATTACTGTTGTTCCAGGTTGATATGGGATGAAGTTATAGAAAAATACAGACATTGTATTTATTGGAAAATTACTCAAGCTCTCCCTTTATCTTTGCATTATTGTCCCCAAATCAACCTTGTTTCGCCTTTGATCTTTAAAGTACGGCATGTTTTAAAATTCAGCTCCTCTTTTTCTTTCTTTCTTTAATTGCATTTTAATTCCGGTTCATCTTCCTGTACCCCATCAATCTTCATCCCTCTGGCAGCCTTAATAGAAACAGGCAAAATTACTGGAAAATTGAATCTAAATTGCTGCAATTCTTAAACTGGGATCAGGATCAGGATCAGGATATCTGCAAATCCAACCATCAACTTTCTTCCGCACTCATTTGCACCACTCAGGAGGCCCTGAGGACACAATTAAACCTCCAAGTGGCCTCAGTGATCCTCCAAAAGGATGAAAATAACCAGCCATCTGCAAGGAGTAGAAATCCTTCCCTTCCCCAGCATCCAGTCAGAGCTGAAGAAGCTTCTTGGATGAGAAGAGAAACGTCTTCAAAGAAAAAACAAGAAAGTCCAGTTGTCTCTTGAAAAAAGCACCTTTGAGAAAGCATTCTTAATTTACAGTATTTTTGTACAACTGCTTAATGCTTCTGTTCAGTTCATGTCATCCTCAACATACAACCACAATTGAGCCCAAAATTTATGTTGTTAAGTGAGACATTTGTTAAGTGAGTTTTGCCCCATTTTACAATTTTTCTTGCCACAGGTGATAAATGCGTTACTGCAGTTATTAAATTAATAACACGGTTGTGAAGTGAACTTGGTTTATCCATTGACTTTGCTTGTCAGAAGGTCGCAAAAGGGGATCACACGACCCCTGGGAACACTGCAGCCGTCATAAATATGAGCCAGTTGCCAAGCATCCGAATATAAATCACGTGACCATGGAGATGCTGAAACGGTCATAAGTGTGAAAAATGGTCCTAAGTCACTATTTTCAGCAATGTTGTAACTTTGAATGGTCACTAAATGAACTGTTGTAAATCAAGGACTACCTATACCAGTGCTGGCTAATCTTTTTGGGCTCCCATGCCGAAAATTGCATGTGCGCTCGCATGCCAGCACCCAGAAGGCAATGCGCCCTGCCTCCCCTGCACATGCATGCACAATACCCCCCCCTTATCTGCATTGCGGATGTGCGTATCTCCCAGATGATTTTCAGTCCATTAGAGGCCTTTTTTGGCCTCCCTGAGGCTTGAGGGAAGCCTCTGCTGCCTCGGGAGGCCAAAAAACGGGCCTGTTTTGGCACTTCCGGTATTTCCAGAAGGCCCATTTTTCGGTCTCCAAAGGCGGCAGAGGCTTCCCTCAAGCCTCAGAGAGGCTGAAAACGGCCTCAAATGAGCCGAAAATCAGCTGGGAGGCGCGTGCATGTGCAGTGCAGGTAAGTTTGGCTGGGGCTCGCGTGCCCGCACAAATGGCTCAGCATGCCACCTGTGGCATGCATGCCAGAGGTTTGCCATCACGGACCTATACTGTACATTTTTCTCTGCTTTGCTTTTGTTTACTTTTTTCAAATGTAAGCCATTCAGAGCCATTCTTGAGTCGGGTAATCTAAAATTTGATGGATACGCCATGTCTACATATCGCTGCTTTTAACAGCACAAACTACAAAGGATGTCTTCAGGGGGGTATCCAATAAGTCAAGATGATGACCACAACCCTACAATTGCATTTGCATCAACATCTTCGAAAATGGTTGGAAGTTTGGTCAGCAGTCACAACCGTGATCTTGAGCTTGACATCCATTCACCCCTCGTCTATACACCTGCCCAGGGATAAACATCTCTTTTTAATGGAAATCAATTTCTAGCAACTTTATGGACATTTATGTGCAGGGTTCTTATTTTTTTGACAGCATAAGAATAGGACCATAAAAAAAAAGAAACAAAATATAGCTCTATTTCTGTGATATAATTTTACACTGTCTTTTAGACTTTATATTTTTTCTTTTCCTTCATTCTCTTTGTGTTTCTTTCATTCTCTTTTTCTTTGTCTTCCTTTTTCTGTCTCTCATTTTTCTTCTTTTTTGTCTTTCTTTTTTTCCCTTTCTTTCCTTTCCTCTTCTCTTTCCTTCCTTTCCCTATTCCTCTTCCTTTCCCTTTCTTTCCTTCTCTCCTTCCTTCCTTCCTTCTTCCCTTCTTTCTTTCCCCTTTCCTTTCTTCCTTCTTTCTTTCTTTTCTCTCTCTCTTTCTTCCTTTCCCTTTCCTTCCTTCTTTCTTTCTGTTTCTCTCCCTCCTCCTCCTTCCCATCTTGGTGTTTAGACAAGTGGGCAATACTTAATTTCATCTGAGGTTTATTCCTCTGGAGAATTCTGGAGCCACATGCCATAAACTGGATTCTGATCAACTTCAGAGAAGGGAGTTCTGACCATGTAAGAACTGCCACTTCCTTATCGCCTCTCTCCCCAACTGTCAAGTGCAGTTAAGGTCCAGGGCCTTGATTTTTCTCTTACCTGGGATCTGTGTGGGAGGATTTGATAGCACAGCTTGGCAATTGATGTCTCCTTTTACTAGTCAAGCCTTGGAGGCTGCTACCCAAATGAATTATAAAGTCAAAGTATCCTGGCAATAACGCAGCAGCACTCTGTATTCAAAGGCTGTATTTTAGACGGTTAAAAATAGATTCTGCTAAATGGAAATAAACCAGTGCCGCATTAACAACAGAAGTCTTGCAGAGTATCCCTCTGAATAATTGAAGAAATGAATTGGTATAAAATTACCTAAGAAGGAGTTAGTTAGACAGCTGCCTTTTCCAGTTTTCTCTCATATACAGGTAATCCTCGACTTACAACAGTTCGTTTAGTGACCGTCCAAAGTCACAACGGCACTGAAAAATGTGACTTAAGACCATTTTTTCATAGTTACAACCTTTGCAACGTCCCCATGATCACCTGGTTAAAATCCAGGTGCTTGACTCACATTTATGACCGTTGCGGTGTCCCAGGGTCATGGGATCCCCTTTTGCAGCCTTCTGACTAGCAAAGTCAATGGGGGAGCCAGATTCACTTAACAACCAGGTTACTAACTAATTGACCGCAGTGATTCATTTAACAACCCTGGTAAGAAAAGTCATCGAGTGGGGCAAAAACTCACTTAACAATTGTCTCGCTTAATAACAGAAATGTTGGGCTCAATTGCAGTCATTAGAGAGTTAAGGGCTGTTTGGAAACTGAAACAGTATTTGCTGTGTGAGCAAGAAGGAGACAGCAAGAAGCCTGGGCGTGGCTTAGCTCAACTGTTCTGTACTAAAGCTGCTTGGTGCTGTGAAACTAAAACTGAAACTCCTCTGCTTGTGTTTGCATTTGGAAGAAATTTCTTTTCAGGTGGGGAGGGGGAGTAGAACTCCTTAGCATCAGAGCTTGTTAATAATAATAATATACGAAATACTAATGCTGTGATGATCATTTTGAAAAATCCTTTCTTAGTGAGCACCTAGAAGCCAATAGGAATATACGTGCCAAATTTCAAGTTTGTAGGCTTTACGGTTCTGGAGATTTTGTGATGATGCGTGAGTGGTATTTCGCTTTTATATATATAGATTTAACCCCTGCCACAAGCAGCTTTAAGTCACCCATCATTTCTACAGATGTAAATCTACAGCTGGGTTGTTCTTGTTTTTTCAAGTTTTATTTATACAATTTTTTCCTTTCATATACGTAAGTGCTTAATCAACAGTGTATTGCCTGAATCCACTTACTTATACAAAATCATAATAATTGTTCTAGTAACAGTGATGGTATTTTACCAGTTCGGCCCAGTTTTGGCAAGCCAGTGGCAGTGATGAGCAGCGGAGACCACTCTGCTATTGGGTCCGCCCGCCTGCCCGGGCTCCCATACTCACCTTTATTGGCTGAATTTGAAGTGCAGCTGCTTTGTGCAGCACAGAATAGTGCCGCGCGGCAGCTGCTGAAGTGACTGGGATCGTGCAGGCTTGCAGGAGGTGAGTTAGAATGCCTCTGCGCCTGCGCAAACTGTGCAGTGCGCCCACCAAGCCACGCCCACCGAACCTGTGGCAAAAATATTTGACTCCCACCACTGGCTAGTAATAATAATAACAGTAACAGTAACAATAATAATGGTGATGATGATAACGTTAATATTTGCTTATATATAATAATCATCTTTCATCATTTACTTTTACACAACAGTAATATTTTATCTTCTAATTTCTACCTTTTTTATCCAACCAATAAAACAGGTCCCATGTTATAAAATGTTCTGTTTCTTCCTTGTCTTTTATTTGTAATGTCAGTCTATCCATCTCTGCACAGTCTAAGATTTTTCTAATTATCTTTTCATCTTCCCCAATATTGTGCAAATAAAATTCTCGCTGGGTTGTTTTAAGGGGTTCAAAATCTGCTTTGCTCTCAATGGAGCAGTAAGGTAACCATAGAGAGGAAGATCGACACAACATCCATCGACTATCTCAGCCTGGTGCAGGTATGTCCCTTCTGTTCTCTGATTTCTGTCAATCAGGTTATTCTGCAAGATCCAATCTAGGCTGGTCAACGGGATCAGAGGTTTAGTCTTCCAAGCTTTCAGACTTTTGCTGGATCCTATCCTCGGGGACATGATGTTGAGCTGACAGGGAAGTTCCCTGAGGATGGGCTCCAGCACGAGTCCAAAACCCTAAACCTCTGGTTCCCAGTGACCGACCCAGATTGGATTCTGCAACATTAACTTGGGACACATATATTTGCTTTCATTCATTTGGTTATTCTGTTTGAAGAAATCAGAAAGCCTTTGAAATAAGGCTACAGTCCCATACAGTTAGTCCTTGTTTAACAACCATCAAGCTTGTTCTTCCCACTCACACAGAGGTGGTATTCAGCAGGTTCTGACCAGTTCTGGAGAACTGGTAGTGGAAATTTTGAGTAGTTCGGAGAATCAGCAAATCCCACCTCTGACTGGCCCCACCCCCATCTATTCTCTGCCTCCCGAGTCCCAGCTGATTGGCTGGGTTTTCTTTGGTTGCCCTGCACAGGAGAACGGAGCTGGAAAGCAGGTTAGTGGGGTGGGGAAGGAATAGGATTTTGCAGTAAACTTCCCCTGGAGGGAATGGGGATTTTACAGAATCCTTCCCCTGCCACGCCTACCAAGCCACAGAACTGGTAGTAAAAAAATTTGAATCCCACCACTGCACCCACACCTGTCCAACCTCTAGACACCAAGGTGGAGTTGTTGCACGGTGATAGTACTTCACCCTGACTGTCAAATTTTCCAGAGATCCCGTTATTTATTATTTTATTTTAGATTTTTTTAAATCCCACCTTGTTTTTATAAATAGCTCAAGGTAGTGAACATACCTAATACTCAATATAGTCTATAGAGATTCTCAGTCATCCAGGTCATGGTTGCCCCAAAGGTGTCATGCCCCTGTTAAAATCTGACTCCAAGGGAGAGGAGGAACAGCCAACAGGGAGTGGGAGTGTGGATCCGGAGGTTGTGGAGGAAACTGGGCACAGGCAGGCTGGGCATTCAGAGGAAGACCCAGGCCCATCCCTTCTTCATCCTAGGGCACACAGGGAGGAGCGGATAAGGGAGAGATGTGAATAGCGTGGTCTATGGGGGAGGAAAGGGCCTTGATCCCCTTCATGGGCTGCAGCTGTGAGGATTGTTTAAAAGGACAAACTGCGCATGGGCCAGTGCTGGAAGCAAAGCATGAAAAGGTTTCTAGTTTGTCAGTTCTTATCTGAGTTTTGGTGTCCTTCCCAGTGTGTGTATTTTGATATCTGTGGACACCTTCAAGCCCTTATCCTGCCTTGCCTCATTAATTGCTTCAGTGTGGTTTGTGTTGTTTTTTTCCTATTTATAATTTGTACGTATTTTGAGTTTGAACGGAAGTTCTTCCTTTTCACAATTGTTTGTGGGGGAGTTTCTCCAGTCAATAATAATTGGACCTTTGAAGCCAAGTTGAAGGAATTAAAGGGACTTCACCTGTGAGTTTTTGTGACTTTGTTGCTTTTGTATCCCACCCTGGGTCATCACAAAGGTGCTTTTTTTCAGGAGGCAACTGGACTTCCTTATTTTTTTTTCCTTTGAAATGTTTCACTTCTCAAGTATCTTTAGCTCTGACTGGATGGTGGGGAATGGAAGGGTTTATATTCCTTGCAGACAGCTGGTCATTTGCATCCCTTTAGATTAAAGAGTCATTGAGGCACTTGGAGGTTTATCTGTGTCCTCAGTAGTAGTGCAAATGGTTCCTGTAGTCTGCAATTTTTCTGGAAATCCGTTCATACTCCCACACCATTCAAGGGTGTTCATCCCAAAGGGCTATGCAAAACATCTTCAAAGAAAAAACAAGAAAGCCCAGTTGCCTCCTGAAAAAGCACCTTTGGAATACCTAATACTTCCTCCTCCTCCTATTTTCCCCACAGCAATAACTCTGTGAGATGGGTTGGGTTGAAAGAAGGGGACTGGCCCAAAGTCACCCAGCTGGCTTTCATGCCTGCAGCAGGACTAGAACTCACCGACTCCTGGTGATTGCCAGAAAGTCACCCAACCAGCTTTCATGCCTAAGACAGGACTGTATTGTTTTCATCCTCCACCCTAAATTCCCCAAGTGTTGCTTTAAATGTTGGATGAATCACTCATTTGGGCTTAGCAAATTGGCCTCATATGATCAATCCACCTTAGATCACCAGTTCAGCCGGAGTTAGAAATTACAGACAGTCCTCCACTTACAACCACAGTGAGCCCATAATTCCTGTGGGTTAAGTGAGACATTTCTTGAGTGACTTTTGCCCCATTTTAAGACATTTCTCGCCACAGTTGTTAAGTGAATCACTGAAATTGATAAGTTAGTACCATGATTCTTAAGTGAATCTGGCTTCTCCCATTGATTTTGCTTGTCAGAAGGTAGCAAAAGATAACACTAGGACACTGCAATGGTCATAAATATGAGTCAGTTGCTAAGTGTCTGGATTTTGAACATGTGACTATGGGGATGCCACTAAGGCCATAAGTCACTTTTTTCAGTCCCATTGTAACTTTGAACAGTCACCAAATGAACTGTTGCAAGTTGAGAACCAACTGTACTATTGTAGGAAGTTAGCACTCACCTCCTAGAAAAATAGAATATACTAGCACATATTACAAAGGCAGAATATTTCCCCTAAAAAGAGTAGAAACTCAGAAGCAGAAACTCACCTCAGCAGCAGAAGCTCACCCCCACCTTTGTTAATGGGCGGGCCATTAAGGCCTGGGCCAAAGTATTCTACATAAGGAAGGCTTCTACTCATCTCACCACCTGGCCTGGGAAGATTGCATCAGCCAGCACTCAGGTGAAGCTATGTGGTCCAGCTAAGACCCCCCGCCCCTGGGAGTCTGACAGCCAATGGGATACATTTCTTACACAGGAACAGGAAACACTTATATACCCACTGAGAGTATATAACTAGGGGTCTCTCAGCATCTTGGCCCTTCTTGTCCTTCACCCAACATCTTGAAGCATGTGATTGTCCTTTTCACTTTGGAGCTCCAAGGCATGTGGTCCTGTCCACCATTAAACAATCTTTTCCAAACAGGCTCCATGTTTCCAGTGTCTTTTTCCCCACTTGGAACTGAACCCAGAAGGATATTTCTTCCAACACTACATCAGAAAGAGTCTGTTATACGGGAGTTGGCAATGACTGGGATTTTAGCAAGTTAGATTTTCAACCTTTATTATCACCTTGCAGACCTGTGGGATTTGTAATTTCCTGTCTCCGCTCAGTTTGTTATAATCACCAACTGCTGGGAACTTCACGATTTCAGAACTACCAATGAAAACTCCAGGTGAAAACACTTGCAATATTTATAAAGTTTTCACTGCAGGGTCTTCTTCATCCTAGTATGAGCCTAACTTCCCACCATCTTTTGCAGAGGTGAATATTTTTTTGCGTACAGGACTTCAGCCTAAAACCATGTGTGTGTGTGTGTGTGTGTGTGTGTGTGTGTGTGCCGATCACATACCAATATTCAGGGGCCGCCAATATTTGAGGGGCTGCCAATATTTGAGGGGCTGCAACAAAGAAGAGGGGGGTCAACTTATTTGCCAAAGCACCAGAAAGCAGAAGAAGCAACGGATGGAAACTAATCAAGGAGAGAAGCAGCCCGGAACGAAGGAGAAATTTCCTAACAGAACAATAAACCAGTGGAACAGCTTGGCTTCAGAGGTTGTGGATGCTCCATCACTGAAGAGAGTGGACTGAAATGGTAAAGGGCAGGAGTCTCCAACCTTGGCAACTTTAAGACTTGTGGACTTCAACTTCCAGAATTCCAGCAAAGCTGGCTGAGGAATTCTGGGAGTTGAAGTCCACATGTCATAAAGTTGCCAGGGTTGGAGACTTCTGGTATAGGGTTTCCTGCCTAAGCAGAGGTTGGGCTAGCTAGAAGACCTCCGAAGTCCCTTCCAACTCTGTTCTTTTACTATGCCTTCTGATGGATGGAAACTGAACAAGGAGAGATTCAACCTGGAAATAAGGAGAAACTTTCTGACAGTGAGAACAATCAACCAATGGAACAGAAGTTGCCTTTGGAAGCTGTAGGAGTGCCATCACCTGAGACTTTCAAGAAGAGACTGGACTCCCGGAGTCCTGTTTTGAGCTTCTCTGAAGACGGACCACTGACTGCAATTATGTGCGGCTTTGGTTCGTGCTTTGGCATCAGAGAGCCCCAATCCTTTGGATTTGGGGCAGAAGCCACCTTGTAGGAGTGGCAGACGAAGGGGAGACCATCAGCTGGGTAGAGGGGAGTCGCAAATCCCCTCCCTGGCTTGGTAATTACTCCCTCCCGAAGACACCTGAAGCGGTGGTCTAAAAATGGCCACCCTGAAGGGGAAGATGAGACTGGAATAAGATTGCGCAGGAGGAGAGAAAGAAGTGAACAGCAGGAGGAACAGGATGATATAATTAAATGGAAGATACCCTCAGGATTAACATTTCAAAGAATCTTTAAGAAAGGATTTACAGCAGTGAACAGAAAGGGGAACAAAAAAGGTGTGAATTGCCTTTGATAGTGCGGAGCTTCGAACCAGGAGAGGTAGAAGCCAGAGGAGAAAGCACCTAATTAACTTGGATAAATATATTTTGACTTTATATAGGCACTAACAAAGCTGAACTATAAAATTCTTAAAGAGAAAATTTAATATTAATTGGATCTGAACTGTTTGGAAGATTGTGGTTTAAAAAAAAAGCTCTGAATAATTGTGAAGGAGAAAAGGAAAGAGGATGTGTGGATTTGTCAGAACAAAGCATGCCATCTGAGTTAACTTTAATCTGTTTTCTTATAAAAGACTCTGTTTCTTAAAAATACAAGGAAAATTGATACAATAAAACAAGAACATTGAAACATTGAAACAGAAAGAAACATGAAGATTCTGCCCTTGGATTAATTGTTGATTCTGATATGGATTTGGCATTGGAGTAGCTGAGGACTAAAAGTGGTCTGTTGGAAACTAACTTTAAAGACATTATTTGGACTAATTAGAAAGCTGTAAAATGGTGATATATCTTCAGGAATTAGATGGAACTTAGAAACATGAAAGAAACATTACAAGAACAAGGTGAAACTTTGTTTTTAAATTTTTTGAAGAGGCGATTGTAGAGTATGAACAACAAAGACAGGACAGAAGAGGAGGAGGAGCAAGGAGCCATCTTTAACTACCATCGAGAACAAAGAACTCTGGAAAGAAAGAGGAAAAGAGTTGGGAATAAATATCGGAGATTTGGGAAATTGAATAAAGAGGGAAATATCCGGAAAATTAAAAAAGGGAAAAAGAATCATCAGAAATTCGAAGGGCAGGAGGGAGTTATAAAGAGAGAGGGGTTAAAACTGGAGTGAAAGAATAAAGGAGAAAATATTAGGAAGGAAAAGAAACAGGACTTGGGAATCAAGAAATATGGGAATTCTAAAAAATGGGGAAACTTTTTAATTAGACACAGAGATAATGGCTGAATGATATTTGGGGAGGGGATTCTGCAAGGTGCTGGGGGGTAATATAAATAAACTTGTAGTTGTGAAATGGGGACATATAGATTGATAAGATGGAAAATAGAAATTGTTATTTTTGTTAATGCCCTTTACCTTTATGTATAGAGATAATGGTAACAAATAATAGAATATGTTAATTAAATATATTGAAATATATTGAGATAAATGGAATGATTTAGGAGAAGATCTGAAATGAAATTTATATCAGGGTTTAGGATTAAATGAGTAGATTAATATGTCCTTTTGTTCTTTTTGAAAATGTAGATAAATTCTATGAAATCAAAAAGGGGAAACCATGCAGAATCTGATTTATATGTTATGTAATCTTAATAGGGAATATTATTTTTAATGATTTAGGTAATAAAATGTTAAACACTTAATGGGATTTAAAAGAGGAGATAATGAATATGTAAGTTGGAGGTGGTGCACTTATTTTAGGGGGTAAACCAATTTATAGAAGCAGTGTTATTAATCAGAATTTAAGAGGACTATACAAATGTGACAGTTAAAAGTATTAAAGTATAACAATTATAAAGTTAATATATGTGAATTAAAAAATGAAATATGCATTGGGAATAATACAATAAAATAGAAAATGTATAAAAGCATCGTTAAGATAAGCAGTTGAATACAAAAATTGAATATGTAGCTCTGGTCATATTTGTATGTATATGTGAAACCTGTAATCATGCTGTTCTCTAAAATGAAATGTTAAAAGGTGGAAAAATGAATAAAACTTGTTTAAAAAAAGAAGAAGAGACTGGACTCCCAACTGTCAGAAATGGTGTAGGGTCTCCTGCTTAGGCAGGGGGTTAGACTAGATGACCTACAAGGTCCTTTCCAGTGCTGATTATCTGTTATCTGTTATCTGATGCCTCCCTATCTTATGATTCCTAATGATCTCTGAAATAGAATTACATAATTCCTTTTGTTTTTTTTAATATTTATTGTCATGATGATGATGTTGATGCAAACAATACTTGCTTTTGAACAGTGACAAAACCTGCTCCAGGGACTGGATTACAGACATTTATTGATAGCTCAGGCTCTAATGCTATTGATCTAGCTATCTGAAAACTGCAGCAGAACCAGTTTTCTGGGATTACACCATAAAAATACAAAAATGGAAAGTACATTGCTGAGTGCAATAAGGATCCTTCCAGACCAGCCTCACCGGTCTCCCAAAAGAACCATGTCAGTGTTTAATCTACAGTCTGATCCTAAAACCATGATAAAAGAATCTGATATAATGGCATTTCCCCCAAAATCGCATTCATTTGTGAGGAAAAAATTTGCTTCTCCATGTTTTGAACTTAATGTGTTATTCAGGCAGTCCTGCTTTAAGACCTTAATCATTAAAATGATGCCTTCCCTAGTTGTTTTTAAGTCAATGTTTTTAAAATAAGTAAATAAAAAAAATTAGGGAAATTTTAAAGCTGGGAAATGGAATGCTTTGCTTCTATTATTACTTTTAAAATACTTGCAAATTTATTTATCTATTTTATTTATTTATCAAGCAAGTATTAGATAACAGGTATAAGCATGGTTATGAATACATGAAATGGATATCAATAAAAAAAGAAACAATAGGACAGGGACGGTACGTTGGTGCTTATGCACCCCTACAGACCTCTTAGGAAAGGGGTGAGGTCAATAGTAGACAGTCTAAGGTTAAAGTTTTTGGGGTTTGGGGAAGAGACCACAGAGTCAGGTAGAGTATTCCAGACATTGACCACTCTGTTGCTAAAATTGTATTTCCTGCAATCAAGTTTGGTGTGGTTTACCTTGAGTTTGTATCTATTGTATGTTCTTGTATTGTTGTGGTTGAAGCTGAAGTATTCATTGACAGGACATTGCAGTAGATAATTTTATGTACTATACTTAGATTGGACTGAAGGTGGCGTAGTTCTAGGTCTAAAATTTCAAGTCTGGTGGCATAAGGTATTCTGCTCCAAGTAGAGGAGTGGAGAACTCTTCTCAAGAAATATTTCTGGACTTTCTCAACCGTATTAATATCCAATATGTAATGTGGATTCCAGACTGATGAGCTGTATTCAAGTATTGGTCTAGCAAATGATTTGTATGCTCTAGTTAGTAGTGTGATATTACTGGAGAAAAAGCTACGTAGGATTAGGTTAACAACTCTTAATGCCTTTTTGGCTATGTAGTTACAGTGGGCTCTAGCACTTAGATCATTTGAGATGAGTACTCCAAGGTCCTTGACATAGTTGGGGTCATCAACAAGGTCTTGATTATTCAGCTTGTATTTTATTTCTGATTTTTTTTGCCGATATATAACACAGAGCATTTGTTTGTTGAGATTTGAAGTTGCCATTTGTTTGACCATTCTGACACATAGTCGAGGTCATTTTGAAGGGTAGCAGTATTGTCAGTGGTGTTGAATAGCTTTACATCATCAGCGAAAAGAATGCAGTTGCTCTTAATATGATCACAGAGGTCATTTATGTAAAGTATAAAGAGAGTTGGTCTTAGAACACAGCCTTGGGGGACACCACTGTTGACAGGTACAGGATTTGATAGGGTGTTCCCTATTTTGACCATTTGTTGCCTGTTTGACAGGAATGCATTTATCCAGTTATGCAGGTGTCCAGAGATACCATCAGATTTTAGTTTTAATAGTAGTTTGTTGTGTACCACTGAATCAAAGGCTTTACAGAAGTCTATGTAGATTGCGTCTATTGTTTTGCCCTGATCGAGTTGTGTAGTCCATATGTTTTTGCAGTGTAAGAGTTGCAGATTACAGGATAGTTTTTTTCTGAAACCAAATTGTTTATTAGAGAGTAGGTTGTTTGTCTCTAAGTGGAGGATAATGGATTAGTTAATAATTTTCCATGACTTTACAGGTGATGCAACATAAAGAGATTGGTCTGTAATTTTCAATTAGGCTGGGGTCTCCCTTTTTGAAGATGGGGATGACCATGGCTAGTGACCAGAGGTTTGGCAAGGAGCTGGTCCTGAAAGATTTTTCAAATATTATGCTTAGAGGTTCTGCTATGGCAGTGGAAAGCTTTTTTAGGAAGTAGGCACATATTCCGTCCGGTCCAATAGATAGAGATGGTTTTAGATTGCGTAGTGCTTTTTCAACATTATCTTCTGTAAAATCGATATGTATTAGATCGCTGTAGTTGTCTGTGGTTCGAATAGGAAATATTGGGCATGATCCATTGCTGTTTACAAATACTGAGCCAAAGAATGTGTTAAAGAGGTTGGCTTTAATGGTGTCATCGTTACAGTCTTTACCATTAGGTCCTTTCAGGGGTGGGATGGATCTCGAGTTTTTAAGTTTGTTGTTTACAAAATTGTAGAAAGCGTGGGTGGAATTGGTGCATAGAAGGTTTTCCTCTTGCTTAATGTGATAATTGGTGCATTCAATCTTTATCTGCTGGCATAAATTTTTGTATCGGCTTTTAAAGTTGGCAACATGACCAGATTTGTTTTTCTGCCAAAGGGATTTCTTTTTGGATTGGAGCTTCCTTATTGTTATGGGTAATTTGTTTTTTTTGGTTTGGGGAGTTGTTATTGGTACATATAATTTGATGACTCTTCTGACTGCAAGTAAAAATATGTTGTAATGGTCTTTGACAGTATTGCATCCAGTGAATAGAATTTGCCAATCAAGAGATGAGAGATCGTTGTTTATAAGATCATAGTTGCCTTTTTTTGAAGTTATAATTGGATATCTCATTGTTATGATGATTTTTGTGAAGACATATCTTGAGACAAAAGTCAATCATGCTGTGGTCACTGTTGGAAAAGGGTTCTTTTATTTGTATTCCATAAATTAAATTCAAACTGTTGCAGAAGATGAGATCGAGGCAGTTGTTAAGTCTAGTGTTGTTGGTTACTAGCTGTTCCAGTCCCAGATTTGTTACAGCATTGTAGAAGGTTGCATGTATGGGTTCAGTTTTACATTCATTTAGGGTCCAGTTAATATGAGGTAGATTGAAATCACCAGGAAGGATAAAAGCGTGTGGGCAGGAGGTTGCCCATGTTAGTAGTGAATTTAACTTGTTTACATGTTCGATGTCATAATCAGGGGCTCTGTAACATAGTAAATATCAAAATGTGATATTTAAGGACAGTTCACAGATGATGGTCTCAGGAAGAGCAACTTGGATGTTTTTTAGATGTAGGGACTTTTTATAGAAGATAGCAACACCACCTCCACTACGGATTTCACGATCTGATTGGTAAACATGATAGTCTCTTACTGAGGAGAGTCAGGGAGAAATGCATTGAGCCGTGTTTCACAGACAAATATGATGTTGAATTTAGCTGTATTCAGTAAGAGGAGAAATTCAGGTATTTTATTTACAAGGCTTCTTGCATTGAGTAGCTTGCATGTAAGGCCAGTTGTAGTTGGAACTGAGGTAGTTAGGGGCATGTGTGCCTAGTTTTGGGTGATGGTGGATTGGATGATGTAGGGTTGGATGCTGATGTTCAACTTACAACAGTTTATTTAGCAACTGTTCAAAGTTACAATGGCACTGAAAAAAGTTACTTATGACCATTTTTCACACTTACGACCACTGTAGCATCCTCACAGTCCAAATTCAAATGCTTGGCAACTGACTCATGCTTATGAAGGGTGCAATGTCCTAGGGTCATGGGATCGTGTTTTTTTGCAACCTTGGACAAGCAAAGTCAATGGGGCAGCCAGATTCACTTAACAACCATGTTACTAACTTACCAACTGCAGTGATTCACTTAACAATGGTGGCCAGAAAGGTCATACAATGGATCAAGACTTAACAAATGTCGCAGTTAGTGACAGAGATTTGGGACTCAGTTGGGGTCATAAGTCAAGGACTATTTACAAAGCTCATGGTCCCTTTAATGATTTATTTATTTATTTATTTATTTATTAGACTTGTATGCTGCCCTCTCTCCCTAAGGACTCAGGGCGGCGAACAATAAAAGAAACCCAATACAAAATTACAATAAAAAACCATTAAACCAAATACAAGCCTAATCAATGTTATACAAATTTAAAATTAATTAAAACAAATACTAAAAAACCAACCCACACCCCCCGAGGTCAGTTCAGACTGGCCTGTTGAAACAGCAAGGTCTTCAGGTCCTGGCAGAAGGAGCGGCGATCGGGGGCCTAGCGGAGGTCCACGGGGAGTTGGTTCCAAAGGGCGGGTGCTCCCACAGAGAAGGCCCTACCCCTGGGCACCGCCAGTTGACAATGCCTAACCGACGGTACCCCAAGGAGGCCATGCCTGTGGGAGCGTACCAGGCGATCAGAATGTGATGCTGGCAGGAGGCATTCCCACAAGTACCCTGGACCTAAGCCACATAGGACTTTATAAGTTGTTACTAACACCTTGAATCATGTCACCATGATGGCCTTCCTTATATCTTGAGAATTTTGAAAACTTAGATCCATGATGGCAAACCTATGGCACGCATACCACAGGTAGCACGCAGAGCCATTTGTGCCGGCACACAAGCTGCAGGCAAACTTACCTCAGTGTCCATGCGTGTGCCTCACTGATGATTTTCCTCTGGTTTGAGGCATTTTTCGGCCTCCCAGAGGCTCGAAAAAAGCCTCTGCAGGCTTTGCAGGACGAATAATAGGCCCATTTCGTCACTACCGGAAGTGATGAAACGGGCCTATTATTCAGCCTGCAAAACCTGCAGAGGCTTTTTTCAAGCCTGTGGGAGGCCAAAAAAGGCCTCAAAGCGGCTGAAAATGAGCTGTGAGGTGCAGTGCAGGTAAGGGGGTGGGGGGGGGGAATTGCACGCGCACGTGCAGGGGGCATGGGAGGCGCGTACATTGCCTTCTGGGTGCTTGCACGCAAGCACAAGCGCGCACTCAATTTTTGGAGCCCCAAAAGGTTAGCCACCACTGAACTACCTGTTAGCCCCTGGCCTATACCATGGAAGAGTTGCCAGTTCTGCTTTACTGCACATTATCCAATTTGTCAGGATTTCAGCATGCCCTGGAGCAAAAGTGTTGAAATCCCGGTTTGTTTTTTAAATTCTTTTCATAGACATACCTTGACCTTGTATAGGTAATAATGTCTATTTGCACTGTGATTTGGAAAGGAGGGGCCAGAATCAACATTCTTAAAGTAACCTTCCTGTATTTCTTGAAGGCCATCAAACAGGGGGCAAGGGGTGTTTGCACATGTATTTTAGGATCCTGCTGTACTCTGGTTGATCAGGGCTTGGGTTTTTTTTTTCATGAGACTAAAATTTCCAGCCGCAGAACCAGTTGGGCTCCTAATTCCTTTCAAAAAATACAGTTAGTTAACAGATTAACGGAGTTGGAAGGGACCTTGTAGGTCATCTAGTCCAACCCAGAAGTGGTATTCAGCAGGTTCCAGGGGTGGGGATGCTACCGATTCTGCCCGGCTCTATAGAACCGGTAGCTCTGAAGAGCAGTAGACACAGAAACAGTTCTGTGTCTGCTGCTGTTTGGCCCACCCGCCTGCCTGTGCTCTTACCTGACCTTTATTTCCTGCTTTTTCAACCTGAGCTGCTTTGCACGGCATAGCTGAGGTTGAAAAAGCAGGGGAAAAGTGCTTTTTCGAACGCTGCATACCCGCGTGCAGCGCTTATCAGCTGTCCGGGAGGCACAGCTCATGATTACACGCGCGCGCAAAAAATTGTAGTAACACTACTTGAATCCCACCCCTGGCAGGCTCTGACCAGTTCTGGAGAACCGGTAGCAGAAATTTTGTGTAGTTCAGAGAACCGGCAAATACCACCTCTGACTGGAGATTTTACAGTCTCCTTCCCCTGCTGCGCCCACCAAGCCACGCCCACAGATCCAGTAGTAAAAATATTTGAATCCCACCACTGGGCCAACCCTCTCCCAAGCAAGAGATGCTACAGCATTTCTGACAAATGGCAGTCCAATCTCTTCTTGAAAGCCTCCAATGATGAAGCTCCCATAACTTCCGAAGGCAACTTCTGCTCCATTGGTTGATTGTTCTCATCAGGGGTGGGCTTCAAAAATTTCAGCAACCGGTCCTCTGCCTGGTAGCTGGATGGGCGTGGCCTAATCAGCCTCCTGCATCATGGTGGGGGGGCATTTTTGCCCTGCCTGGGCTCCAGAGGCCTGCCTTGAGCCTCCGGGAGGGCAAAAACAGCCTCCCTGGGTTCCGGAGGCCCTCCGGGCCTGTTTCCGGCCTTCTGGAGTCTTTGGGAGGCCCATTTTTCATCCTCTCTGAGCCTCCATGCAGGCCCTTTACTCACCTGGCATCCAAAATGGACCATGTGGAGACTCCAGGGAGGGGTGGGTGAGTGGGGCAGGGCCAGCCAGGCATGGGATTTACGGGTTTGCCAAGCTGGGCAGAACCTTAGCTAGAGGATCTCCCAAACACGTGCCAACCTGTAGCAGCTCACCCCTGGTTCTCACTGTCAGAAAATTTCTCCTTATTTCTAGGTTGAATCTCTCCTTGATCAGTTTCCATCCATTATTCCTTGTCTGGCCTTCATGTGCTTTGGAAAATAGCTTGACCCTTTCCTCCTCTCTGTGGCAGCCCCTCAAATATTGAAAACACTGTTACCATGTCTCCCCTGGTCTTTCTCTTCATTAGATTAGCCCTGCCCAGTTCCTGTAACCATTCTTTATATGCTTCAGCCTCCAGTCCCCTAATCATCCTGGTTGCTCTTCTCTGCAGTTTTTCTAGAGTCTCAACATCTTTTTTATAGTGTGGTGACCAAAATTGGATGCAGTATTCTAGGTGTGGTCTTACTAAGGCTTTACTGAGTGGCATTAGTACCTCCCTTGATCTCGATTGTATCCCTCTGATAATGCAACTTATTAACTTATTATCCTGCTTCATTAAGTGTTAACCACATTTGACTCTCTCTTCATCCCAAGAGGGCAAATTCAAAGAAAATTCCAGCGTTTCCCAATGCTAAATGGTAGCTATCAAGCGTCCTTTTCCAAGCCCCATTAATGAGCTGGCTGAATTTATTTATTTTTTATTTATCATGGTACCTGACCTGGCTTTTAACAGCTTAATTAATGCTGCTAACGTCCCCCTTCTTCCTAGAAGTTCTCCTTTGCTCCTGACAACCATCATGCTGTTTCAAAGCTTTTTTTTCCCCCTCCCATGTTGGAGAAGTAACTCACACAGACAAAACTAAGGCTGACCTTGTGAGGCGGTCCTGTGAATATTAATGAAGGGCCTCCTCCTCTGTTTTTACTCCTTTCTTCACTTCAAATTTCTCTAGTCATGACTGATTAACAAAGGAGAGGAAATTAAGCGAGGCTAACATAGAATCTAACCATAGTTGGGAGGGCTATCGGTCTCTTTTTAAAACTGTAAAGGAATAATATTTAAAACAAAAATAGAAAGGAAAAAAAAAGAGTGAGAAATAGTAAGCCAAAAGAATGCACGACATGAAACAGGAACCACTAGAAAGAAGCACAGAGTTAAGAAGATAGATAGTATACAATCATTTCTTGCCTGAGCAGAAGGTTGGAGTAGAAGATCTTCAAGGTCCCTTTGAACTCTGTTGTTTAGTTGAATATTAAATAACCTTGTATTTCTCCAACTTTTCTCTGTTTGCTAATTTTTTTTAAATTACATTTATATGCCGCCCTTCTCTGGAGACTCAGGGCAGCTTACAATTTTTGGGATACAACCCAATGCGCTCAGCAATAGCCTTCATTCCATTGTATATGCCTGCTTATTACTAAGCGGCATTTTTACAAAGTCAGCTTATTGCCCCCAACAATCTTGGGACCTCAATTTACCTACCCCGAGAGGATGGAAGGCTGAGTCAACCTTGAGCCTGGTGGGATTCGAGCCTACAGTAATTGCAGGCAGCTGGAACTTAAGAGCTAGGCATTTAACATCCTGCACCACCAAGGCTAATGATGGGTCGTTGCTCCTGTCATGCCCATATACAATTTAATGTATTGTCTTCTGCCCTTTAAATTTCCCACTTGCCTATTTTTGAAGTTTTGTCAGCTCCATTCAACTACAGGCAGTTCTCGACTTATAACACAGTTCATTTAGTGACTGTTTGAAGTTACAACGGCACTGAAACAAGTGACTTATGACTGTTTTTCACACTGATGACCGTTGCAGCATGTGAACACAATTCAGACACTTGTCAACTGACTCATATTTATGATGGTTGCAGTGTCTTGGGGGTCATGTGATCCCCTTTTTGTGACCTCCTGGCATGCAAAGTCAACGGGGAAGCCAGATTCGCTTAACAACAGTGTTACTGACATAACAAGTGCAGTGATTCACTTCACAACTATGACAAGAACGATTGTAAAATGGGGCAAAACTCAGGTAACAATTGTCTTGTTGAGCAAAAGAAATTTGGGGTTTAATTGTGGTTGTAAATCAAGGACTACCTGTATAATTCTCAATCTTCCCCCTTACTCAAACACAGTCTCTTTTCCTTCATATATTTGCTTTGAAGTTTATTTATTTATTTATTTATTTGCTTTTATTTGTCAATCGCTTACAAGATGATAGGCATAAGAATAATCATGAATAAGAATACAGGAAATAGGTACAAATAAATGGGGACAATAGGACAGGGACGGTAGGCCCCTTACAGACCTCTTAGGAATGGGGTGAGGTCAATAGTGGATAATTTGAGGTTAAAGGAATGGTGGGGTTAGAGGATGTAACAACAGAGTCAGGTAGTGCATTCCAGGCATTGACCACTCTGTTGCTGAAGCCGTACTTTCTGCAATCAAGTTTGGAGTGCTTTACATTGAGTTTGTATCTGTTGTGCACTCTTGTATTGTTGTGGTTGAAGCTGAAGTAGTCATTGACTGGTAGGACATTGTAGCAGATAATTTTGTGCGCTACGCTTAAGTCCAACTGTAGGCGGCTAGTTCAAGGTTGTCCAAGCCCAAAATTTCAAGCCTAGTGATATAGGGTATTCTGTTGCAAGCAGAGGAGTGTAGTACTCTTCTAGTGAAATACTAGAACGGTTATTCATCCTGTCCAAACAACCATTCCTAAACATACTTATTTCATTTACTCTGCCTCTTCATATCTTTTTGTCCTGGTGTACAATACCCCACCAAGTTGATCTGTTGCCTCATACATTACCCTTTGACCTTTATACTTTTAATTATTATCTTTTCCTTGGAAGTTTACAACACATACAGTTGCAGATTTTGTAGAACTCAACCGAATATTGTCTCTGATTGCTTCGTGACATAATTGGTTATTTGCCATCAGGAAATCCTAATAGGATAAAGTCTGTTATATTCTTGTTTAAAATACATTCAGTCAACATGATTTGTTGGGTTGTGTGCTGGATTAGCTCCTTGGATTTCTCTCTTCAGAAATACAGAGAAAAATCTGCATGGATGATTGATGTTACGCTACTACAATCATCTTTAATTCAATTGCTCTGGTTGTGTTTTTTTTAATGTCTTCCCAAAAATCCAGGGCCAATTTCTAACACCATTAATATTCTCAAGATGAAGTTAAAGCGTTCTTACTGGCAACATATCAAAAAGTCTGGCAAGTAAAAAGTAAACGAAATACAAAGGACGTCTAATGCCTCCCATATAAAACGGGGGAGGCAGCAATTAGTATGTAAGAAAAAAATGAAGACCAATCTCTTTAGGCAAATTAGAAGCCGAATACAAACGTTAGAAACTTGGAGGACAGCCCTGGTTATAAGAGCCTGAAATTTATTCTCGGCTATCCCAAAGATGGCAAATAACGTCATTTGGTCTTCTCAGAGATGTGTTGGAAGAAATATCCATCTGGTTCAGTTCCAGGCTGGGAGGAAGACACTGGGAACATGGAGGCTGATTGGAAAGATGTTTTAAATGATGAAGCAGAACCTCTAGCATTTATGGTTCTGGTGCAGCTGACAAAATGGAGTTGAGAGTGGGCTTTTTTTTATACCTGCTTTGGGCTTTGTATTTGAGCTACCTGTTCCTGTGCAAGAGCATGTATTCTATTGGCTATTGTCAGATTCCTACAGGGGTCATGTAGGGGTCATAACTGGCTCTATAGGCAAAAGAAGAAATGCAAATCCTAGGTGCTTGTCTGAGCTAATCTCGTCACTCTCTGGCTTATTGTTTATCTGAGCTCCCAGGTGAAGTTTGGACTGCTCTGGTGGGGAGGGTGCAATGAAGGGGCTTGTGTTAATAGCTTTGTCCTGTGCTGGATATTGGGTGAGGGTCTGCTTCTAATCCTATCATTCTGCCTTTGTTTAAACTTTGCTGCAGGGAGTTTCAAAATTTCCTGTCTTGAATGGATTACCAAATCTGCATTTCTAAAAGCTAGCCTCCTCAGTTTCCTGCTTGGGGCTAGGGAAACTGGGGCTGGATTAAGAGCATGTTTCTCCATTTCTCCCTTTGGGGAAAATATAATACCTTGCCTTTTTAATATTCCTCAAAATATTTCATTCTTCTAGGAGGGAGTGCTTCCCACAGTTGTCCCAGCCAATGTCCAAAGTTGGGGCTGAGATGAAACAAGTGTATCATGTCCTTACCAGTGGTGGGTTTCCAAATTTTTTCCTACCGGTTCTATGCGCAGTTCTATATGAATTACAGTTAGAGTTATATTTCTTTGTACAAGTTCAAAGCAGCAATGTGCATGTCAGCAACGTGATACAGGTGGTCCTCAACTTACGACCACAACTGAGCCTGGAATTTATGTTACTAAATTAGAAATTTGAGTTTTGCCCCATTTACAATTCTTCTTGTCACATTGGTTAAGTGAATCAATGCAGTTGATAAATTAGTAACCTGGTTGTTCAGTGAATCTGGCTTCCCCATTGACTTTGTCAGAATGTCACACAAGGGGATCACACCTGGGACACTGCAACCATCATGTGAGTCAATTGTCAAGCATCCCAATGTAAACCACATGACCATCGGGATACTTCAAACAGTCATGTTGGAAGAATTATCCTTCTGGGTTCAGTTCCAAGTGGGGAAAAAGACAATGGAAACATGGAGGCTGTTTGGAAAGATGGTTTAATGGTGACAGGATCACATGGCTTGGAGCTCCTGGGTGAAGAAAAAAGGGAAGAGATGCAGAGAGTACCTGGGTTTTATGCCCTCTGTTGGGCTTTGAATTTGTGCTTGTATTCTGATTGGTTGTCAGACTCCCATGAGACCATGCAGGGGCAACTCTGTAGGCTGTCCTGAGTCCCAGGCTTGGTTGAGCCTCACTGGGTGATGATGTAATGAAAAGGCTTTGGGCAATTCCTATTATGGGTCTGCCTGAAGAAGGTATATCTTTGTTATGTAGAATAGACTGGCCCAGGCCTTAATGGTCCATTAGCAAAGGTAGGAGGGCTGAGTTTCTCTCTGAGTTTCTAATTCTCTTTTAGGGGAAATATTCTGCCTTTTTAGTATATTCTAAAATATTTCATTTTCCCAGGAGAGGGGTAGGTTTTTAACTTCCAACTATCATAAGTGTCAAAAATGATAATGTCACTTTTTTCAGTGATGTTGTAACTTCAAATGGTCACTAAACGAACTGTTGTCCGTGAAAGACGCCCTGCACTTTTCCCAAGCGTGTTAGAATTACAGCTCTCACAATCGACGGCAATACCAGCAAAGAATTCTGGGAATTGTGGTCCGAACACACCTGGAGCATCCCTGGTGGAGGAAGGGCCTCTATAAACCGCAAGATACCTATATAGTCATGGCGATTGGACATCAATAATCAAATGTACGCCTGCAAAAGGTGCACAGCGCCTGCTTTCTTCACCCAAGGCTTTCGGGGATTACGAGCTGTCCGACTGCATTCCGCTTATGACGCCCCGGAGCTGCTCGACGGAATTACTTTCTCCCGTCTCATTTGCATGGCTTCGCCCCTTTGGAATAACGCCATTGGCCGAGCAGAACCACCTTGAGGTCGAGTCCGCTAGACAATGCGCGAAAGCTCGGTAGGAACTCCGGCGCCTCAGGCTTCTTGATTAGCATAATCCCCGCCCTTTCCCTCCCCTCGCGGTTCATTGGCCCGCTTGCGGGAGGAGAGCGAGACGGCACGCCCAGGGGAAGCGGGGGGGGAAGGAGGGGGGTCTTCCAAACGTCACATCGTTCCGTCGCTGACGATTGGACGGCTTGGAAGCGTCTGTCAAGCGTGGACGGGGAGGGGGAACGTTGAGAGAGAGAGAGAGAGAGAGAGAGAGAGGAGGGGGTGGCGGCGGGTCGCACTTCCGCCTCGGGGAGTGTGGACTGGTCTCGCCGGGGGTTTGAGGCCGGAGAAGAGTGTGCGCGTGCGCACGCCCGCACCTCAGGACGGGGACGCGCCGGGAGACAGGTAACCCACCGCCGGCGGGGCTGGAAACAGCTGCCGTCCCTCGCCAACCGTCCGGGTCTCCACAGCTCGAGCCCGGCAGCTTGGCCGCGGGAGCTCTACGGTCCAGCCGGCCTGGCTGAGGGAGAGGGGGACGGAGGAGGAAGGCCTCGCCGCCTGAGGAGGATGGGGATGCCGCCCGAACCATCTCCCGGGGTTTTTTGTGGGGGGGCGGAGCAGGCCTTGCTGAGGGGAAGAATTCCCTCCCCCCGTGATGGGGAAATGGGAGTTGCCGTCCTCCCTCCCTCGTTCGGGAAACGACGAGGCATGGGGACGGGATACCCCGCGGTGATCCAAGGGAGGGAGGGATCGTGAATCTTACCTTCTCAGGGTTTCACCCCCCAGGCTCAATGAGAGTCGATCTGACGGGGAAAAGAGCTCGCTGGGCTGGGCGGCTCGGCCTCTGCGGAGGTTTGCAGGGGAGTCAAGCGGGAGTCCATCCCTTAAATTGGTTTCTGGGGAAAAAGTACACTTAGTCCTCGACTTACGATGGTTCATTTTTAAAAAGCGATTTTAAGTGGGAAAAGGAGTGCTTTTTCCCCTTGAGACCTCTTGGTTCTATTGCTACTTTTAAAATACTGTCAAACGCCCCTGACTTGCAACAGATGATCTAGTGACCCTTCAAAGTTACCACGGCACTGGGGGAAAAAATGACTCCTGACTGCTTTTCACGTTCACAGTCACATGATCAGAATTCAGATGCTTGGCGACCGACTCGTATTTATGATGGCAGCCGGGTCCTGCAATCCCCTTTTGTGATCCCTTTAAGAAGCAAAGTTGATGGGGAAGCCAGATTCGCTTAACAACTGTGCCAAGAAATGACGTAAAAAATGGGGCAAAATTCACTTCACGGGTGCCTGGCTTAGCAAACATAAATTTTGGAGCTCAATTGTGGTCATACTTTGAGGACTTACCAGTACCTGCTTACTCTTTCTTTTGGAGGCTTCCAACCTGAAGTTGGAGTTGGGCCAAGTTGCTTTTGAGCTGAAGTGGCCTGTGTAGTCCTTGGCTTTCTCTCTTAGCTTCCTTGCTGGGCTTCTAAGAGATAATGGAGCAGCTTCGCTGGCAAGGGAATGCGAATGCCGATTGCTGCAGGCTGGCAAGCTTCACGTGAGGATGGCTGCGGTTCAGCCTGTTTAGATTATAAAATTATTTATTCTGTTTTAACTTTCCAGGCTGCTGATCTCAGTTCCTTACACTGTAATGGGGAGCAGGACAGCACAGGTAGTCTTCAACTTAACAGCAGTTCATTTAGCAACTGTTCAAAGTTCAAAGTCCCATCAAAAATGGGCTTAGGATCGTTTTTCAAAGTCACAACCTTTGCAGCTTATCCACAATCGTGGGATCAAAATTTAATGCTTGGCAACTGGTTCATATTTATGACCGCTGCTGGGTCCCAAAGTCACGTGATTTCCCTGACCTTCTGATGAGCAAAGTCAGTGGGGAAGCCAGATTCATTTAACAGCCAGGTTACTAACTTATCAACCACAGTGATTCACTTAACCTGCTGTGGCAAAGGAGGTGGTAAAAGGAGGCAAAACTCATTTAACAAATGTCTTGCTTAACAGCAGAAATTTGGAGCTCAGTTGTGGTCATAAGTTGAGAGTTACCTATATCTTTGGGCCTTGTCTTTTGATTCTTTGATTCTTTTTGATTTTTACTCATATTTAATTTCTTTATTTTTTTAAACCTAGATGAAGGGAATCTTTGAAAATAGATGACTCAGGTTTGGTTTAAATGCTGTTCATCTTATTCTCTGTTCCTGGATTGGAACAGTTTTTCGTGATTGTGCAGCCATTCACCTTGGTAATAGTTCAAGGAAGAAGATTATAAAGCTAGCTTGAGAATGGGATGGTTCATTCTGGGTTGAGGAAAATGGCAGCCGTTCCTTGTAAATGTTGTTCCCTTGATTGTCATTATTCTGATTGACATTGAGTTTGACTTGTCTGGACAATTTGCTATCATCAGATGTGCTGAGGGGCTGTCAGAAGCCTTGAAAGGAACCATGGGCATTGGTAGTTACAGCCTCATCTCTCTCTTCCAGAGATGGTGTGAGTTGATTAACAACTGTTGAAAAATTTATTGTTAGTTTATTGCAGTGATGGCGAACCTTTTTGTTGTGGTGTGCCGAAAGCTTGTGCATGCCGGCACCCACAATGCAATGCACCCCGCCCCCTGCGCATGCATGTGCAACACTCTCCCCGCCACCCCCTTAACTGCACTGCGCATGCGCACACCTCTCAGCTGATTTTCGGCCCATTTTTTGGCCTCCAAATACCAGAAGTGACGAAACCAGAAGTGACAAAACGGGCCCATTTTTCAGCCTCCAAAGGCTGCAGAGGTTTTCCTCAAGCCTCTGGGAGGCCGAAAAAGGCCTCAAACGGGCCGAAAACCAGGTGGGAGGCGCGTGCATGCACAGTGCAGATAAGTTTGGCTGGGGCTCATGTACCCACACAAATGGCTCTGTGTGCACCTGTGGCACACGTGCCATAGGTTCACCATCACGGGTTTATTGGATTGGCCATTACGTGACATAAAATGCAGGGTTTGATGAGCTACTCTTCCGACACAGCCCTTATATTTGGCAAAGGAATGAGTCACATTTTAAGGTGGGTTCACCCCATACCCTAATCTTTTGAAACAGGTAGCCTTCAACTTACAATCACAATTGAGCCCAACATTTCTGTTGCTAAGTGAGACAATTGTTCAGTGGGTTTTGCCCATTTTGTGACCTTTCTTGCCACAGTTGTTAAGTGAATCACTGTAGTAAAGTTAGTGACACAGTGAATCTGGCTTCCCCATGGATTTTGCTTGTCGAAAGGTTGCAAAACATGACCCCAGGACACTGCAATGTCATAAATAGGGACCAGCTGCCAAATGTCTGGATTCCGATCACATGGTCATGGGGATGCTGCAATGATCATAAGGGTGAGAAACAGCCCTAAGTCACTTTTTTCAGTACCTTTGTAACTTTGGATGATCACTAAACGAATGATTGTAGGTCAAGGACTACCTGTACCACAACGTTTTTCCTTTCCTGGGAGAAGTCTTTGCCTGGATAATAAACAGGGTTATGACCACAATTGAGCCCAATGTTTATGCTGATAAGTGAGAAATTTGTTAAGTGAGTTTTCCCCCATTTTACAACCTTTCTTGTCACATTGGTTAAATGAATCCCTGCAGTTGTTAAATTAGTAACAAGGTTGTCCCATGAATCTGGCCTCTCCATTGACTTTGCTTGTCAAAAGGCTGCAAAGGGAATCGCATGATGCCAGGTTATTGCACCCGTCATAAATGTGAGTTAGTTGTCAAGCATCCAAATGTAAATCATGTGGCCCTGGGGATGCATCAACTGTCATAAGTGTGAAAAATGGTGATAAGTCACTTTTTTCAGTGCTGTTGTAACTTCGAAGGGTTACTAAGTGAACTGTTGTAAGTTGAGGACTACCTGTATACCCCGTAATTCCTTTCATAATGCAGTATTTGCTCTTCTTTCTCTTGGACTGTTTCATCTAACAGCAAGGATTCTGCAGATTGGCTACCTCTCTGGTGAGAGATCTCATGCCTTTGCCTCATAGCGAAGGCATTAATTGTAGCAAGGCATTGAGGATTTGAAAACATTGCAGCAACTTACTGTGAAAGCATTTATAGAGGTGGTGAAACAGTCTTGTAAAGAAAGGGGAGGGCAACATCATTTTCTTCTTGGAAAGCCACCTCGATAGCACTAAGTTCAAATTGATTTCATTCTTTCCTAGAGAAAACATGTTTTGTTTTCCTAACTGAGTACAACTTACAACCACAATTGAGCCCAAAGTTTCCGTTGCTAAGCAAGACAGTTGTTAAGTGAGTTGTGCTCCCTTTTACGATGTTTTTAACCACAGTTATTGACCGAATCTCTGCAGTTGCTAAGTGAATATGAGGTTGTTAAGCAGATCTGGCTTCCCCCATTGACTTTGCGTGTTGGAAGCCAGCTGGGAAGATTACAAAACTGTCATAAGTACCTGCCAGTTGCCAAGCATCAAATTTTGATCATGTAACCATGGGGATACTGCAACAGTTGTGAGTGTGAAAGCCAGTCATAAGTCATTTTTCACTGCTGTTGTAACTTTGAACAGTCACTAAACAAATTATTGTAAGTCAAAGACTACCTGTATTTGGATTTGCAACTTTAAAAAAAGTAATACAATGGAAAGATCTATAATTTCAATATATTTTTTCTTGTGATATGGAAATTGTAGTATAATGTGGCATGGATGGATGTTCCCTGTTTTACCCATTTTATGACTTTTCTTGCCCCATTTGTTAAGTGAATCAATGCAGTTGCTAAATTAGTAACAAGGTTGTAAAATGAATCTGGCTTCCCCATTGCCTTTGCTTGTCAGAAGATTGCAAAATATGATCACGTGACCCCCTGGACACTGCAACCATCATAACTATGAACCAGTTGCCAAGCATCTGAATGTAAATCACGTGACCATGGGGATGCTGCATTGGTCATAAGTGTGAAAAAAGGTCATAAGTTACTTTTCAGTGCCGTTGAAACTTCAGTCACTAAGCAAACTGTTGTAAGTCAAGGACTACCTGTATTGTGGCACTTTCCCTGACAGATACCGTGTTTCCCCGAAAACAAGACCTACCCCGAAAGTAAGACCTAGCACTATTTTCTAAACCTGCCCTAATATAAGACCTACCCCGAAAATAAGACCTAGTGTAAATCTCCAGTTCCAGGAAGACTTTTCAGGGAGCAACCGTGCACCCGCGAAACACCCCCCCCTACACACTCACACCCACTATTTGGCACCATAAATATATAAGACCTACCCTGAAAATAAGACCTAGTGTGTTTTTGGGAGCCAAAAAATATATAAGACAGTGTCTTATTTTCGGGGAAACACGGTATATGGCTAACTTCTACCATCTCTCCCTCGACCTTGAATTGGCAAGAAACTGTACCAAGTTTGCTACCCTTATTACTGAATAATAAGCTTATGAACTGGCAGGAGATACTTTTTTGCTTAGATTTTCTCTTTTCTGCTGACTTTCAGATTCTTTCATGCTTTGTTTAGGGAGCAGTGGGTGATGGTTGGCCCTGTCATTCTACAGCAGACACAGGCAAGTTACAGTGGCAGTGAAAAAAGTGACTTACAGCCATTTTTCAGCATCCCTACGATCATGTGACCAAAATTCAGATACTTGCCAACTGACTCATATTTATGACAGTTGCAGGGGTCATGTGATCCTCTTTTGCGATCTTCTGACAAGCAACGTCAATGGGGAAGCCAGGTTCACTTAACTGTGTTACCGACTTAACAACTGCAGTGGTTTATTTAATAACTCTGGCAAGAAAGGTTGCAAAATGGGACAAAACTCACTGAGCAACTGTACTGTGGAAACTTTGGGCTCAGTTGTGCTCATAAGTCGAGGACTACCTGTATAATTGTTGTAGCCCACCCTAGAAACTATGTTCCCTTAAGTTGTGATTCTCAGACGCCATATCCATGAGTTCATCCTAAATGCTCTTCTAGGAAATTTGCCTCTAACTGAATGGATGGAGACATATAATAGATTTTAGACACCTTGCAGCTGTCATTGATGCTGTGATTTAATAGGGAAAAGATGAGTGCAGGTAAAGACACCTTAAGCCTGTGTCACTAATGATAATGACTGGTGATAAATTGAAAGCAGCCTTATAGAGTCACAGCAGAAAAAACAATGTTGTAAGGTGTGCTTGTGCCATGGTTGGGTACAAGTAAATAAAAACCTCTTGTGCTTTTTCAGTATTGATTACCGCTTGGTTTATGTTACACTGAAACCAATTTGGAAAAATATAAACTTTTTTTCCTTTCAATGCATTCCTCTTTCCATCATGCCTGTATGTTTGGAAACTACTTTCCAAAAATTATCTCCTATTTTGGAGCTCCTTTGTATTCCATAGCTTCTGCAAACTTTAATATTGGTCAAATGTAAATGTAAAAAACAAATTTATTTCAATATAGTAGATAAATAGTTGCATTATGCACATCTTAAATGTGAATCAGAATCCCCAGTTTAATTCTTCACTTGGCATGCAAGTTCCAAGAACTGAAGGTCTAACTTTGATTTTGACTTGTTGGATAACAGTTAAAAGTGCATTGTTGGGAAGGGTGGTTTACTGAAATATTTTGCTGAATGTGGATATTGTATCTGGCAACACAATTTAGGATGCAATACATGCAACTTTTGTTAATTTTCCTAACATTTGAGTCCATTGATGCTTACTTCAAAATAGATACATTATATTACTCTATTAATTTAAAGTGCATAGTCTTTGAAATTTAAAAATATTCATATTTGTTTCTACTTGCTCTTGAAAGATGGCCTGTATGATCTTGTCAAGAAATAATATTTGCTTTTTGCTTTGCACATGTTTCCCAACAGGAAAGCAAAACTTTTTGCCATTAGTAGGACAAGTGTATAAGTAAGAATAATTACTTCTATTACTCTGCAATTTACGAGTGAGGAAAGAACATGTTATTATAATTAGTTGATTTTCTGAAGTCATCTAATTTTTGAATTCAGTATAATCCACTTCGGTGATGGGTGGTGATTTAGAAATTAGAGATTAGGTGTATTGATAGAAAATTGGGCTGAATTAGAATCAAATATTTATAAACACCAGGTGCTCTTAATGTAAGGGAAATATGCTCATGTGAAGACATTCACTAAATCATTGGGGCCACATCTAATTAGGAACTGCATGATAACCAAAACATAGATTTGATGGTCTTTTAGCTGATCCAGCAAGCTTTTATGTTTTTAGAATACCTGTACTGTAATGCATGAAGTGAGAACAAGTTGGCAGTTAGGAAAATGTATTTGATGTGAACTGCATGACAATTAGCAATTCAGTGCCAACAAACAAAATGTTAAAAAGATACGATATTTATGTAGCTACTTACCAAGCACATCCAAATTATATTAAAGTAACCAAAATATCTTTACAATCCTCAAGGCATGTGACAACTTTTAAGCACCCCTAATGTTTGGAAATTGAAAGTTGAAAAATTGGACACACCCTAGCACTGCTTTAATCTCGGTTGCTTTCAGATGCAGAAGTGGTTAAAAAAAAATCTAACCAGTGAAACAATGTCCCCAGATCAATTAAAAACATTTTAAAAAATTATTTTGCCATATGAAAGATTTTGTTCCATTTTAATTTTTAACACAGAAATCAAGGCTTACTTTTGGTTAAAAAGCCTTGCCTAAAAGTATTAAATATATGATTACTTGTTAGCGGCCTGACATTGCTTTAGTGAAACAGATTTAATGCTGAATGGATAAATCTCATCCAGTGTTTGGATCAAGTCACCTCTAGTTCTTTTAGTCTTATTCATTTATCACTGTTGAGATTTATATCCCAGATGTAAAATTGTAGTTGGCTAACTGGTTTACAGAAATAGGTTTTCCAAATCATAAAAATCAGTGATGGCAATAAGCTGTAATTAAACCTGTGACATACCTTAGTTAAAAGTGGAACAGAAGATTTTGGTGGCTTGTCTCTGCTTGGGGATCATTTGCATGACACTGAATTTTAGTTTTACATGTGCAGGCAGGGTCAATGGCATTATTTGCACACCAGACTAAGCATTCTGAATAGTCAGGAAGAATTGTTCCAGAGTTTCTTCTTTTTTGTTAACCATTGCATAACTTGCTAAGATTTTGGAACTGTGCTTAAACTAAATTCAGTAAAACTAAGAAGCCAAGTTTTGAAATGGCTTATTTTAAATTAATTGCAACTGATATTATGTCACTCATATGTAATAGTTAATCCCAGTGCAGGCACTTCTTAGTTTCTCTTTATAGTCCTAAAAGGAGAATGAGGCAGGTGTTAACCTGATATTCACAGCAACGTTTGCCGGCTTTCACAAATCGCAATAAACCAAGTCAGGATGAAAGAAGACTTTAAATAAAGTTCTGTAAAGCTGAATAAGTTACATGTAGGAGATAAGCCTTTGTGATAGTTTACTCTAACAAATGCATGTGGTTAGATTTTGTGGTGTCATGTGCTTTTGCAGAATTCATTTGTTTGAAGTAAAAACCATTATACTGGCATTTTCTGAAAGTGAATATGATCGAAGTGCCTGGGAGAGGATCAGCCATCCTTGACTTAAACTACAGGTAGTCCTTGACTTGCAACCATTCGTTTAGTGACCATTCAAAGTTACAGGGAAAACAGTGACTTACGATAGTTTTTCACACTTATGACTGTTGCAGCATCCCCATGGTCACATGACCAAAATTCAGTGAGTGACTCCTATTTATGACAGTTGCAGTGTCCTGGGATCACGTGATCATCTTTTGCGACCTTCGGACCAGCAAAGTCAATGGGGAAGCCAGATTCACTTAACTGTGTTGCTAACTTAACAACTGCAGTGATTCACTTAATGTAAATCTGTGGCAAGAAAGGTAAAATGGGGCAAAATTCACTTAGCAACAGAAATTTGGAGTTCAGTTTGAGGTCATAAGTAAAGGACTGTCTGTAGTAGAAACATTAAGGAAATGTGACCGTGTAATGCTGGAATTCTGATAATACTAGGAGACATTAAAAGGGAGCAGTGTCAGTTGCAAATTTTGAACTTCAAGAAAACTATCTTAATAAAGTGATGAATAGGACTCTCTGGTGGGAGAAGCTAACGTGTAAAGTACCCATGGTATGCGAGTGAGGGAGAACGTATAACATTTCTGGTAACACGCCAGGCCTCGGGACCCTCTGGAAGTTGTGCAAGAAGACTCTGCTCTCATGCAGCCTCTGGAGCAGGGGTGTCAAACTGAATTTCATTGAGAGCCGCATCAGAGTTGTATTTGACCTGGGGTGGAGGCAGTGTGGGCGTGGCTAGCTCGACGTCACTTGTGTTGAGGATTGCCAAATGCTCACTTATCAAATCCCTCCCTCCTCTCTTCCCTTCTCCTTCCCTTCCCTCCTTCCTTCCTTCCTTCCTCCTCCTTCCTTCCTTCCTTCCTTCCTCCTTCCTCCCTCCTTTCCTTCCTTTCCTTCCTTCCTTTTCCTTCCCCTATCTTCCTTCCTTCCTTCCTTCCTTTTTCCTTCCTTCTTTTCCTTCTTTTTCCTTTTCCTTCTTTGTCTTTCCTCCCTTTCTTGTCCCTTCTTGGGATGCTCAAATGCAAAAGGGGAAACATCTCCTTTTGTTTTGGTTTGTTTTGCTAGCCCTCTGCCAGCGAAAATAGAGCCCGGGGAGGGGGGCTTCGTGCGCCCCTCTCCAGGCCCCATTTTCAGTGGCAGAGGCACCATGGGTCGGTCCTTTGCTGTTTCCAGGGCAGCCCTCCGGGCCAGATCTAAGCACCTTGACTTTGACACCCCTGCTCTGGAGCCTCCAAAAAGGATGAGGGAATAGGGTAAGCTTTCCTTCTCTTTTTGGAGGCTGAAAGGCCACGCAAGAGCCTTCTCCAAAGTTTCCAGGCCTCATGTGACCCAGAGCTGACTCAAACATACATTTTTTTTCTGACAGGAAAAGGCAAATTGAAAAATATTTACAGTTATACAAGCTTTTGTTTATTTAATAATAAATTTAAATTATTTATTTTCTTCTTATGAATTGCTTCTCTTTTCTCTGGAAATTTGTGTATGCAAGACAGACATCCCAGCAGAGTCAAATGAAATACTTTCTAAAAAATTTGACACACTAAGCTCAAAAGATTCCCCATCTGCAGACCACAGGTTGAGAACCACTTCCCTACAGCAAGGAAGTTGAATTCTAGTAGTCCTTGTGATGTGTGTTTCCTGACTTGGCTTCAGAGGGCTGACAAAATGCATATAAAATAATAAAACTGGAAGGGACCTTGGAGGTCTTCTAGTCCAACCCCCTGCTTAAGGCAGGAGTCCTTATACCAGTGGTGGCTAACTTTTTGGGGCTCCTGTGCCGAAAATTTCGTGCTCGCTCACATACCAGCAACCCAGAAGACAATGTGCGCACCCCCCCTGAGCATGTGTGCACGATCCCCCCACTGCCCCCTTACCTGCACTGCGCATGCGCGTGCCTCCCAGCTGATTTTTGGGCCTTTTTCAGCCTCCCAGAGGCTCAAGGGAAGCCTCTGCAGCCTTTGAAGGCCGAAAAATGGGCCTGTTTTGTCACTTCGGGTATTTCTGGAAATACAGGAAGTGATGAAATGGACCTATTTTTCCACCTCCAAAGGCTGCACAGGCTTCCCTCGAGCCTCTGGGAGGCCGAAAAAGGCCCAAAAATCAGCTGGGAGGCGCGCGCATGCGCAGTGAGGTAAGTTTGCCTGGGGCTTGTGTGCCCCACACAAATGGCTCTGCGTGCTACCTGTGGCATGTGTGCCATAGGTTCGGCATCATGGCCTTATACCATCCTTTCCCAACAACCTGTCAAATGGTCGTCCGATGTACTTTTTGAAAACCTCCAATGATGGAACACCCACAACTCTGGGAGACGAGCTATTCCACTGATTCATCATTCTCCCTGCAGAAAATTCTCCCTGTCCGAAAAATTTTCCTTATTTGTAGGTTGGAACTCTCTCTTAACAAGCTTCCACGCATTACTTCTTGTTCTGCCCTCTGGTGCTTTAGAGTATAAGTCGATCCCTTCTTCTCTATGACAGGCTAAATATTCTTCCTGCCCCCAACAGATGTTCTTCTGGCCTCTCCTTCTGGCACATGCTCCGAATCTTTGTCGATCCCTTTTTTGGCTGTACTTGTGTACCTTAGCCAGTTATCTTTTGGGTGAGGCCTCTGATTGCCTCACGATCTATTGTTGGGAAAAGATTTAGTCTCCATGGAACCTTTATCTTCTTGAAAAAGATATGGGTGTGCTTGTGAGTAGGAGAACCACGATGCTATTTTGAAACATTTTATAGGGCACACAGGGTTAGGTAAGGTGGAGGTGAGCAGATTGTAAGGAATGAATCCACGGGGAAATTAAAAGAAGATGGGTAATGACAATCACACTAAATGTTGCAGTCGATACTACCCAAAGGTGCTGTTTTGGGAGGCAGTTGGACTTTCTTGTTTTTTTTCTTTTAAAGGCGTTTTGCTTCTTTCTCATCCAAGAAGTTTCTTCAGCTCTGACAGGATGATGGGGAATGGAAGGATTTATATTACAGCTGGTCATTTGCATCCTTTTAGAGGGCGAGGTTTATCTGTGTCCTCAGGATCACGTGAGCGGTGTTCCTGGTTGTGTAGTCTGCAATTTTCCCTCTGGAAATCCATTCCTACTCCCACACCATTCCAGGGGTGTTCGTCCCAAATTGCATAGCTAAAAGTCTGTAGAGATTCTCAGTCACCCAGGTCATGGTTGTCCCAAAGGGGCTTTTTCAGGAGGCAACTGGACTTTCTCGGTTTTTTCTTTTGAAGATGTTTTGCTTCTCATCCAAGAAGCTTCTTCAGCCCCGACAAGATAGTGGGGGGATGGAAGGATTTATATTGTTGATACTACAAATGAATGGGTTGATCAGCTTTTGACTTGCCACTAGCTGTGCCCGATTTCTGAAAACGTTGTCGTTCTGTAATTCTGCTGATGGCTAGCATGAATAGATACTGAATGTCAGCTCTACAGTTAGCCTATCACACAACAATAAAGAATCATTTCAATATATTTATTTTGTATACAAATTACAAGTAGTTCTCAACTTACAACAGTTCGTTTAGGGACTGAAGTTACAACAGCCCTAAAAAAAATGACTTAGGACGTTTTTTTCACACTTACGGCCATTGTGGCATTCCCCTGATCATGTGATCAAAATTCAGACACTATTTAGAACAGTTGCAGTGTCCCGAGGTCATGTGATCACCTTTTGCGATCTTCGGACAAGCAAAGTCAATGGGGAAACCAGATTCATTTAACAGCCATGTTAACTAGCGTAACTGCAGTGATTTATTTAAGAACTCTGGCAAGAAAGATTGTAAAATGGGGCAACACTCACTTAACAACTATCTCACTCAGCAGCAGAAATGTTGGGCTCAATTATGGTCGTACATTGAGGACTCCCTCTAATAAAATCAAAACATTTACATAATGCCGCTTAATAAATAAATAGTCATCATTAAAAGCACAGGGCCGGTTTATCTGCAGAGCACTTTTTATTAAGGATGTCTTCCCTTCCTACCAGGTCAGATGGGATGCGTATGCTTCTAGTCCCTTCCTCTAAATATTGCCATCTGATGGGAGCTAGGAAGCAAGGCCTTTTCTGTAGTAGCACCTGCCTTATGGAACACTCTGCCCTCTAAAATTTGGTGGGCATCTACCCCCCTAGTCTTCCATAAAGCCTTGAAGACCTGGCTTTCCCCCCAAGTGCTTGGGATGAGATTGATGACTGTATGTCAGAAGCTTGACTTGGTGCCAGGATTTTGTTTTTAATCAGGTTTTAATGTTGTTTTAATTTTTGATTAGGAGCCACCCAGAGTTTGTTATAAGATGGCAGATATAGAAATACTTTAAATAAATAATAGAAACATTCCTACTAATGAACCAATTGTGCAAAAGAATTTTGGATTGTTATTAAAAACATGCATGTATGAGAATGCAAAAAGCCCATTATAGAGGCTTTTATTGATTGTTTCATACAATTTAGAAGCCGCCCATTCCCAAATGACTCTGGGCCACTTAGACTTTTTAAAAGCAAGAAACATAAAGGAACAGATCATCACTCAGAAGAAGAACCATACAGAAAGCAATAAAACTGACAGAAGTTTGACAACCCACCCTATTCCAGGGCCTGGGATAAATGTATTTATATTTTATGTATTTATTTTTATCCCATCTTTTTATTACTATTTTTTTACAAACATCCCACCTGCTTTCTAATTTCCTCACAACAACAATCCTGTGGTGTGAGTTGGGCTGAGAGTAATTTGTCCAAGGTCCTTTCACGACTAAGAAGGGACTTGAACTCATGGTCTGCTGCTTTCTAGCCTGGTGCCTTTCAAAGTTTTTCTGAAAATCAAGGTGAGAGCCATATAGATCACTGGGAAGATATCATACCTTTGAGCAAATCCAGAAAAGACACATAGGTAATCCTCAGCTTACAACTAGTTACCTAGGGACCATGATGACTCCCTTGGGCGCTTCCCCAGATACCTCTCCAGATGTCAGCTTGGAAGATGAACTGGTTTGGGGCACATCAGGAGGGGTATTGGTCAATGGCTCTGAGCAGCCATGTGAGAGAGATTTGGCTGAAGTACAGCTGCATCAGGACAGCCCTGAGGCTTCAAGTGGGGAAAGCATGCAGCTGCAGATGGTTAGTGATGAGGAAGAGGAACTGCCTTCTGTACTGATCCAAGAACATGTAGGGAAAAGGCAGGAGCAGCAAAGGTCAGCAAGATTACTCGTGAGGAGGCAGCATTGTCTGTACCAAAAATTGACTATTTAGCATAGTAGACAGATGGAAATGATGCTGGGAACAATGTGTTTGTTTTCTTGTTCTTGCCTTGAACTTCAGATTGTGTCTCTTCAGCTGTTTTGCCTGTGGATTTGCCTTTGCCCTGGAACTTGCCTTTGCCTTGGGAACTTGCTTTTGCCTGGTGACTGCACTTGCCTTTGCCTTGAGGACTGGTGTTGGCTTCATTTGAGTAGCCTGTGGAACTCATTGGGGTTGAATTTGTGCCAGCACAGGGAATTGCTGGGGAATACCAATTCAGGCTCAGAAGCCTTAATAAAGACTCCTTACACCTGAGATGTGTGTGTGTGTGTGTGTGGGATAGCACATGGACTCCCAAAAGGTATTGAAGACCTAATTCTGAAATTGTGATGGCCCCCTGCAGTCCTGTTACCTGCATTTATGGCTATTTGCAACATCCCATGGTCATGTGACTGACCTGTGACATTTTTTACAGAAAGCCAACATTTACTTCCTCTTTTTGATTTTGATTTTATGCCCCTATTTATACAACCAAGGATTGTATTAGCTCTTTTGACTGCTGCCCACACTGCTGGCTCATATTTAAGTGATATTTTAGCCAGCCTATTCCATGATGAGCTTTATGCACCTTGAATTGCACCAAAAAGCCAACTGGCAAGCATTGGAGTTTGCACAACACTATGGTCACATGGATGTAGCAAAGCATTCCTTTTACTGCATATACTGTGGTTCATATACTCTATTATTCTGCAAATAGAATCATTAGAAATATCTCACTTGTTTTCTGATGTAACAAAAATAATATTTGATAGCTAAACTAACATTATGGTCACAAGTTCCACTTTTTTTTACAACCTGATTGTGCTCAAGGTTAACCTTTTAAAATATCCTAGCTGTTTTTTATGTTTCAATACGTCATTTTCCTATGTTTTAACATTACAGGTATCCTCGGCTTACGGCCACAAATGAGCCCAAAATGTATGTTGCTAAGTGAGAAATTTGTTAAGTGAGTTTTGCCTCATTTTACGACTTTTCTTGCCACGTTTGTGAAGTGAATCACTGCACTTGTTAAATTAGTAACACCGTTGTTGAATGAATCTGGCTCTCCCATTGACTTGGCTTGCCAGAAGGTCACAAAAGGGGATCACATGTCCCTGGGATACTGCAACCATCATAAATATGAACCAGTTGTCAAGCATCCAAATGTATGTCACGTGACCATAGGGGTGCTGCAATGGTCATAAGTGTGAAAAAAGGTCATAAGCCACCTGTTTCAATGCTATTGTAACTTCGAATGGTCACTAAATGAACTGTTGTAAGTCGAGGACTAACTGTATTAAATTCCCAGAGCAGTAGTCTAAAAACTGATCTCTCTCTTTCGATGACTCAGGTGGAAGAACAGAATTTGCTAAGTTTTAATTCCTCAATTTTGTGAAGTTGTCTTTTTAAATTCCTTACTTTGAGAAGGCTGATTTAGACAAAACCTGGCAAAGAGATGTCGCAAATCAAAGTAGTCTGTGCGCTGAAATTGCTTAATTTATTTTATGAAGTTGCCCAATGTAATTACATTGTAGAAATTTCATATGTACTAATTACATTGGGTAACTGTATGAAACAAATTAGGGCTAGGTCTTTGAGATAACCCAGATATAAATAAAGAACATTACTTATTTTTATTTTTCTTCCTCTCTCTACAGGACATCTGGAACTATTTTGCTTTCATTGAAAACGTGTTCACATCAATAACAACTATGCATTAATGAGATACTGAAGGGAGAGAAAAACCAACTAAAAGAATGAATAGTGAAGAGGAATTTTATGATGCTGTCACAGGTAAGTTAACACAGTATGAGGTCTAAATTTATAAGAAACCAGGATCCTGTGTTTCTGTCTTATGGGGCAGCTGAGAAGGCAGCTGGCTTAGGGCCCACAACACCTGCTGGATTCCCCCCTTGTCTATTCCTTATGCCTTCAAACTTTTTTCTTTCAACAAAACAAACCTCTCTGATCGCACAAGGCAGAGGTCTCCAAACTTGGCAACTTTAAGACTGGTGGACTTCAACTCCCAGAATTCAGCTGGCTGGAGAATTCTGGGAATTGAAGTCTACAAGTTTTAAAGTTGCCAAGTTTGGGGATCCCTGGCATAAGGCCTTGATAGGAGCCTAGTGGAGGAGCAGAACCACCATGATCTCATCACCGTACCTCCTGCTTCTGAGTCAACCACTGCTTTAGCAGCAGCCCTAGTGGAAGAAGAGCCCTTGGAGGTCCTAGTAGCCTGCTGTCCTCTCTCTATTGCTCTTCCTGCTAGTGAAGGAACCCAGAATAAATGAGGTGCTCAGGGGTACCAGTTTATCAAGCGCAAAAAAAAAACCAGGGTCACATGTGAAGGTCCAATTTAATTGATTTCTTGCTAAACAGAATCTTCTCAACTGATGGTTAGTACCTGCTTGGAGTCAGATAGGAATCTACGGAATTCAAGGGGGACTTGTGGCTACGTAGGAATTCTAGGCTGATTCCTCTTTTAACTCCACCCTCCAGATTCTGCCACTCCTTTTCTTACAGTGCTTTGATTATTCCCATGTTTGTCTGAAATGGTACTGGGTCTTCTGCTTGAGGAAATCTCCAGGTCTCTCCCAACTGTTATTCTGCTTGTTTTTCAAATTGTTAGGCAATTATTTTTGCTTAGGAAATTTCCTTCCTTCCTTCCTTCCTTCCTTCCTTCCTTCCTTCCTTCCTTCCTTCCAATGAAAAAGGAGATAAAAGCAAATTCTCTGTACCTCATGGCACTCATTCTTAAATACCTCAACTTAGTAGCCTAAACTCTAATCATATGTTAACTTTGTAACCTTGCCCCTCCCAGGCTGTTTCACACATTACTAGTTTTCTATACGGATAAAAATATTGTTTTGTAAATGAGGTTCAATTATAATACAGTTAATTCTCTCTCCCTCCTTCTCCCTCCCTTTCTTGAAATCTATTGCATGTCAGATTATGAAGATGAGTGTTCTTGTTGCTTTCTCACATGCTCTAAAAACATGCTCCTGTGCTCCTGTGCTGATAAAAATAAACCAGAAAAGATGCACTGAAAACAAAAGAATGCATTCTTAGTAATACCCACAGCCCAGCATATTTGATGGTCATCCAGAGCCTTGCCATTTTATTTTAGAAAAGCAACATGCAAACATGAGGAATTAATTGGCTCCTTTGGCTTCTTAAAGCTTATATCTTACAAGAAGGCATAACCAGACAGCCCTTGTCTTGTTACCACATTGAAAACTAGAGTCTAATGGTAGTTAAATAGCTATGATGGTGATCAGGGGAAAAGGCAAAAGGCATATTTCGGTTTGAGATAAATGGTCTCAGAGCTTTGTGAGGGATAAAGGGGAAAACAAAAACTAGAAAAACAGGTGACTGCCGTTTTCAAAACTAATAGGGAATATTAGACCGGTTTGGGAGAGTCAATACACTGGTTACTCTAGATTTTTTTTTCTTTGTTTCTCAAAACATATTTTCACCCTCATTGAGGCCATGCTAGTACAAACATAGGAGAAAATAGCATTAAGTTGCAACACATTAAAAAAAAAACTATTCCAGAAAAATCTGCAATTAAACTTGTTGAGTTAGCTTCTTTATAAATAGAGACGGTCTTGTTTTAATTACAGAAGAGAATGAAACTGGCATCTGCTGTCTGAAGTGGTTTAAAACCCAGGAATAGATTTTGCCACCCTGATAAACTGGTAAAGAGCTGGCTTTTTATGACACAGCACCTCGGTTTAATTTCTTCTGGCCGTTGTTGATAGTATCTCCCTTTCTGTAGATATTGCATCGACTGAAAGTAAAAACAAATTTTGCACTACTGAAATAGCCGGGCGTAATAATAATAACATTGACTTATGTTATTGTCTAAAAAATGAAATGTGTCAGTGGTGTTCTTGACTCTTTGTGGAAACTGTACAATGTGTCAGGATATCCAAATCTTGACACACTCTGTTGGCATTATAACATCCTCCATGCCAAGGACTCTGTGGAAACTCCTCATGATGCTGCTGCTGCTGCGTCAAGGCTGCTTTCAAAATGACATATTTAACTCGGAGGCATTAATGAAAGAATCCTTCCTTGCTGCATTGCATCTCTTAATAATTGGCTGGGCGGTGTAAACAGGGCAGGGAGGGTTGCCTGCTTGCTTAGAGAACAATTCCTGTGCTTGAGTTTCTAGGTGGAGATTTTTTTTCCCTCTTCCTCCCGGATTGCTGATCTCAAACTGTGAGCTTTGCTTTGCTAAGAGGTTGGACCTTTCACTGAGGAATTCTTGATAGACAATTGACATTCAGGTTGAAAAACTTTTCTCTTGCGAGAGCAAGCAATCAGCTTTATTTTCTATTTGCAGTGTTGATGGTGGTTTTTTGCCCCAGAGAGAGGAAGGGAGGGAGGGAGGGAGGGAGAAACAGAGAGAGAGAGAGTGTGTGTGTGTACAGGTAGTCCCTGACTTGCGACCACAACTGAGCCCAAAACTTCTGTTGCTAAGTGAAACATTTGTTAAGTGAATTTTTGCCCCATTTTATGACTTTTGATCACCGTTGTTAGGTGAATCACTGCAGTTGTTAAGTTAGTAACAGGTTTGTTAAGTGAATCTGGCTGCCCAATTGACTTTGCTTGTAAGAAGGTTGCAAAAGGAGATTACAGGACCCCAGGACACTGCAACTGTCAGAAATATCAATGTCAAGTGTCTGGTTTTTGATCATGTGACTCTGGGGTTGCTGCAACATTTGTATGAAAAATGGTCACAAGTCACTTTTTTCAGTGCCGTTGTAACTTTGAACAGTCAGTAAATGAACTGTTGAAAGCTGTGGAAATGCTTCCTAAAGCCGGAAACGACTAACACGTATGTGCAAGGGGAACCTTTACCTTTAAGCCGTGGACTCTGTGTGTATGTGTATATACATAACACACACACACACACACACGCTTGGTGTAGAAGTGGTTCTTTGAAGTGATTCTTGCTCTATTCTATTTGATCATCAACATTTCTTTTGCTGTTTATGGACCTCAGTTTATAATAATTCTAAGAGTACTACTGTGAGAATCCAATATAAACTGATAATTTCTTCTCTTCCTAAATAGACTTCTGAGTACCTAAAAGTTGAAAAATTGAATTTTCTAGTGGTTTAACAATATAATAGTTTCCAACTTCTCTAATAAATGCTGCAATGCAAAATGCTCTCATGTGTCACTTTTCTTATTGCTGAATTCCATAATTCATTCTGAGTTGTTGCTTAGTAATAACATGGTATTAGTAATAACAAGGTCTTATAGAAAACATAGCTATACTCCGGGATTCAGAACCACTAGATCTGGAAGTGACCAACAACTAACATGGTTTCGAAGAGTCAGCTTGAATAATTCATGAATGCTATTAGTTTAGATAACTGCATCTCCAGTACCATAAAAACACGATTCTTTAAATATCAAACGTGGAGTGAATAAATGGAAGAAACTCATATAACCCATATTTGTGACCTTTCTGAATGTTTCTGTCCAACCGTAGAGTGCTACTCTAGGTTGGCTCTTATCTTCTCAAGTGTTTGTGAAAAACATGTTTATGTATAACATATGGAAACTAATGATTAGGTCAAAGAACTGGCCATGTTTTTCTTGGGTCGCAGTTGATAGGGCTTGGTGAATTACATTCTACTAAGCACATTAATTTGTAAGAAATGTATTGATGTGTTTGTTTATTTGGCTTTGAACTACCATAGAGATTACTAAAAGTATATGTAATTGCAAGTTATTAGTATTAGTGTCTAGTGTGTGGGTAAGTTATATGTTTTTTGCCTTAAATATGTTCAACTGTAAGGGTCAACTTTCCAGAAGAATTTGGACAAACTGAAAAAAACTTTGGATTCTGATGTTGTTTAAATTAAAGACCATATCTTCAAATACAATAGGCTATGATTTTTAATGTTACAGATACTGCACTATAAGTCTTTTCTCGTGTGCCTTGTACTTTCCTCAATGTCAGAAGAGCATGGACTATTTGTTTAACATTATCTTTAACCGTTTATTGTTATAGCACATATATTTTATAATTTATGACATACATAGCCTTTAGAGAAACAGATCTTTTCCCCCCCTAGTTCTGTGTAGCTGCTTTGTTAGTTACCGTACTCTAAAATATTTGTGATTAAAAATAAAAATCCATCACCTTGCCCCTTGGCTTTTATGTGGCATTTAAATATAAGTTACTTCATTTCAAAGGGTAGTCTCATTCCTTTTATAATGTACTATGATGACTCAGGCTGGCTCACCTTCCTGAACCACTTGGAGGTGGAGCTTAGTCAAATGAGGTCTGCTGTTACTTTTCAGGATGTGGAAGAAGAAGAAGACTTCTAAAAACAAGCTTGCTCGTAAGTCACCATTTCTCATGTTGTTTTTAATACCAAAGACATTGTTCTTACAATCTACCGAAGCACATTCAACTCAATTCTGAGTGGATTATGCTGTGGAGGGTTTGCTGTTTAAGGAGTTAAAAGGAATGCTATTGTTGCTATGGTTGATAAACATCTCAAGAAATCGTTTGAGTTCTTGCATGTTGCCACTCCAACCTTTGGTGGCCATGAAAGCCAAACCTAACCTTGATTGTACACTTTTTTGTTTACGGTTAGAACAGAGAACAGCAATACTGTATTATTTTGATTCAGCTCTTTGAGATGTCATCAGTTGTCTTTACTTTTAAAATGATAAGAAACTAGATAGAGCATCCAATCATGGGTTCTCCAGCATAATGTTTGTTTTATACGTGCAAGGGACATATGTGAGTGAGAAGAAGTTGGTTGGTTTTTTTGGGGAACTGTCAGTGCTTTTTGTTAATTTGTGAACTTTAATTTGGTTTCTTCCTTGTTAAGCTCTATAATTAGCTTTAGGAATACAAATATCCAGACCATCTATAATTACGTTTAGCAATTTTATATGCAAATTAACCTTTGAAAATTTATCTCTGTGGCTATTAATTTAAAAAAATAGTATTGTTGGTTGTATGGAAGTTTGAGGTAACTTAAGTTGATGTTGTTTAAAAGAGAGGCTAACAAAGTTTAAAAAATTTAAAAAACACTTGCCAAAGTATTTACATTTTAAGGTCCACACACACTTGGTCTAACTTTTTGGTATGAAGAAAAAGATAAAACTCTTTGAATGTTTGGGGGCCTTACAACCCTCCTTCTGAATTTTATTATGTTTGCTGAAAATTGATGCCTATAGTTTCCTACGGTTTTGAGGAGAGAAATACAGAAGTGATATATTTCAAGCCATACTATAGACACAATTCTAAAAACATCCTCCCATGTATCTGGAAAATCCCAGCCCTGTCTAGTTTGGTGGTGCCCTACTCCTTGAATCCCTTGGCCTGAGGACATTGAGAAATTGCCCACCATGAAGTCTGTGTTATATAAATAATGCTAAGTAGATTAGGTAATGAAGTGACATCACTTATTTAGTTTTCAAGCTTCAACAAGACTTATAGAGGACTGATGTGACTACTCTTTCAGTTCTCTTATTGAAACAGTTGCTGGAAATAGGGCTATACACCTTTAGACAGTCCATGATATGGGACTTTCTCAAGGTTATTAGAAAGTCTTCCAGTCCTTCAGATCCTTTCCTGGTATGAGACTCCATGCGTGCAATATAAAATGTGCTGTAGGGTCTTTGGTGGTCTCTGAGTAGAGTGGTTTTAATGCATTTCATTGGTAATGAAACATAATACATCAAGCTCAGAGAACACCAAGGACCCCATAGTTCATGAGAATGTCTGAGCTACAGACATTCTCATCTATCAATGTGCTGGAGAGATGTTTTTGCTCCATATCAGTAGTACACTACCAGTTTGTGTTTCCATACCCCCAAAGACGTACGTTATATTCATAATTCTTTAAAAAAAATTGAATAATGTTTTGTTTGATTTGGATACCCATATGGTGCACGGTACAATAGCAACATTTTCAAATGCCTTCCATGTATTTCCCACGTACGTTAGAAGCAGCTCTTTTAACACCTATACAGGCTCCCATGAATGCCATTATTATTACAATACCAAAATTAAGTATTGGGATCCCTTGGGATCTGATTATCATTAGATAATTGCAGTTACAGGAATGTTCTGATGTATTAATTAATGTATGACATCATCCTTTACATTGCCATGGGGAATAATAGTAAAACAGGATTTCACCACCTATTACTCTTTTTTCAGTGCTGATGCTTCAGTTAAATAAATCCTAATCCTTTACTTCTCACAGTCTGATTAATTGTTGATCAATAGATGGCAGGTATGAGGAAAACACAGTGGACTTATCCTAATGTAATTGGATTGCACCAAGGATATTCGTTCATACTGTGTTTCAACAGACAATAACTCTTTTTTCTTGCTTGTCCTTACTAACGTAGTTAGTGAATCTGTAAGAGACATTAGACCAAAAGCTTCTAGTTCACGTATTTCTAACAGTTTGTTCTGACTGTGCTGGGGCAGTGTTTAGAATGCAGTATTGCAAGCTAATTCTGCCTACAGTCTGGAGTTCGATCCTGACCGGCTCAAGGTTGACTCTCATTCCATCCTTCCAAGGTCAGTAAAATGAGGAGTCAGGTTGTTGGGGACAATATGCTATCATTGTAAATGCTTAGAGAAGGCTATAATACAGAGTGCTTATTCGTATTGTATTATAGTCTGCTTTGTTTTTCTAACATTCGAAGTATCTAAGCTTGTAAAATGTGTGATGCACATGTAATGGTCACTGCCTAAAATAGTCGGAATTTGTACGTGCCTGCATCTGATTCACATTGCATAGTATAATTCAATAAATCTGGAGGACTTCAAGTTGTGAAAAACTGACATTATTCACTACTGAAAAATAAGCAGTTTGAAGCGGAAACTAACGTTCTTGTTTGAGCATATTATAGAACAAACATGTGTCTGGTCATACATCTCATGAACGCCAGTTGTGATATTTCTATGGTATAGCAGGAACTGATCATGTCCTTATTAGATCCAGATATGGTACAGTATGTGGTAATATTTCTCCTGTATTGCATCAGAAATTCTTTAAACCAAAACACCCACTGGTTTTGTGCATAGATTGTGTCAGGAAGTCTGTATATGTGATAAACTTGTCCAATATTCATATTTGGTCATGGATCAGAACTAAGTGGGACATAGGGACATGGTTGGAATATTAGAATATACCATGAAAAGGTTCGAAGCAAGGGGAAGGCTTCCCTAAAAGGGAATTTTATCTATTTCTTTAACATCTTTGCCTGTTGCATTAAGTCTTAGAAGATTGCTGGTTATGTCTTCGAATGTACTTTTGTTCATAAGCGTCTGTGGAGATTCTCAGTCATCCAGGTCATGGTTGTCCCAGAGGTGATTTTTCAAGCATTAACTGGACTTTCTTGGTTTTTCTTTGAAGACGTTTCACTTCTCATCCAAAAAGATTCCTCTGCTTTGACTGAATGGGGAAGGATGGAAGGATTTATATTCCTCACCATCATAGCACTCCCTATGGGAATCATTGTGGCCAATTGGAGGTTTATCTGTGCCCTCAGGGTCCACTGAATAGTGCAAATCAGTGGGGAGCCTTCTTGGAACTGCTGAAAGGACTGTGTTGAAATAGGTGGTAGCATATCCCTCATCTTCTGTTGAGAGAGGATTGTTCCGTTTCTTTGACCCCTCTTTCAAACCAGTGGTCCTTTCTATTCAGAATGTGGACTTTGCCATCTTCAAAAGAGTGTCTTTTGCCTTTCAAATGCAGATGGACTGCTGAATCTTGTCCTGATGGGTTTGTTCTCCTATGTTGTGCCATGCGCTTGTGAAGGGGTTGTTTTGTTTCTCCAATGTACAGATCAGCACATGTGTCACTGTACTGCATTTTTGACCATAAGAGTGCACGGATAAGAGTCAGTAGAAAAATACACAGTACCAACTGATTGTATATACTTACCCATATGCCCTAGAATACTCTGAACCTCTTCAGATAGAGAAGAATGTGAAAGTCTTTGATAATATAAAACTCATTTAATGTGTCTTTGCTGAGTTTTAAAGCATGAGTCAGAAACAGCTCTTCCTTACCATGTACTCTGCAGATCGGCCTTTTTCAACGGCGGTCCCATGTGGGGTCACTAGAGGTTACACAAGAGATTGTAATGGGGAAAAGAACTCATAACACATCATTTTTTGGAACTTCATAACGGTAGTGCTTACAGTAGTGGGACTTCTTACGAGCAGCTCAGCTGCCAGACTGCTGTGTTGCTGTTGTGGTAAATGTTGCAAAACAAGATCAGAACTATTGCGAAATGTTCTTATTTTTAAAATCATTTTAGGCAGGAGGTCTCTGAGTCCTTGCACATGATTTTGTGGGTTCCTTGAAGGTCATGTGATGGATTGTGCCTCTGAAAGTGGAGGTGGTGTGATAGTGAAGAGTCAGTTTCCCAGGAAAGAGGTAGCACACTCCATGGAGCAGAGGCCTCCAAACTTGGCCTTAAGACTTGTGGACTTCAACTCTTAGAATTCTGGGAGTTGAAGTCCACAAGTCTTAAAGTTGCCAAGTTTTGGGACCCCTGCCATGGAGGATTGTGAGACAAGAAAAAACAGAGGCCAGAGCTGGATTGAAGATATAGGAAGAGCATTTGGATAGTATTTTTCCCCCAGGACATATTTGTTAGGGTTAGAGTAATCTATATATTACTCCATAGGTTTATAGAATACAGGTAGTCCTCAACATACAACTACAATTGAGCCCAACATTTCTGTTGTTAAGTGAGATATTTCTAAAGTGAGTTTTGCCCCATTGTAAGACATTTCTTTGCCACAGTTGTTTAAGTGAATCGCCATAGTTGTTAAGTTAGTAACCCAGTCGTTAAGTGAATCTGGCTTCCCTAATGACTTTGCTTGTCAGAAGATCGCAAAAGGTGATCCCATGACCCCGGGACACTGCAACCATCATAAATACGAACCAGTTGTCAGGCATCTTAATTTTTCATCACAGAACCATGGGGATGCTGCAAAGGTTTTAACTGTGGGAAATGGTCCTAAGTCACTTTTTTCAGTGCTGTTGTAACTTCGAACGGTTACTAAATGAACTGTTGTAAATCAAGATTGGACTACTGCAATGCGCTGTACATGGGGCTGCCCTTGAAGAGTACTCAGAGACTTCAGCTGGTGCAAAATGCGGCCGCGCGAGTGATTATGACAATGTCGGCTGGCGGGGCCGCGGGCGAGAGCCTTCTCTGTGGCAGCACCGTCCCTCTGGAATACGCTCCCTGCGGAGATTAGAACCATCCCCAATCTACTTGCTTTCCGCAAACACGTTAAGACCTGGCTTTGTCGGAGGGCATGGAATTGAGGCCTTTGTTCTTCCCTCTTGTATGTTTGGATGGTATGAATGAGTTTTTTTATTTTATATTGTATAGGCAACTGCTTTTATCTTGTTGTACGCTGCCTCGAGTTCCTCGATGGGGGAAGAGAGGCGGGATATAAATTTAATAAATAAATAAATGAATAAATAAAGGATTACCTGTAATCTGCAAGAGTGAATCTGTAGAGTAATAGAATAAACTATCATCTACATAGATTTAATTTGGTAAGATTCTGTTGATATGGTGTAAGCCGATAAAGCACTGAACGTTGGCTGGATTGTTCTACGTCATCCTTGGCCTGGGCCTGACAGGTAGAACGGCTACTCTAGATCAGGGGTGTCAAACTCAAGGCCCGGGGGCCAGATCCGGCCCACGGGATGCTTAGATCTGGCCCGCGGTGCCACCCTGGAAACAATGAAAGACTGGCCTGCGGTGCCTCTGCCAGCAAAAGCAGAGCTCAGGTGGGCTGCACACAGCCCTCTTGAGCTCTGTTTTCACTGGCAGAGGGTTACAGGAGGCCGTTGCAGCCGAAAACAGAGCTCAGGAGCCTGTTTTCTCTGGCAGAGGGCTTGGGCCACCACAGGTGCCCCTGACACGAGTGATGTCAAGCTGAACACGCCCACTCTAGCCACGCCCACTCTGGCCCTCTGAGTAAAATATAATCCTGATGCGGCCCTCAATGAAATGGAGTTTGATACCCCTGCTCTAGATGTATTACGATTTCAACTAGACATAGTTTCTGCACTGGCTAAAATCTCACTACATCCTGTCCAGAGTTAAAAAGACTGTTTTAAGTTGGTGACTGTCTGTCCTTCCATGCCCTTGCTAGATAGCCATACCTCATTCCTTTAATGAAAATGAATATTAAATGGACAACTTCTAATCTCTTTCCTTTTTAAAACTCTGTAAGCATCAACATATAATTCATAAGCTGTTAACCTGAGATAAATGGCCTCTGACTTTGTTTACTTCTTCCTTCTAAACTGATATTACCCACATGTCAGACTAAATTGAACCACCAGCCAGTTCCCTTACATATTAGTTTGCCTTTCAGGCTTTGGAAAATGAAATCGACATTTCTACTAGACAGCTTGTAATCCTAAAGTAAGAGGAACGTGGGTACGTAATCTAAAGTAAGAGGAACGTGTGGAAAACAATAGTAAGGACTGTGCCGACTTATTTACAGCGGTATATTTATTGTTTGTGTGCTGCCTTCAAGTCAATGTTGACTCTCGGTGACTGCCTGAAAAAGTCCCTACATTTTTTACCCCAGGACAATTGTGATGCTCTGGATGATTGTGACACGAGAAGCCAGTTTTGCAGGTAATCACGCATCAAGTCACGTACAGAATGTGCTGTCAGTGCAAAGTGCCAGCACATGGGCTGCTACATGCTGTATCAGCTGCAGCTTTCAGGTAGTCTTCAGAGGTAGTCCCACATAGCACAGAGCAGTAGTCTAGGTGTGTGATAATGAGTCTGTGGGCAAAAAATCTCTTAGCCACCATCTCCACCTGCTCAACTAGCAGCCACTTCAAAATGAGAAGTCTTTGAAGTCAGAGATCTGATCCTTCACAGAAGCGACACTGAGGCTTACACAGATTTCGTAGCTCAGAATTCTCTTTGAAAAATAATGACAGTTGCCATTACTATGATTCAAGCATCCTGTGTTCTGATGCACTGTGTTTCTTGGGGCAAAAAAGTGATCTCCCTGGACCATAGCTGTTTAGCCTAGAAAACAATTTATATAAAGGAAGCAGTTTGGTGTCGTACTTAACGTGCTTGACCTAGAAATCAGCAGACAGTTCTAGACATTCCTTAGGAATGAAAGCCAAGTGGGTGACTTTGGACCAATCACCAGGAGACTATGAGTTCTAGTCCCACCTTAGTCATGAAAGCTAACTGGATATCTTTGGACCAATCACCAGCAGAATATGAGTTTGAGTCCTGTCTTATGCATGAAAGCTGATTGGGTGACTTTGGGCCAGTCCCTCTTTCAGCCCAGCACACCTCAGAGGGTGGTTATTCTGGGGAGACAGTTTGCCACCTTTGGTTATATATAAAACAAAGGAGGGATAAAAATCTAATGTTAAAGAAAAAAAAAACCATACTTATACAACCACACTGTGGCTGTGCCACTTTTTACCTGAATACTTCTCCTTTTCCATAATTTTGTTCAGGTACTCCTCATGTTATGATCATTCATTAAGCAACTGTTTGAAGTTACGAATGGTACTTAATTACTCGATCCCTAAAGTTAATCATTGTTTCAGCATCCCCGCAATCGTGATGAAGATTTGGGCATTTGGCAGCTTCCTTTAACTTAACAACTGCAGGAGAGCTTCAACCCCCATCTCTGCCCTTTTGCTGCAGTGCACAGTGGCACTCCTCCGTGGCAGCTGTGGGGCTGAAGTAGAGGCCTTCAGCAATCTCAACTGGCCACCACTGTCCCCAGGCCTCTGCTTTAGCTATGGCATCACCACTGCCCAGAGTTGCTTCAAGCTCCATACCGTGGCCACTCTCCCAGGGTACCAGTGCAACCCACACCTCCCTGGACTCCACTCACTCTGCTGTCCTGTGCTCTGCTCAACCTACGGGCCTTGCCACCTTGTCCTGCCAGCCTGCAACCTTCTGCTTGCTGGCCTTCTGGACTGCCATCCTTCCAACTGACCATTGCTATCTCTTGCTGGCCACGCCACATCTTCCCAAGGCTGCTTGCACTACTCAAATAGCATGCGCTGTTCTCCAAATTGCTTTCCCTTGGCATGGCCTTCTCGTGAAAAGCCTGCCAGAGCTTTGCGAAGAACGGCTTGCTATTTGGGGAATGGTTCACACTTATTTGGAAAACAGGCTGGGAAATTCAAAGAGTACAAGTCCATGCATCTTAAAAGTTGACAAGTTTGGAAAAATCTGATATAAACTGTCTGACTGATTCTAGGAGCCTAACTTATCTAGATTAGATGGTCTACGTAAGCAGTCACCTAAAGGAGTAAGCATAATCAACACAAAAGAATGGAATGTATGGTTCTTCATATTGGAGTAGCACGGAAAATTCAATTTATGGCATTTACACTTGGAATTCATATGCATAGAAGTATTTCATGCTTGCTGCTTTCCATTACTGTATTATTTACAGGACAACCCCCAGGGTCCCGTAAATATGGTTCAATATGGTTCACTTTCTTTACACAGGCTTTGATTCCGATAATTCTTCAGGAGAATTTTCAGAAGCAGTTCACAAAGTTGATGTGGATGAGCACCAGAGTAACAGGACTGGAAAGCACAATGGCGATGGGCCAGTGCAAGAGAACGGAATCAAGAAACACAGGTACTTTCTTTGAAACTGACCAAGCAGGGCCTCACATTTAGTAAAACAATTGCTTTGGTTGGGAATTTTTACTAAGGAGACTGGATTTTTGAGAGTGAGCAGTGTGTAGACTTCATACCTGTATATGGAGAACTATTTTTATTTTGCTTTTTAATTCTCTTAATACTTAAAAATTATTAGAATGATACATAAACTACAATAAAATATAACGAGTGAAACAGAGGGCAATTCAGGATGGTTTTCCAACAGCAATGGTTGATTCATCGTCAAAATGGGAAGTGAGAATGCTACACTTTGAGAATCACGATCCACAAACAAATTGAAAAATACAGTGGTACCTCAGTACCCATTGGTAATTCGTTCCGGAGGACATGACGTATTCTAAAATTGACCAGCATTTAGAAAATCACAAGACTTACTGTGTGAACCGCTATTTTGGCTGGAAGAAATAGCGAGTCATGAGGCAGCCGACACCAGTAAGTTCTTCCTCACATATTGACTTCCAGGAGAAAGACGAGTGCCAGTTGAAGATTCCTGCTTCAAAGTATGTTGAATACCGAATTCGACAAGTTTTGAAGCAGTCAAGCGCTGAGATAGACTGTAAGATCTTCATCTTTGGTTGGATTAAATGAATAAAAGTATTGATTTTAATTGCTTAATTGTGTGAGGGTTTTTTTTTTCATTCCAGAATTATCTAAAACAGTGCCTGTCAATTTTGGCAACTGTAAGATTATTGACTCCAACTCCCAGAATTCTCCAGCCAGCCACGTTGGCTGGGGGATTCTGGGAGTTTGAATCCAGCCATCTTAAAGTTGCCAACCAAGGTTGAAAAACATTAATCTAAAAGAAAGTTTAATCTTAAAACTGAAATTTTATTTGGACTTCGTTGGAAGAGACATGTTAGATTTGTTCCCATTTAGTTTTCATTTCAAAAGTGAACTGATAGAAATCTAGTTCAGTTCATTAGGTGATTTTACCTTATTGTTAAAGGTTTGTTTTGTGTTTAAAAAAAACCTTACCCTTTTCTTGGAGATGAATCTCATCGTTCTCAATAGAGTTTGTACTAAATAATATTTACATTTTCAAATTTTAGAAATTGCTATCATTATGTTTAAAAGTGCACATAGGTTTGCACATGCCATATTCTTCGAGGCAGGATAATGCTCATATACATTGATAATATTGCAAAGATAAAGCCAAAAGTGTCGGAAGAATCAGATACTGAAAATATCCCAACAGGTGGTTTTATATTTGTACCTGTCACTTTAAAACTGTTCACCTGTACTAGGGGTCAGCAACCCATGGCTCTGGAGCCGCATGTGGCTCTTTCATCCCACTGCTTTGGCTCCTTGTTGCCAGTTGGCTCCACAATTGATAAGGCTTTCGGTTAGGAGAGGTAGAGAAAAAAGGATGCTGCGCTAGGAGGAGATTCTTGGGGGGCGGGAACGGACATCCAGTCGGCCCCAGAATTGAACAGGGGGCTTCCGGTTAGGACCTTTGTGGCTCTTTAAGTGTTTAAGGTTGCTGACCCCAGACCGGTACGATTGAAGAAATCTAGAAAACAGCTTTGTGTAGTGACCATTGCAGAATAATATTTAATGGAAAGTTAGGAGACCCTAGTATTAATATATTGATTTATTCTTCCTGCAGAACATCTTTACCTGCCCCAATGTTTACTAGGAGTGATTTCAGTGTCTGGAGTATCTTTAAAAAATGTATTGGATTGGTAAGTTGCTATGATATACTAGTATGGTTTGCTTGGCATGTTTGATAAATGTAGTGTGGAAATAAATCAAATGGATGGCAATAAATCAGATGGATGCAGTAATGTAGATTTGGGTGAATACATACAGAAGACAAATCAAGCTCCTGGCAGTGGGCAGAATTAGCCTGCAATACTGCATTCTAACCATTGTGCCACAGAGATGGATATAAGCACTCTGAAGTAGTATATCAGTCTAAGTGCTATTACTAAGATGGCTGGACTTCAGCCTGTAGAGTGGCATGGCTGGCTGGGGAATTCTGGGAGTTGAAGTCCATCTGAAAGTTGCTGAGGCTGTGAAACAATATATTTGAAATATAATGTGTGTAAAGCGGATAGGTGCACACGTTGAGCAGAATGGATAAATTAAGAAGTAAAAATAACCAAACAGCAGCATAGCTATCTGTTCAAAGACTTCTTATGTTGAAAAAAAATTGGCTGCATAATGTGTTGTGGCAGCTGAAGTAACATCCTTTCGCATTGTGTTTTGTTTGTGTGATGTTTAAGTAGTAGCAAGCTGTAAGGCAGATATCTGAGGCTGATGTCTATTAATTGACTTGTTTAAAATTTGCTTGTAGAATCATGGTTTTGTATTTTTCCCCCTTCTTACTACTTAGGAGCTGTCAAAAATTACCATGCCCATTGCCTTCAATGAACCCCTGAGCTTCCTTCAACGAATAACAGAATATATGGAGCACACATACCTCATTAATAAAGCAAACTGTCATTCTAACCCCTAGAAAGAATGCAGGTAAGATTTTTCATATTTGTATGGCCGCATTAAGGCTTTCTCCTCCTTTATACTGCATAGTATCATATAATAATCTTGTAAAAGTAGGGGTTTGTGTGAGGGGGAGGGAGGGGGGGAAGGAAGGAGAGAGAGAGAGAGACTCTATACTAGTAATCATATTTGCTTTAAAAGAGAGAGCACTTATAATAAGTTTTCAGAGTAGCTAGGTCATGGAAAGCTCACAACCAAGACTGATGGCTAGCTAGTGACTCTAGATATTTTGTAGCTCCATAAAGCCTCTTCCAATGTAAAGCAGGGGTTCAGGCCAGGAGAAGCAGCTAAAAGTTTCCTGATCTGCAATCAGCACCTGATCGCAAGTTCTCAGAATACCAAGGACTATAGGAGAGATTTCCTGGCTGGCTTGATACTAAAATCCTCTTACCCAGTGCTCAAAGAGCACAGGAACTAATAGGTTGAACTTGCCTGGCAAGATTGCTATTGTCTTTGTTGTTTGTTGAAACCTGTATGCCACCTGACTCTTAATACCTTGGGCAGCTCCCAACAATCAAACCAAAAAATTGGAATGCAATCAATAAAACATTAAAAGATAAAAGGTGATCAGTGCAACAGGCCACGTGGAACAAAGCAGAAAGTGTCCATTGTTTGTTTTCCATGCTGTTTTGCTCAGTTACACAATATTACCCTTGCTGATCCTGTGAGTGTTGCTGAATTATCTCTATCTCTTGGATGTAGATGTGGGTCTCTATATCTTACTTGAATTTACCTAATTCTCATGTAGCCACACTGTCATATGTATGAAAATACAAACCATGTACTGCAATCTAGAACTAAGAATCCCCCTTCCTATCCTTATTCTTTGTTAGTGCGGTATTGGATTTCTACTGGCATCACATATTCCAAAACCAGTCAGACCTGGTCATCTTGTTCACAGTGGAGAAACTGGATCCATTCTGTCAAGACAGTTTAGATCAGGGGAAGAGGGTAGTCCTCAACTTACAATCACAATTGAGCCCAAAATTTCTATTGCTAGGTGAGACAGTTTTTTTTACACTTACGACTGTTGCGGCATCCCTATAGGATAAGGGATATAGGGGAAGCAAGATTCGCTTAACAACCATGTTACTAACAATTGCAGTGATTCACTTAACTGTGGCAAGAAAAATCATAACATGGAGCAAAAGTCACTTGACAAATGTATCACTTAGGAACTAAAGTTTGGGCTCAACTGTAGTTGTAAGTTGAGGACTATCTATAATCAGGACTAGTTTCTCGTTAGGGAAAAAAAGCATCTGCTTTGAACAGCAGATTGTAAAAATTGATAAATTAAGGCCAAGACTGGTTGGCCTGATGTGAGATTCGATCCTGTATAATAGGAAGAAAAAAAACTTAGTAAAAATAGTTGTAGGTCTACTTTTTGGAAGTGTGTTCATATGCTCTGAAAAAGATTAAATATAAGTTGGAATAATGGAGGACATTCAGGGAGGAGCCATTCTAGAGGAAGTAGCAATAGGAATCTGCCTAAATCAGCTTTTTTATGAATGGAGGAGCTCATCCCCCAGTAATCATTTTGTGAGTGAGTCTATCACGTAGCACTAAGTGTGCCCGCAGTGTTATTAATATTTTCAGGGTGCCGGTCACTCCCAATACTTGGGGGAAACTGGATAGGAGCATTTGAAAATTAACAATAATGTTTAATTGTGTTGTTACGTTACTAATTAAGAATGCAATTTGTGTTATTTTCTGTTCTGTGGGAGAAATTCTTACCCATAATGCATCTTGCAGGCTGTTGCTGCTTTTGCGGTGTCTGCTGTCGCCTCTCAATGGGAGAGAACAGGCAAACCATTTAACCCTCTCCTTGGAGAAACATATGAATTAATCAGGTGAGGCTACAGTCTTAATTTCACTTTTGCAATGTGCCACATATGTCCTCTGCTCCTGACCCAAAATAATGCTTCCAGTTCGGATTTTGTGAATGTAAATATTTAAGATAATAGCCAGGTGCCTGCCTGTTTCAAAATGGCATAGGCTAATCCCACACAACATGATCCTCTCAAGATCTTTCGAGATCATCCCTTGTAGAATTTCTAGCTGGAACGGCCATATCATGGCAGGTAAATATTGTGCAAATTTCATTCTGCTGCTTTTATGGCAGACCAGGTTAGGAATACAGTGGAACCTTGGGTTGCGAATGCTTCTGTTCGTGACCAAATCGGGTGACGACCAAAAAATCCACCCGATTTTTGAATCGGGTCACGATTCAAAAATCGGACGGTGAACAAAATTGGCGCGGAAAGATTCCCTTTCTGCGCCAATTTCTCCTTCGGTGCCATTTTTGTTTTGTTTTTTGTTTTGTCCATGCATGTGCAGATGGTTGTGCTTCCGGTCATGACCAAATCGGGTTGCGGCCGAAATCCTGAAATGTATTACGGTTGCAACACAAGGTTCCACTGTAAATAGTTTTAAATCTGAAGAAGCAATAGCACTTAGCATTTAGACTTTTATACTGCTTTACATTGCTTTACAGCCCTCTCTAACCAGTTTACAGAGTCAGTATATTGCTCCCAACAATCTGGGTCCTCATTTTACCCATCTTGGAAGGATCAAGTCAACCTTGAGCCTGGTGAGATTCGATCTGCCAAATTGCAGGCAGTCTGCAGTACTGCACTCTAACCACTGTGCAACCGTATTTCTACTATTACAATATTTGTAGCTCAAGGTTGAACTATGGGATTCTTTATGATCTCTGAGCTTGGTTGTTTTCTTGCAGACATTTTATTACCAAACTAGGTAACATCATCAGTGCAGCAAAGCCAGTAATTATCATTGATATTGGCAATATAGGAATGAAACAAATAAGAAGATAAGGAAGCTGTTACAATTGATAGACAAATGTTTGACCACAACAATAATTTTGAAGCTTTTCTTTTCAGTAACTGATTTATAATGATGATCAATTTTTCTTATTTCTAGGGAGGATTTAGGTTTTAGGTTAATTTCTGAACAGGTCAGTCATCATCCACCTATCAGCGCATTTTACTCTGAAGGCTTAAACCAGGACTTCATTTTTCATGGCTCAATTTATCCTAAATTGAAATTTTGGGGGAAGAGCGTAGAAGCAGAACCCCGGGGAACCATAACATTGGAACTGATAAAGTAAGTATCTCTCTTCTTTCTTGTCTGGGTATTTCCTTTTAATAGCTATCTCTACTGAGAAATTTTCATTTGTTGATCTTTTTCTGGATTTTGTTTGCATGTGATGTCTTAAGTTTCTATTACTCAATGTTTCTATAACTCATACCCCAAATATGGAATTAGGCACATTTAATATAAATTATAGTGCAAAAATACCAATATTGATAGCAGAGAATATTTGTTGCTGAGGTTTAAACTGTGGGTTCTTTAGTGGTTTCTAATCCTGGTGGTTCTCAAACAGACTTTTCATTACCAAACTAGATAACATCATCAGTGCACTACATCCCATTGATGAATGATGCTTTATATAGCTGCTATTAGTTTATATGTACTAAGTAGTTTATTTTTGGCTAATAAATGCCCATCTATTTAAAATGAAATCTAATTATTGCTGTAAGACTTGATGAGAGCCAAATTGTCATAAATACACCTGCTCTGTGCCTTTCCATAATATATTTTGGATGGTCTAGATTGCTTTACCATATAGTTGCATCACTGTATCATCAATACAAGTAGTCCTCAATTTAGGTCACTTAGGGACCATTCAAAGTTACAACAGAATTACTGAAAGGGCTACTTACAACCTGGATTTGAAGTTCTGATGGTCATACCCCCCATCATGACTTACAACTGTAATATGTAAGTCCCATTACAGTCATAAGTCAGAGTATTGGTACCTATTTTACTTGCTGGCTTTATTCTGCTCAACAGGTGTAACTTTGTGGGGCGGGAGGGGGGACATAGAATGCTTTAAGTTATGTCATAGAGCAGAGTGGGAAACAATAAGGGGCCATAATTCCCCACCTCTGTCAGAGAGCCTAAATTCAGGTTATACTTGCTTACTATTAAATTTGATGACTAACAGATTACTTTGCATGATTGGTGAAAACAGGAATCAAAGTGGCTACTGAATGGCTATCAGTGAAGCTGTTGCAATGCGTGCATTTGTCTTTGGTGCCAAAGGAAGTCAGAATTGTCCCTTCAAACTCAAGGCAGTGAGATTCATAGCCAATGGAAATTCATCTCTTCATGCAACCCATAGTTATACTAGAATTTATAGAGATTAGATATGATCTATACAAATTTGCATGATTTCAAAAAGGAACCAAAAATATATTCCTGGAGGACTGGCTGTTTAATGGGCTAGTGCACAAGTGCCAAATTCGATCACGTAACGTATCGTGTTGTATCACAACGGTTTTTGCCTTTGCGGAGCTGGAGTGGGCGTGGCCTGTGCATGACGCAACCGGCCCAGGGGCTGCCAGTTTGATAGGCCTGGGCTCGGGGGACCGTGATTGCTATTTGTTGTCTTTGAAATAACATGCTAGGGAGCAACAGGGGAGAGAGATTATTATATGATTGATTGATTGTTTGATACCCTACTTGGTTTTTGTATGTTTACATGCTTCTGAATTGATTGGCTACTCACAAATGAAGGCAAATGAATGATTGACTACCGCCTACCATAGGATTATGGCCCCTTGGCTTAAACCAAACAGGGATCTTCATATATTCTTAGTTCTAAGGCTCAAATTGCCTATAATAACTCACCACCAGCACAGTGGGGAAACTTAATGGTATGAGGAAGGACTGTAGTATATTATCCTGGTGAGGGAAGGTTTTCTGATCTAGACTGCATTTATTCCAGTGAGGTAAAGGTAAAGGTTATAATATTACAACCATTAGCAAGCATATAAAAGTCTGTATAATTTTCAGTCATCCAGGTCATGGTTGTCCCAAAGGTGCTTTTTCAGGAGGCAACTGGACTTTCTGGTTTTTTCTTTTGAAGATACCTTCAAAAGAAAAAAAACAAAACAAGAAAGTCCAGATGCCTCTTGAAAGAGCACCTTTGGGACAACCATAACCTGAATGACTGAGAATCTATACAGACTTTTAGCTATACAATTTATAGGGATGAACCCCCTTTGAATGGTATGGGAGTAGGAATGGATTTCCAGGGGGGAAAAATTGCAGACTACAGGAACCAAGAGCACTACTCAGGTGAGTCTGAGGACACAGATAAACTTCCAAGTGCTTCAATGACCCGCTGAAACAGGGTTGTCAAACTCCCGGCCATGGGCCGGATGCATCACGCGCTGGCCACGCCCACATCCGGTTAGCAAAGGAGAAAAAAGTGCCGATACGTCACATGATGCTACCATGACAACGCGAGTTTGATACCCCTGCTCTAACAGGATGGAGATTACCAGCTGTCTGCAAGGAATATAAATCCTTGCATTCCCCACCATGCTGTCAGAGCTGAAGAAGCATCTTGGATGAGAAGCGAAACATCTTCAAAAGAAAAAACAAGACAGTCCAGTTGCCTCTTGAAAAAGCACCTTTGGGACATTAGCAAGCATACAGAGAGATTCTAAACCATCCACTGTTTGTTCATCAATTGTGAATTTGGAAGACAACAGTATAGTCCACAATTGCACAATGCAAAGGGACAGACAAAAATTCCACAATAAATGAGAATATTTGTAGCTCAGGGTTAAAATGATGGATCCTTGGTGCTCTCTGAGCTTGGTTGTTTTCTTGCAGATGTTTCATTATCCAAACTATGTAACATCATCAATGCTAGTAGGAGTGGGGTTTGCTCTCAGTTTATTTTCTAGTGGCTTGCCCTGAGGTAGTTTTAGAGGTTCTTTGGTTGGGCTGTTTACTGCTGGCTTCTTTGGCAGTTTCTTGACTGGGGTATTGTTTATTTCTTTATTGTTGGTTTGATGTTAATTTTGGAGTTAATTTACGTTCATCTGGAGGTGCTGAGACCAAACAACATTCCTTACTAGCACTGATGAAGTTATCTAGTGTGGGTAAGGAAACATCTTCAAGAAAACAACCAAGTTCAGAGAGCATCAAGGATCCCCTAAAAACACCACATTTCAGTGAATTGGCCCAATTCACAATGATAAAGGAATATTTGACTGGCTTTTTTTTAATGCCATGTCTTCTTAAAGTGACATTTTCTTTGTTAATTTGCTTCTTTGTCTTTTAATCCAGTGAAGGAACATTTGTGATTGAGGGTTTATGTGGGATATACGAGGCGGACAAAGAAAGAATGAAACATTTTTAATACGTGATTTAGGCTTTGTTTGATGTGGCTCTTTGGTAGAACAAGGAAATATTTTGCCAAACATGAAGTGGATGTTGGCAATTCTAGGATTTTATGTTTGTTGAAATCACATCTTGAGTAAGTTTCAAAAATGTCAAGGGTGTTGGTGCTGTTAGGAATGTAAGAGTTTGGTTTGGAATCTCCAATAAAATCTCCTGTTTGTATCTAACTGCTTTAGCCTAGCCTGCCTACAGTGTGAAGCTGTTAAAAATCCCGACAATCTTTTTAAATTATTAAGTAATTTTTAAAAATGATATGGTACCCTTCCCTCCAGTCAACTAAACTATAATGTTTTTAAGTGATCCTTATTATTTTCATCTTGTTCATTGTTGCTTCATTTTGATGTTTATATTTTGATTTTAAAACTAGTTTGCTTTCAGTTTTATTTAATAAATGTTATAGTTACATAAATTTAGGGAAAGTCTAGTTAGTCTAGGCACTTTACATCAGTAAAATCATGATTAATAAAGTAAAAAAAATACCCATAGAAATTTGCAAAGCAAAACACCAAACAAAACCAAATCTTATATATTTATTTGATCAATTTGTAGTCACCCATCTCAACAAGTGATTCTTGCCTATGAGTGATTCTTATAGTTTATCATCATGTTTCTTCAAGGTCCGGGACAGTATAGTCTATCCTCGGTTTATGACCACAATTGAGCCCAATATTTCTGTTGCTAAGTGAGACAGTTATTAAGCTAGTTTTGCCCCATTTTACAGCCATTTCTGCCATAATTGTTAAGCAAATCACACAGTTGTTAAGTAAATCTGGCTTCCCCGTTGACTTTACTTGTTGGAAGCCAGCTGGGAAGGCTACAAATGGTGACCCTGGGACTCTGCAACAGTCTTAATGGTAAAAATTGGCCATAAGTCACTTTTTTCTGTCTGTTGTAACTTTGAACGGTCACTAAAAGGTTTGACTGTAAGTCAAGGACTACAGCCTGTAACCAGGTTTTCAATCTCTTTTGCAGTATCATTAGGAAAAATAAAAACAAATCTACTTTCCTTTTAATATTCTCTGTAGCACCCTTTGAATGCACATTGTAGACGCTCCAGTCTCGAGCATGCAGTGCAAAAAGCAAGTGTACATTAAATGGTGAATTGGAATGGATAGATGACAGTTGTTTCAAATACTTATTTTTCCTCTTTCATTTTATTTTCCAAGCATCTGATCAGCCTTTTCTTCTTCACTTACAGACACCGCGAAGCTTACACTTGGAGTAACCCTACCTGTTGTGTACATAATGTAATTATTGGCAAGCTCTGGATAGAACAGTATGGAACGGTAGAAATTATAAATCACAGGTAAATTTTCATTTATATCATACTCTAAAACCTGCCAAATGTAATGTATACCACTTGAAGGTTTAACCATCAGTGTGTCTATCTGGTTTTGCCTATTGGCAGAAGCAGTTCGGGATAAAGATTTGTTTGTGTGGATTTTTAATATCTCTCTTCTGTTTGTGTGGGGAGAAATGAGCCTGCCTGAAAGAAATGTTACATTTTTTTCTAATCCTGGGGCAGAATATGTGAGAAATCTCTGCTACTGTTGGAGTTTTCCTGAAACCTTCCTTTCTATAGAAATTTTAAAGCTTCTCAACTTCAGTAAGTTGCTTAGGAGCTAGGTACAAACAATAATACAATAAAAAGAGCTACTAGTGCAGGCTGCAGTGTTTTTTTAAAAAATTCATGGGGTTCAAAGAAACCAATTTAAGGTGCTTTTTCAAGAGGCAACTGGACTTCCTTTGTTCTTCTCTGAAGACATTTTGCTTCTTATCCAAGAAACTTCTTCAGAGAAAACCAGAAAGTCCAGTTGCCTCTTGAAAAGGTGCCTTTGAGACAACCATGACCTGGGTGACTGAGAATCTCCATAGACAATTTAAATTCTGCTGTTCTTTGTCATTATGAAGTGACCACAGTGTTGGGGCATCCATCTAGGTGTGAGGATGGCCTTGTACATGTCTACTGGTCTATTTCTCTCCCCAAAATTCCCTGGAAGAATTAACCCAAACACAGTAAAATTGCCCATGAGTGATTATGGTCATTAAAGCACAGTGATATAGCAACATTATGAGAGAGCCAGACAAACAGAGAGAGCCAGTTTGGTCTAATGGTTGAGGCACCAGGCTAGAGAACGGGACACTAAGAGTTCTAGACCTTTCTTAGCCACGAAAGCCAGCTAGGTGATTTTGGATCAGATGTTCTCTGTCAGCCCCGATCCATCTCACAGGGTTGTTGCTGTGGGGAAAATAGGAGGGAGCTGGGTTGGATATGTTCACTGCCTGGAGTTTATTTGTAAAAATAATAAAGGCAGGATTCAAGTAAAAATAAATTAAAAATTAATATGATGCAAATGCTGAATGGGGAGAAGCTTTTATTTTGCTATGAGATCTTAGCATTATGTAACCTGTTTCATTTTCTTTTTATAGTACTGGAGATAAATGTATTCTTAACTTTAAACCTTGTGGGCTGTTTGGTAAAGAGCTTCACAGAATAGAGGGCTACATTCAAGACAAAAAGTAAGTAATCTACCAGAATCATACAATCGTAGGGCTGGAAGGGACCTTGAAGGTCCTCTAGTCCAGGGGTTGCCAACCTTTTGGACCTCAGGGACCACCAAACTCATAATTTTAAATCCCACGGATTAGAGATCCTGGGAAAATCCCCCAAAAAGTCTGCAAGAAAATTCCCCACCCTGTTTTCCTACCTAGCAATCATTCTTTGGGATCGCAGGATACCATCTCCAGCTCTGTTCTCAGGGGGAGGGAGAGAGAAAGAGAGAGACTTTTGGCTTCATGCAAGGAAAGCAGCAGAAGTCTTTCTTTGTCTCCCCCAAATTCCACCAGAAATGAGTCTTTGTGAGACTTATCACACTGGCACAGCCTCTTGGAGCTGGGGTCCCAAAAACTCATTTCTGGCGGAGTTTGGGGAAGAGAAAGAAAGACTTTTGTTGCTTTCCTTGTGTGAAGCCAAAAGCAGAAGAAAGAAGAGGAAAGAAGTACTGTGGTCACCGGCCCACTGGTTGGTAACCACTGCTCTAATCCAACCCCCTACCCAAGGCAGGTGTGAATGGACCTAAGTGGTTACACTGTCTTCCCATATGGAAAAGCTTCCCAGTTTGCTCTAAAGAAAAGAAATATACAGAAGTCTTACCAATTTCTGAGGAAACAGTAGGGCCAGGATGGTATACAAAGTCTTTCATATTTCTCCAATATCCAAGTTTCCTTACAGGTAGCCCTTGACATATGACTGTAAAGAAGCCTGCCCTTTAGAGTTATAAGTCACAATAGGTAGTAAAACAGGTCAGTCATGTGACTGACGTGATATTACAAGCTTTCTTGGGGCGGTCATTAAGCAAACACTGTGGTTGTTAAGAAATGCTTCAGTCATTAAGTGAACCCATTGTTTGCTGTGGCGCAGTTTTGCAAAAGATTTTAGCAAAGCTGTTGTAAAATGTGATCACATGACTGTGGGATGCTGCAAGAGTTGTAAATGGGACTGTGTTGCTGAATGATTAAAGTTCACTGTTAGAACTTTGAATCTGGGTCCTAAGTACGACCGAAGGAAGGTCCCGTCATAAGTTGAGGGCAACCTGCACCATTCTAGAGTTTGGGGTTTTTCAAACTGGGTGCCATGAAGACTTGAATGAGCTCTGCAGGACTAATAAGGAAAAAGCACTTTCCAAAAGGGCCTGGAGTGGAGAGTTTTTTTCTTCCTTGGTCACTGAATGGGGGGAAAGGGCAGAGCTTGCCATCCAACATGTCAGTGTTCCGAGTAATGCATCCACCAATAGCAGAACTCTGAGGCGGGAAGATTCCTCAAAGAACATGTTTATTGGATACATCATAATGGCACAGCTGGTGAAAACCAACTCGTTCCCATGGGTTTAACCTAATTAAAAGATTAATACTTTTCCCCCTCCCAAGTGTCACCAGTCACATTGTCCAATGAAAGTAGCTGGCAGGCTGCTTGGTCACTCCTCTCCTCCTTCCACAGCCACTTGTTCAGATGACCTTGGTTCCCACAAGAAAACTTTTTGTTTTGACTGTTAGCAAGCCTGCCTATCTCCCTCCCCTCTCAGAATTTGTGGCAACTGTGAGGCAGCAAAAGATGGCTTCAGCCAGGTTTGCTTCAAAGTTGACACAACGTTCAGAAGTCCCACCCCTATAATATATTAGATATGAAATAGAAAATGCAATTGATTAAATAAAGGGTATGAGAAAATAGAGAATATGGTAAACCAGAAAGGATTATATTGTAAAGTAAAGTATTTGTAATGAGAGTATTATATTATGATTAAAAAGGAGGGAATGAAAATTTAATAAAATCTCATAGGTAAACTTTGGCTAAGTGGAAACAAAGAAAAATATGAAATGGTTATATGAATATCTTTGGAATAAATATAAGATTTATTGTAGATTGGGGAATATACCATGTGGATCCTGAATCTATTAGTTTTATTTTATTTTTACTCCTTTTTGTTTGTTTATTATATATTGGCTTTGAGAAAGTTAATGAAGATAATAATGTAAAATAAAATAGGTGGTAAGCTGAAAATGGAAATAATAGGGGATAAAGAGTGGAAAATATATGTGAGGAAATGTTTTTGATATTGAATTAATGAAGTGAGAACTTATTTAAAGACCAGTGGAATAGATAATGATTTGATATGAAATTAGATAAGAAAGTTGGAAATGTAATTATGACTATGCATGAATGCTATAACCTGGAATCATGTTGCTCACTTGAAGAGATGTGTAAAAAATAAAATAAAAATAAAAAAACTTTATAGAAAAAAAAAGAAGTCCCACCCCTCTCGATCAGAGGTTCCAAGGAATTTATTTTCTAAAACAGTCAGGTTCCATGGTCTTGGAAATATTTTTTTACTTACGACCATTTTTCACACTTAATGACCATTGCACCATCCCCATGGTCATGTGATCAGCATTCGGTCACTTGGCAACTGGCTCGTATTTATGACGGCTGCTGTGTCCCAGGGTCACGTGATCCTTTTATGCGACCTTCTGGCAAGCAAAGTCAATGGGGAAGCAGGATTCCCTTAACAAGCCGTGTTACTAACTTAACAACTGCAGCCATTCGCTTAGCAGCTGTGGCAAGACGGGTTGTAAAATGGGGCAAAACTCACTTAAGCGATTGTCTGGCTTAGGAATGGAAATTTTGGGGGCTCCATTGTGGTCATATGTTGAGGACCACCTCTACCCATAATAAAAAAAATTTAGCATCTCAACAGTGATTTTTATTATCAGTTCTTGCAGTGTGCAATTTGAAGCAAATATAAGATTATTTTATAGTTTGTCATCCCAACCATTTCATTCCCATTTTCCTATACAGCGGTACCTTAGTATTTATCGTTAATTAGTTCCGGGAGGCATGATGAATACCAAAAATGATGAGTACCAAACACATTTCTCCCATAAGAAATAATGTACTGAGTCACAAGGCAGCCAACACCAACAAGTTCTAGCTTGTGCGTTGAGTACCAACAATGAGTACCTGGATAAAAATTTGCCTCAGAATGTGCTGATTACCAAATCAGATGAGTTTCAAAGCAGTTGAGTACCACGGTACCCCTGTAACTAATTTTTCCTCACCTAATTTAATTTCTAGATCTCTATTGCCTTGGAAATAAATTGACTACTTTTTCTCTTAGAACATTTTATAATTAAGTATGATTTTGCAAAAGACCCAAAATGTAAAAGGTGTTAACTTTAAGGTGAGAGTATGTTGAAAGTTGCTAGAAGTTGTGTTTCTACATCCGTCTGATATGCCATCCACCTGATAAACTTGCAAATGTACATGTATACATCCAAACTAGACTGTGTTGTTTCTCTGTGTCATAGAATATATGTGCATATTTATTTACTTGTTTATTTATTTATTTATTGTCATGTTTCTATAGTGTATATTGGAGGTGGTGACCCTTTGAGAGCTGTAACAAAATGCAGTAAAATTTCATTTTAATGTATGCTGCTTAGTGTACATTTAAAGTGACAATAACATTAATCCAAGTCTACATTTTGAGATTTTGTTCTTTCCAGCAAATGCAGATAATGATAGCTTTTCATGTCACCTTGGGGTTTTTTGTTTTGGCCACTCCTATTCCACGTCATCTGATGAGGGAAAGAAAAATAACATTGTAAGAGTTGGTAGGTAGAGTGAGAAATACTCCATATTATAAAGGTTAATCTCCTCATCATTGTCCATATCAGTCCATGTTAAGAATCATACCGTTTTTTTTTTTTTAAAATTACATTTATATGCCGCCCTTCTCCAAGACTCAGGCGCTTACAATTTTTTGAGCACAACCCAATGCTCAGCAATAGCCTTCATTCCATTGTATATGCCTGCTTATTACTAGCGGCATTTTACAAGGTCAGCTAATTGCCCCCAACAATCTTGGGTCCTCAATTTACCTACCCCGAGAGGATGGAAGGCTGAGTCAACCTTGAGCCTGGTGGGATTCGAGCCTACAGTAATTGTAGACAGCTGGATCTTAAGAGCAGGCATTTAACAGCCTGAGCTACCAAGGCTCTTTTGTGCTTGTTAGGGCTGAATTAGATTCTATCAGATTTTAAGTAGGCTGGAAAAGCACAAAATCTGAGTAAACTAAAATTTCTTTTAAAAACAGCAAGAAGAAACTCTCAGTGATCTATGGAAAATGGACAGAATGTTTGTGGTGCATTGATCCTTGCTCTTACGAAAACTACAAGAAGAACGAGAGGAAAAGTGGTGATCAGAAGAAACCAAAACCGGCAAGTTTTATGAAAGTGGGAGCTTGCATGTCTTTTAAAGAGAACTGTTCTCTAAATAGGACACAGTGCAAATGGGATAATTGTTGCTTAAGTTATGATAAGGGTACCATCATTTATCTTGTTAAATTCTGATATTATCCAAGGTTTTATCCAGTGCAATCAGGAATTACAGTTAATCCTTGATTTATTACCGTAATTGAACCCAGAATTAACGGTCGTGCCGTGCCAAGGTCACTGATTTTACACCTGTTTTTGCAGCAGTCGCAAAGCAAATGTTGCAGTCATTAAGCAAACCCATTGTCTGCAATAGGTGCTGTTTGCCAGAAATTGGAAATAAACACTGATTCCTGCCCCAAAAGTCGTAAACGGTGGTCATTCAAGGTGTTGGCATTAACATTCAAAGTCCTTCACGACTTGGGTCCAGGGTACTTGTGGGAGCGTCTCCTACCAATATCGAATACCGATCGCACTGTGCGCGTGCACAGACGGGGACTCCTCGGGGTGCCGTCTGCGAGACAATGTCGGCTGGCAGTGTCTCAGGGAAGGGCCTACTCTGTTGCAGCTCCCGCCTTGTGGAACCAACTCCCTTTGGAGCTCCGGCTGGCTCCTGATCTTTGCTCTTTCCGCCGCAATTTGAAGACCTGGTTGTTTGAACAGGCTGGGCTGGACTGACCTCTTGGGGGAGGGGGTTTAAGCTTATTTTAAATTAATTGTAGTGATTGGGCTTGTTTGGTTTAATTCATTTTTTAAATATTTATTGTTGTTTTTTAATTGTGAGCCGCCCCGAGTCCTCTTGGAGAGGGGGCGGCATACAAGTCCAATTATTTATAAATAAATAAATAAATGAATGAATGAATGAATGAATGAATGTGACCTTGGGATGCTGCAAATGGCCATAAGCGTGGGCAGTTGCTGAGCACCCAAAATGTGACCTCAGTGCTCTTTTGATTGATTATATATAATTATTTCATTTTAAGAGAGATGAACCTGAAAATGATGAAGCTGATGATATGCCAGAGATTCAAGAAACTGTGCAAGTTATACCTGGCAGTAAGCTACTTTGGAAGATAAGCTCAAGGCCATCAAACTCATCACAGGTGAGCTGCTCTGAACATTGGAAGTGGGTTTACATATTATGTACTTGACCAAAAGCACAGCAGTAGATTAGAAAAAAACCTTTATATGTTTCCTTTTAGAATACTAAAAGAGTTTAATGAATAAAAGATCACAAGTTGTAAAATACTTGAAATAATGTTAATTCTGATGCTGTAAAATTGGTTATTAGCCATGAGTTTTTTTAAAAAACTTGGATGGAATTGATATTAAGTTGAACCTCTTCCATAGTAGTCTATGGAATTTTGATTTTGTGCTATCAAGTCAGGGTCACCGAGATACGTGTTATCCATGACAATCTGTCTCTAATTCAGAGTTTTTCAATGGGTCACACTTTCCTTCCAAATATATAGATATAACAGATCCAAAAGATCTGGAGAAGGGCGGCATATAAATGTAATTAAAAAAAGGCAACAAATAAGACTTACTGCAATTCTTAATATAATCAGAATGTAAACTATTGCTGTATAATTTGAACATACAATAACATTGTTATCAAGGCAGCCATAATAACATTGGCACATTAAAACAATTTATATGCAGAGTTGAGCACCACTATATTTTTATTAATTTAAAGATAGTGGAGCAGAGTAAATCAAATTAAAGATTGAGGGAGATAAGAGACTATGTTAAATTCCACATTGCAGGAGGTTGATAGGTTGAGAATTTCCTGTATTTGTAATAACTCTAGCCACTTAGTAGAGATACCAGATTGTAATCCAGTAAACAAAAGATGATGCAGTCCCAGATCTTCTTTAATGCACTTCATAAATTCAGTTAGCACAACATTTTTATTTTTATTTATTAAGAAAATTTATCTGGCCATCCAACTCACTCATGGTGACTCCAGGTAGTTTACAGAAATAAAACCACAATATCCAAGGCCTTTTCAGCATCCAACTAAATTAAAACATCTGATTCTAGTTTATCTAGACTCATGATATGAGTCATTGTAGATATTGTCAAATGCTTGTTTATTTTTTTTATAAATCCAGATTGGCATGGGTGAAGTATAGATGGTATTATTTCTTTTAGACTCCAGTTAATGTTGCTGCAAATGTTTTAATATGCTCAATCAAATTAATCAAGATACTGATCTATGGCCTTTGTAACATACCTGTGTTGTAATAATGTTCTCAGGTTTTAACATTGGTGTAATAGAAACCTCATAGAAAGATGAAATGATTGATTATAGATGTTATATAAGTGCCAGTAGGACTATAAAAATACTGTACCATTTAGTGGGGTGTCCAATTGGTTTGAGGGCTTTCCCCATTTCTACACCATCTCTGTAATTGTTAGTGATTATGACAATTTATTTTCTATTTAAAAAAATATTTTCCATTGTAATATCCGACCGAGCCCAGCTGAGAGCCTTTATTAGGACTTACCTGGTAGCTATGAGAGAGGCGAGAAGATCTTATCTCTCCACCCTCATAGCGCCCCGCAGATAACGCCCGCCGCCCTGTTTGGGTTACTGCTCCCTCCTTCAGCCAGAGGGGGGGCCGGACCCGCGGGTAAGGCCGAGGAATTTGTTCAATATCTGTCGGATAAGATTGCTCGTATTGGGACGGGTTGTCCTCCATTTGCAGTGGTCTGAGGAGGGGTGCAGGGAGTCTGGTTATTTGGGATGAGTTCGATCCGGTTTCCGAGGATGAAGTGGACAGGATTATGCGCGCTATGAGTTCCACCACATGCTTATTGGACCCGTGTCCCTCCTGGCTGGCTTATGCCGCCAGGGAGGCCACGGTTGGCTCGGGCAGTTATCAACGCTTCTTTAAGGGAGGGTGTTTTTCCCGCCGCCTTGAAAGAGGCGGTGGTGAGGCCCCTCCTGAAGAAGCCTGCCCTGGACCCGACTGTGTTAGACAACTTTGTCCAGTCTCCAACCTTCGCTTTTTGGCGAAGGTTGTTGAGAGTGTGGTGGCTCAACAGGTTCCGCTTTCCTGGATGAAGCGGACTACCTAGATCCGTATCAATCGGGCTTCCGACCTGGGTATAGCACGGAGACGGCATTGGTCGCGCTGATGGATGATCTCTGGAGGGCTCGGATAGGGTTTTTCCTCTGTCCTGGTCCTATTAGACCTCTCAGCTGCATACCATCGACCATGGTATCCTTTTGCGTCGCCTTGGGGGTTGGGAGTGGGGGCACCGTTCGGTGATTCTCCTCCTACCTCTCGGGCGGTCGCAATCGGTGTTGGCAGGGGGTCAGGTCGCCCCTAGGGCCCTCACTTGTGGGGTCCCTCAGGGGTCGGTCCTTTCCCCCTTTTGTTTAACATCTACATGAAGCGCTGGGTGAGATCATCCGTGGTTTCGGGTGAAATTCCATCAGTACGCTGATGATACTCAGCTGTACATTTCCACCCCAGGCCAGATCAGTGATGCCTCTCCTGATGACCCGGTGTCTGGATGCGGACGAACTGGATGAGCGGAAACATGCTTCGACTCAACCCGCCAAGACTGAGTGGCTGTGCATACCGGCGTCCACCCAGTCAGATTATCCATCTTTGGCCATAGGGGAGAGGTGCTGCCCCCTGTGGATAGGGGCGAATCTGGGGTCCTCCTGGATGTACGGCTCGTTGGAAGAGCAGGTGGGGGCCGTTGCCAGGGGGCCTTTGCCCAGCTCCGCCTTGTTCGTCAACTCGCCCTTTTCTGGATCGGGACGCCCTGTGCACGATCACTCATGCCCTTGTTACCTCCAGGCTTGACTACTGCAACGCTCTCTATTTGGGACTGCCCTTGCATACCATCCGAGATTGCAGCTGGTGCAAAATGCGGCGCTGGTGGTGATGGGAGTTACCCGGTTCTCCCATGTGACCCCCTCCTGCGCGGCCTGCATTGGTTGCCGGTTGCGCCCGGTGAGATTCAAGGTTTAGTGTTAACATACAAAGTCCTTCACGACATGGGTCCTCAATATTTAAGGGAGCCTTCTTCCGATGTCAAACACCGATCGCCTGTTCGAGCTCATAGGCAAGGACTCCTCGGGTTCCATCGGCGGCCAATGCCGGCTGGCGGTTCCTCGATGACGAGCCTTTTCTGTTGCTGCCCCTGACCTCTGGAATCAACTGCCTTTGGAGCTCCGCCTGGCCCCTGACCTCCGCACCTTCCATGAGTTGAAGACCTGGTTATTTGACCAACCCGGCTGTGACCCTTTGGGGAGGGTTATTTTAAATTTTTAACTTATTTTATAAATATTTGGGCTTATAATTGATTTAATCGTTTTTTAATGTATTTATTGTTCTTTGCTTTTTAGTTGTAAGCCAGTCTTCGGAGATGGGGGCATATAAGTTCAAATAATAAATAAATAAATAATATGTCCATTGAAATAAGTAGCTATCTTAGTTACATATATTAATAGATCAGTAGCAAAAGTAACTATCTGAGTTACATAAAAAACATCCTTCACAATGTTTGTATTACATATCAAATGTAAGATTGCCAAATGTTTCAGTAGGTTTTGTGTTTCATGCAGCATAATAATTTTATTTATTTGTTTGTATGTTTCATTAATTATTTAAAATATTTAAATAATGTTGAACCATTCCGACCATCTTATAGTTAATTATAATGTTATTAAGACTGTTATTAAGACTGGGATCTTGGCTTTTTAATTCAACTCTATTCCTTTGTTACAAGACTGGATTGGTAACTACAGGAATTTAAGCCATGTTGTGCTTAAATAATTTTTATATGCCCAAACATGTCCAGATATATTTTCACAGCTCCTACATTGCAGTTTTTGGCTCCTGGAAGTGCCCTCGGCACTTATTTTAAACCCTGCAGTCATAGGATCATTGTGTGCTACTGCTATCATTTTAAACAGTGTAATATATTGGACAACTTAACCTTCTTAAAAATAGCTTTTGATCCAATCCATAGAATGAAAGTATGTTGAAAAGAATTAAATTGTTCAGTTTATACTTCATACTGACTAGTGCCTTTTTAGCAATGAAAGGAGAACTAGCTGTTCTGATAGTCAGTTCTTGCACTATTAGTGCACAAAATATATGTGTTCCTACTATGCTGTTTCCTCCCCAGGACTAGCATGTTGTATCTTGAACTTTTTTTGCAGCATTCTGCAGTTATGTGAGAAATACATTAGTCCTTTTCTAAAGAATTATTGATAGCATTTTTACAAAGCAGAAATTGATTCTTCCAGGTCATTTATTTTCTTTGATTAGTGTTTTCATAACCTCCAATTCCTTTGCCATTTGTAACTTTTATAAAATAATATACTTGATTCTCTCACTTCCCAAAGCACTGTAGCAATTTATAATATTTTGCTTATATAAGGCTATAGAATCTATACCAAGGGTCTTCAAACTTGGCAGGTTTAAGACTTGTGGACTTCAACTGCCAGAATTCCTGAGCTAACATGACTGGAGGAGGAATTCTGGGAGTTGAGGGCCACAAATCTTAAAGCTGTCAAATTTGAAGACCCCTGAAATTCTATACTTTTACCAGGCATCTTAGCTTTTTAATAAAAGCAGACATTTTCAGGGGACAAGTTTGTTTTTGGAATGAAGTGTATCATATATATCCAGAAGTGTGTACTAGACGTTTCAAAAAAAGATGAATGACCCATAAGTATTATGGCCATGGTTAGAATGCAGTATTGCAGGCTAACTCTGTTGACCGCCAGGAGTTCAATCCTGACCGGCTCAAGGTTGACTCAGCCTTCCGTCCTTCCGAGGTTGGTAAAATGAGGACCCAAATTGTTGGGGGCAATAGGCTGACTTTGAGCAGTGATGGCTAACCTTTTTTATTGTTGTGTGCCGAAAATGTGTGTATGTGCATACGCTTGTGCTCACACGTGTGCCTGCACCCATAATGCAATGCACATGCACCCCCCCACGTGGCCCCCACCCCCTTGCACATGCACACGCAGCCCCCCCCACTCCCACCGCTCCCCTGCATATGTGTGCGCGACTCCCTGCGCTCCCACTGCCCTTCTGCATGCATGAGTGACCCCTTGTATCTCAGAAGTATAACAAAAACCAAAACGTAAATAAAAGTCCTTTAATGCCTTCAACTTGGCTTCACTGTTTAATTGTTCACAGTGGAGGAGTGAAGTATTTTCAGAATAATGTTTCAAAGGCAAGAAACACAGTTCACATTCAAAGAGCCGATAATGAAGCAAAAACCAAAAACAAACTGCATTGAATAAAGTTCCTTGACAGACCAGGATAGATAATTGCCAACTTCAGGAAGATAACCAGGTACAGTTCGTTGGAAGAACACCAACCAAGATAAACCTTCTTTATGCAAATCTCACACCTGCAACCCATGAAGAGGATCATGGCCCTCTCTTCCCGAGTAGACCACGTTTTACCCTGATCCTCTCCTCCCTATGTGCCCTAGGATGGATAGGGGATGGGCCTGGGTCCTCCTCTGCCTGCTCAGCCGGCCTCTGCCCTTCCCCAGCCTCCACCACCACCTCTGGAGCCACACTTCCACTCCCTGTTGGCTGTTCCTCCTCTTCCTCAGAGTCAGTCTCCACCAGGAGCATGACACGCATGCGCAGTAGAACAGCTGGGGCAACAGCTCGCGCGCCGGCAGAGATGGCTCTGCGTGCCATGTCTGGCACACGTGTTATAGGTTTGCCATCACAGGCTTAGAGAGAACTGTAAAACACAAGTCTAAGTGCTATTGCTATTACTGTTTTCACTGTGCAGAAAATAAACAGGTAGATTCCTTCTTACCTGTTTATTTATGATTATGTGGAAATAAGTAAGTCTTTTTTTCCCCAAGCCATAGTGAAAATAGTATAAGTGAAGGGTTTTGATGCAGGAAACCACCTTTTCCTTGTTCTATTAACTTGAGATATGACTTGACCCTTGTCCTGGAAGTTATCTTTGCTTTTCCTGATCTCTGCTTTCAAAGGAACTATTCACAGTTTGGGGAACTTGGTTAGGAAAGTGATGTGAGATAAAAGGGGAAATTTGTTGTGGAGCCTCACAATCAGGAGGCTGTGAGTTCGATCCTAGATAGAGGCTAATATTTGGAGTAGACTCTCCTTCTCGAGCAGGGGATTGGACTAGATGACCTCCAAGGTCCCTTCCAACTCTTGTTATTCTATGATACCTTTTGGAACAAGAAGTTGTTGCTGGGTGAGTTTAGCTTCACCTCTGAAAAAATAAAAATTAATGGCAAGTTTAAGAACTTCAAGAATTTGAAATAAACAACAAAAGTTTTTGATCTAAGAAAATTATAAATGGGTTAAGGGAGTACAGGTAGTCCTTGACTTACTATTATTATTTATTAAATTTATATCCCGCCTCTCTTCCCCATCGGGGAACTCGAGAGTTCATTTAGTGAAGGCACTGAAAAAAGTGACTTATGACCATTTTTCACACTTATGACATTGCAGCATCTCCATGGTCATGTAATCAAAATTTAAGAGTCTTGGCAACTGGTTCGTATTTATGACGGTTGCTATGTCCCAATGTCCTGTGATCCCCTTTTGTGACCTTCTGATAAGCAAAAATGGGACAAAATTCACGTAAGAAATGTCTCACTTAACAACAGAAAGTTTGGGCTCAATTGTGGTCGTAAGTCGAGGACTATCTCTAATTACATTTGAAATGTTGACTTTTAGTGTAAGATTTTAGGAATTAACTATAAAAAATTAAAAGCTTTTTGTGGGAAACTGACTTATTTTGGTTTGTAACATGTGGGCTAACATCAGTGCCACCCCTTAGAGATGAATGTGACTTGTACTATATGCTGTATATGTTTACATTCCTGTTTCTGCTTCAGATGTACAATTTCACCAGTTTTACTGTCACTCTCAATGAATTGGAGAAGGGCATGGAAGATATATTGGCTCCTACTGACTGTCGGTTAAGACCAGACATAAGGCATATGGAGAAGGGAGAGATAGGTATGTATATGCAAACAACCATTATTCTCAATGATTAGAAACCTTAAGCAAGGTTTCTGTTTTTCTTACAGATGTTATGTCCATGTATCTTATCCTCTTCTCTCTATTCCAAGGATGGTTTGATCCTTTGAAGGATCCATCATAGTACCTCCAAAATGTTGAATGCCCTTCTAAACCTTGTTATGAACTTGTACTTTTTATGACAGATGAGGAAAATTATTGCATTCATGAAAGGAGAAGACTCCTGTTAACTCTTCTTGTGCCTAGTTGCATCAAATGTAATTGGTGTTATAGCCATAGCACTACTGTTCGAAGGTATTACTTTTCAAAGGGCAGCTGCTGACATGCTGTGGGCTGTTTTAGGATAAAGGGGAATTTACTAAAGGGTACATGGTAGAAACATTTTCTACATATTTAGAAAAATAGTATAATTCCAAAGCACCTAAAGGTGGGATTAGAAGCCATGGATGGAAACTAATCAAGGAGAGAATGAACCTAGAACTAAGGAAGAATTTCTTAACAAATAATCAGTGGAATGGTTTGCCTCCAGAGGTTTTGGGTGCTCTGATAGTGGAGATATTTAAGAAGAGATTGGACAACCATTTGTCTGAAATGGTACAGGGTTTTCCTGCCTAAGCAGGGGATTGGACTAGAAAACCTCCAAGGTCCCTCCAAGCCACGGTGGTGCAGTGGTTAAAATGCAGTACTGCAGGCTACTTCTGCTGCCTGCTGGCTGCCTGCAATTTGGCAGTGCAAATCTCACCAGGCTCAAGGTTGACTCAGCCTTCCATCCTTCCGAGGTGGGTAAAATGAGGACACAAATTGTTGCGGGCAATAGGCTGACTATAAAAGGCTTAGAGACGGCTATAAAGTACTATGAAGCGGTATATAAGCAAGTGCTATTGCTATAATTCTCATATACAAATTGTATAATCCTTTTTAAGCCTCCAGATATGAACTCTTATAATTAAAACTCTTGTTGATAAAAATAATAGGGTAGAGATAGGCTAAAGCCCAGAATGCCTTGAGGTCAGGCTTCTTCTGCCAGTGTTATTTGTTGATTGAGTGCAGAGTGTTTCCTTTTAATCAGCTCTATCATGTTCCTTCTTTAATGGTTTTGAAGCTTATCTTTGTGAGGAAGTTTTCATAAATGGGGAGGCTTATTATTTATTTATTACATTTTTATGCTACCCATTTCCCTTATAATGTGACTCTGGGTAGCTTACAGATTATAACAAAATATTAAAACTATGCAAATTTTTTAAAAAAACCTACACAAAACATCAAGACTAAGAGCAGGATGGCACAGGGATGAAGTCTTCTTACCCCGTCAACCACCTCCAGTGAGTACCACCTTTGGAGCCCCAAACCAACCAAGTCTTAATACCCTTCCACAAGGCCAAGTTCTCACCACCAGTGGTAGAGTGTTCCACAGGGATGGAGCCACAGCAGAAAAGACTCTTCTCCTTGGACCCGCCCACTGGCATTCCTTGGCAAATCAGATCCATAGCAGGCCTCTTCTATGGGGTGGGCTAGTCCCATTGGGAAGAGACAGCTCCTCAGATACCTCAAGTTAAATGGATCTTTTGCACATGCCCAAATAACAGAATAACAGAGTTAGAAGGGACCTTGGAGGTCTTCTAGTCCAAACTTTGCTCAACCATTTCAGACAAATGGAGCATCCACAACTAATCAGTCCACTGACTAATTGTTCTCACTGTTACGAAATTTATCCTTAGTTCTAGGTTGCTTCTCTACTTGATGTTTCCATCCGTTGCTTGTTGTCTTCGGGTACTTTGGAGAGAAGGTTGACTTCCTCTTCTTTGTAGCAACCTCTTAGATATTGGAAGACTGCTATCATGTCACCCCTAGTCCTTCTTTTCATTAAACTAGATGGACCTAATTCCGGAACCCGTTCTTTATGTATAATTTATATAATTGCAGATTTTATTTCTCTTGAGTATGTTGTCAAAACTCAAGTTGACTATCAGTAGATAGCTGAGGGTTCAGAATAATGATTGAAAGAGTATATACATACTTAGTGGTCCAATTTGCGGGTTTGCTTTATTTATTTTTTAAAATTACATTTATATGCCGCCCTTCTCCGAAGACTCAGGGAGGCTTACAATTCCTGGGATACAACCCAATGCGCTCAGCAATAGCCTTCCTTCCATTGTATATGCCTGCTTATTACTAAGCGGCATTTTTACAAGGTCAGCTAATTGCCCCCAACAATCTTGGGTCCTCAATTTCCCTACCCCGAGAGGATGGAAGGCTGAGTCAACCTTGAGCCTGGTGGGATTCGAGCCAAATTTCCATTTGTTTTCTAATATCCCAGTGCAATTATTTAGGTGGAAATAGTTTTTCTTGACTTAAAATCTTATAGAGGTGTTGCATGATAAATTCTGTCCTCAAATAGGGAAAAATGCACTGGAGCAACTACAAATCTGAATACATTGTTGAGATTCATGAGGAAGTATTAAAACTGGTCTTAAATTGAACTGTTTTTTTTAACGCCTTCATCTACTGTTTTTGCCTTTTTCATTAAAATAATTCTTGAAATATTTGTTAGATCAGGCAAGCAAAGAAAAAGAGAGGCTAGAAGAAAAGCAAAGAGCTGCTCGTAAGGATCGTGCAAAAGAGGAAATTGACTGGAGGACAAGGTAATTCATAGTCCTGGAACCAGGGAAGGGTGCTGACCACTTTAGGTGCCTGCAGTAGGAACTGTAGATGTATATATGAACGAAGGCAAATATCCAAGGATGCTGCTGCAGGATTTAATCTGGATTGGTCACTGGGACCAGAGGTTTAATCTTCCAGGCTTTCGGATTCATGCTGGAGCCCATCCTCAGGGAACTTCTCGCCCACCAGAAATTTCTGGTCCCACTGACTGGACCCAGATTGGATCCAGGAACTCTGTAGCATCTCATCACATAGCAGTCTTCTTTCTCATCTTACGTAAGTGTTTTTTAAATTATGTTTTCAGTTTTAAAGTTCACACTTTTCCATTAAGAGACAGGCAATCTTTTTGTGAGCACAGTTAGGAATGAATTGCTGTCTAAAGTAAAACTCACTCACTTTTTTTGCATCTCTCTCTCTCTCTCTCTCTCTCTCTCTCACACACACACACACACACACACTTTAAGCTTTTGTTTTATAATATTATTTAATTTATTTATTAATTCGACTTATATGCCACCCCCTCTCCAAAAGGACTCGAGGCGGCTCACAACTAAAATACAACAATAAATAAATTAATTAAAAGAATATTAAACAAATTAAGCCGAATTAAAATTTAAAAAACCCTAGTTAAAATAACCCCAACCCAAGAGAATCGGCACAGCCCAGATTGTAAAAAGAGCCAAGTTTTCAAATCGTGGCGGAAGGTGCGAAGATCGGGGGCCAAACGGAGCTTCAGCGGAAGAAGATTCCACAAAGTGGGAGCCGCCACAGAGTAGGCCCTCTCCCGGGTCGCCGCCAAGCGACATTGTGTCGCAGACGGCACCCCGAGGAGGCCCCGCCTGTGCGCCCGTACAGGGTGGTTAGTATTTGATGTTGGGAGGAGCCGTTCTCGTAGATAGCCTGGACCCATGCCCTGTTGGACTTTGAATGTTAATACCAAAACCTTGAATCTCACCCGGAGGGCAACCGGAAGCCAATGCAGGTCGCGCAGGAGGGATGTAATATGGGAGTATCGGGAAGCTCCCATCACAACCCGCGTGGCCGCATTCTGCACCAGCTGGAGCCTCCGAGTGGTACGCAAGGGCAGTCCAAGGTAGAGAGCGTTGCAGTAGTCGAGGCGGGAAATGATGAGGGCCTGAGTGACTGTGCGCAGGGCATCTCGGTCCAGGAATGGGCGTAACTGGCGAACCAGGAAGAGGTGCAAAATGAAGATTAAAGAATGGGGTCCTTGGCGCCCTCTAAGCTTGGCTGTTTTCTGCAGACATTTTATTACCCAACTAGATAACATTATCAGTGCTAGAAGGGAGTAGGGTTTGCTTTCTGTGTATATATTAGTTGGGTAATGAAATTCTGCAAGAAGATAACCAAGCTCAGAGAGCACCAGGAACAGTTCAACCCTGAGCTACAAATCTTCCCTTCTAAAGATTAAAGAGGCAAATAGGCAACACAGACTGCTTATTCCTTCTTTTATAATTAATTATTTCAATCATTACTCCTCCTCCGGCCTATCTCTCTGATCATGTCTTCTCTATGACACTTTTTAAATACTTGAAAAAAAGCTATCATTTCTCTCCCCACTCAGCCCAGTGCTTTTTGTGAGGCTAAATTTCTAGTAGTCCCTTGATAATCTTCACTGCCCTTCCTAAATCATCCTATCTGGATTTTTTTCCCAAAAGCCTTGGAGCTGAACACAGTACTCGAGTTGAGATGTGATCAGCAAAGTGTAAAACGGAACAGTTACTTCCCATAATTTGTAAACTATCTTTGATGGAAATTGCCTTACAATTTGTCTTTTTTGCAGCCACATCACATGGGTAGCCTGAACTCATTTTGCAATTAATTACCAAGTTTTTTGCCAGTACCATTACCAAGCTAAAGTCTCCCATGTCCTGCATTTAATTTCTTCTCCCAGTGAAGAATTTCACATTTGCACTGCTAAATATAATTCTATCTTTTCAGCCCAATTTCGTAACCTTTCAGGATCACTTTGGATTTCTGTCTCTCAGGATATTTGCTGTCCTACTCAATTTTTTCACAGATGCAAATTTGGAAAGGCTTCTCTTCACACCTTCCTTGGAGGGAATAATAAAAAAATGTGAAGGAAAAGTTTAAACTAAACTTTAAAGTAAATAAACATTAAAGACCATTCAAGTTCAAGTCCCATCTCAGCCCTGAAAGCCAATTGGGTGACTGTGGGCCAATCACCAGCACACTGTGAATTCTAATCCCGCCTTAGGCAGAAAAGCTGGCTGGGTGACATTGGGCCAGTCGCACTCTCCGCCCAGTCCGCCTCACAGGGTTGTTGTTGAGAAAATTGGAGGAGGAAGGTATGTTGGATATGATCACCCTTTGTAACCTTCCCAGCTAACTTCTGACAAGCAAAGTCAATGAGGAATGCCAGATTTGTTTAATGACCACATGATTCACTTAACAAATGCAGTGATTCGCTTAACAACTGTGGCAAAAAAGGGTCATAAAATGGGGCAAAACTTGTTTAGCAACAGAAATGTTGGACTCAGTTGTGTTCATAAGTCAAGGATTATCTGTATTTTGCTGAATTTAACCACCTTTCTTCTACCTTTGGGTTTTTTTAAATGTTTTTATTTCCTTACAGATGGTTTTACCAAGGCACTAATCCATATACTGGGACTGCTGACTGGTTATACTCGGGAGGATATTTTGATAGAAATTTCTTCGACTGTCCAGATATCTATTGAAAACCTTGAATGCAGTTGCTCTTTTGCCCAGAAATTGGTAGACTCAAATGAGTCCAGCTGTGTCATGACAAGAAAATAATATATTTTTCCTAAAGCAATGAAAATCATCCATCACTGATCAAGGTTTTGTCATGTACATTTGCCAAAATACTGAAGTGCTGTTACTCATTTTCCTGAAGCTGCAACATGAAATTATGTAATGGGGAAAGATGCTTGCATGTTTTTGTTAGCTTCCTTCAATTTATCATTTCATGTTTTATTTTATTTTTTTGGCCAGAATTAACTCACTGTGACCGGTGGGAAAATAGCTCCTTTCTTAAAAAAGAAAAGATAGGTACTTTTTAAAAAATAAAATAAAATTGAACGATAAAAGATATCTTCAAAGTATTCAAACTTTGAGGCCACAGGGGCACCTTAGCCTAACAGATATGCTGCTGGTCCTATTGGAAAAAGTTTCTAGCAAGAATCCAGAGTGACTCAAAATTCACAGGAGTAACACTCCACAGGAGAACACTCCTAACTTTTAAAAGTTTGACAACAACAGTAGAGATAGACTTAATTTTCAGGAGTGATTTCTCCATTTTGCCTCAGCCTCTGGGTACTGTGATTTATTGATTCAATGAAGTATCTGTGATTTTATTTTTTTAAAAAGGAACTACTCCATTGAATGTTGGGCTGGTTTGTAAGTGTGGATAACAGCAAACCCTTGTGTGTTTGAAGTTGCAAAATGTTTTGTCTTAAAACCCACTTTGGAGATATTTATAGGAACTTGGATGTCATGTAAATAATCATGTAAGAAATCATACTCCTTGCTCTGTTCAGAAATGTTGTTCGTTTGCAGTTCTGCTTTGGAAGACTGATTTTCCCATTCATTTCATAACATGGGCATCCTTCTTCCCTTTTCAATTTGCCTCGGATACATTCTGCAAAAGTTCATATTTATTTTGGGCTTTCCCCACCCACCCCCAATCACTTGCTTGCATCACAACTGATAACAGGTTTTTGAACAACAATTTCTTAGTTTGTCCAATGCTGAATGATACAGTGGAAGCTTTTAATGCATCTCCACTTGGTAGAATTTCCTTGAGAATAAGTGTAGGCTTTGCAGTTTTAAACATGTCAAACCTATGTCATTCTGAAGCTGTTTGGATTGAGAGGGAAAGATGCTTTTCTTTTATTTCTAACACACATTGAGAATATGTGGCTTTATAAATAAGTTAATATTTACTAGATTATTATTTACCAAATTGGAGATGATTTACCTTGCTGTTAAATGGCAAACCAGCAAGAGCATAATAATTTAAAAGGGACAGTGAAAGGATTAAGAGATTGGATTATAGTGCCATGAACATTTGTCTATGATACAGGAATATTTGAGTGTTTTTTATTACATTTCAAGCAAAAAAAAAACCCATGAAAATACTTGAGGCAATAAAGTACACTTTTAAGAGAATTGATTTGGATAGGCACTAGTTAACTCTAAGTTTTATGTTGTTGGTTATCTAAATTTGCTAAATATTGCAGCTTCGAGTTCATTTATTGTATTAGGGGCTTCCAAATGCTTCAGTAGTCCCTCTCTTGAAGTCACTTGCATCACAGTAGTCTCCCTGTATTTCAATATATTGCCTTTTCCTTCATAATGTTACCCATGAATCAGTGTATATTTTATTGTTAATAGATTAATTTATCTATTATATATCCCAGTCCAGAAACTCTCGGGCCCTTCTGTTTTTGATAGGAACAGTGAATATGGGTTCCAGGAGTAATTTTTGTGCTTTAAGCCCACTACAGAATTGGCTGTTTATATTGCTGTCATAACCCACTGATTTCAGTATCTGAACAATAAGGCTATATACAAAGACAGGCTGTTATGATACAGTATTTCAAGCTGTAACCCCAGAAACATGAAAATAGGGGACAACAGAAACTCATCTTTTCTCCCTTGATTAAGTTATGATCTCCTTTTATTAGTAAAAGTTTTGGAAAGGGTTAAGCCAGGTGGTCTGTATGCTTAATTTAAGAATGCAGACAACTGCAGGTGGGTTGCATTAATATTTTGAAGGAATCATATTAATTTTTTAAACAGTTGGACTTTTTTTAAAAAGAAGTTGCAAGGGATGTTTCTAAATTCCAATTTGCTGTTGGAGGAAAATGCAATCTTTTAAATTGAAATTAAAACTGATTTTAAAGGAAGAGTGGAATATTTTTCATTCATCTTTTGTATCATCACTGTCTATTGAAAAATACATTTATATTGGAGGTCTTGATGACTCATCTTCTGTAGTATACCAACTGAGGCATATATTGTACTATATGTTCATGATTTGGTGGCTGGCTGAGCCTTACATTTGATAAAATGATGTGAAATTAAGACTGCAGAAAATCTGTTGTCCAGTACCAATAGTGGGAGGCTATTAACTTAGCTAATTTGTTTCTCTGCAAATGATTAATTGTACTGGAAAATAATTCCTAAGCTGCAAGTCCATTCTCCCACATATGTATATTTCATTTCTAACCAACGGCAGGGTACTATACTAAATATAATGCTTTCAGAACAGATTAGAATTAAAACGCACACTTAAGTTTGATGACTTAAAAGCTTTAATTATATTATTGGTTTTTTTTCCTTATGAAAAAGATAGTCATTTTAGTTTGTTTACATTTTTACCTGCACTTATTATAAGCACCACCATCACAACCTAAGCACTGCCTTACATTTGACACTTCTGGGGGGGGAAGCACTTTTAAAATAAAATAATAATCATGTTAAATATTAAGATAGGTATTAACTTAAAGCAAATATTTTTTATGTGGAAAGAAATAGTTATTTTCTTGGCTGCTTACTTCCATTGTGTTTACCTTGGTACCTTGTTTTGAATTAAGGCTCGTGCATACATTAGCTTGACTCCAGGGCAATGGGTCAACACACAAAACTTTTATATTTGCAGAAAGTGGTGTTCCTTCAGCATTGGGAAGAATTCCATACCCACATGCCTCATGCTATCTTGCGACACCGGAGTCAATAAAACTCTGTGGATGAATAGCTTTTCTTGCTGTGCCATTAGGTTGACTTCACAATAAATGCAGTCTTTATTGTAGCAAGAAATAACTACAAAGATTAACACTACTAGACCATTTCTAGAATAGTATGACCGCAGCAGGCTATGAAACGAAGATGGAACTTCCCATTCCAAAATAAACCCCGCAGGAAACGTAACATGTCCACAAACCTTTGCTAGCCTTCGCTCTCTTCCCCAAAGCAACCTAAAGATGAGCAATTATTTTGACATGACTTCAAGAAGATGCTTGAACAATGGAACACTACTAATTCATTAAATTCTCTGACAAGTGAACATTAACTGGAAAGTATAGTTTTTTTTTTAAAAAAGAAGGAAAGATAGAAATTCTTGCTTGGTAATGATTTGATTTACATTGTTAGCCAGTATATGTAAAGAGAAAAGGTTAGAAATGGCACCTTTTGGATGAGTTTGATAAACATAATGTAAGTTTCTTACTACTGCACCTTGCATACAGTTTGGGGTGGATTAATACATGGGTGCTTTCTCTTAACCAACTTTAAAAACCCTTGGTCCTCAAAAGTAGGATATTAGACTAAAACCTTCATAAATATCAGTTTTAAAGCATAAGATTAGATCTATTTTAGTAAATTAATATACAAATATGTGAATCAGTACCATCTAGAATTAGTTTCTGAAAGTTTTACTTTGATTCTCAGAGTTCTTACCCAAAATTCAGAAGCTTCAGATTACGAACTGTTGATACTCAGGTAGCCTGTAATCCTGAAAAAGACATTGTTGTAATAATCCCAACAGTTCAGGTGCCTGTGTAGCTCTTCAGTTTTTCTATGTTTGTTGTGTTTTGTGGCTGTTCTCTTCATGTCGTGTTTTTTTTTCCATTTGATAATCTACTGTAACGTCGTTGCCTCTTTAAAATCCTTAAGTGGTTTGGGTTTAACTGTAAAGTAAAGCAATATTTAAATGGCTATAAAAAAGCAAACAGTTCTAACAAAAAATGATTTTTATGATGTTTATAGCATGTGGGGGGAAAAAAAAGCACACATGCCAGTTACCAGCTCTAATTTCCCCATTCATTCTCTGCTGCTGTTGCTGCTACTGCTGTCCTGTTTTGTGTTTTTTTTTATTTTGCCGTTAAATATCCCTGTTAATAATAATAATAATAATAATAATAATAAAGAAAGTACATGGCACAATCCACCTAGAATTTCTTGGATCAAGCCTCATTTGGGATCCATGGGCTAGCGGACAAACATCCCGTGGTGCCCTTCTGCATTTTTATGTAAGTTCCCATGGGGCTTCTCCCAAAGAACAGGGCTTCCTGGCAGAAATATGCCGGCTGTGGTTTTTTTGCCTTATCCATGTTAGATGAACCTGTTGGAAGGATATTAAAAATTAAAAAAAAAAGGCTTTAGCAAAATGGATTTATTTTTATAATATTTAACAACTGTCAATACCCAACTATATTAACTATTACAAATTCGTATTTACCTTTTTAGAGAAGTCTGTACAGGTTTGTGGACATAAATGTTTTAAAAAAAAGTGTCAATGCAAATAAAGGCTGTTTTGGAGGAGGCGCTGAGTTTCTGGTCCTTCCTTTAATTTTGTCCCTTTGCAGCAGATGGGTGGATCTTCTAGCGAGTTATCCTCGAATCCCCTGACCTGGATTTATTATACCTGCTTTGATTCTGTTCGGTTTCCTGGAGAAATCCAAACCCTCGAAAGTTGGAGAGTTTTACATCAGGAGGCAACTCGGGCAGCCAAATAAAGATGTTGCACAGCATACATGCCTCATAGGTTGCACGAACAGTTAAGGAGGGAGTTTCTGAGGGTGAGTACAAAGGAGAAGGGCAGTTCGAATTGCTTCCATTGCATTTCAAATTCCAAGAGGTTGGTGTGGGAGGAGCTGCTGGCTGCTTGTGAGGAGGCAGAGGGTGAGTACAAAGGAGAAAGATAGCAGCCCACGCACCTAACGGCACGCAAATCATATGACTATAAACCAAAAATATCAATAATACATTTAGGGATAGTGCGCTTGAGATTGTGATTTTATTTTATTTCAAAATGACTGGCTTTAGTTCAGTGTTAATACTTGCTTTACAGCTGTCTTATCACAGTACTCTTCAAATTTGGATACTGTCCTCTTTATAAAAAAATTACCAGTCTACATAGACAGATTATGTATCTAGAATCTCTAATCTGTGCTCTCCAAGCAGAAATTAGGTGCCCAATCCAGCCATCTATTGAGCTGCCATGCTACCAGCCCCATTACCACAAAGATCCTACAGGAAAAGGGCAGTATGGACAACTGTGGGATCTGGCAGGGTGAGAGCTGTGGACCATAAACACAAAACTTTTGCTGTGTCCCAGCATAACAGATACAGTGCTGACCTTAATAGGGACACTGAAGTGACAGGTCAAGGTAGTCAAATAAGCGGGGGATCATAGTCCTAGAAGAAGAACTTACTTTGGAAAGGAGAAAGTGTGAATCAGGTATTATGCACCAGTCACACAAGAAGAGCAAGGCATCCAAAAAGAAGCCACCTTCTGGTTGGGGATTCAATTGTAAGGGATGTAAATTTAGGAAAGGATACGTAGGTTTTGAAAGAGGTCAGGTGTCTGCCAAGTGCTACTGCCAGCAGAGACAAGAGGCGTATTCTTAAGATAGTCAAGAATGCCAGTAAGGACTGTGATGTTGATGCTATTAAACATCTTGTACAAATGATCTATCCCAGAAAGATGTACTTTCTGTTCAGAAAGACTTCCAGAGCTTGGAGTATGAACTTAGTAATATGGGCTGTAGGCTTATCTTTTCAGAGGTTCTACCAGTATACAAGGAACAAAAAGGGAAAGGCCAGCATGTAGTGGAGTTTAATGTGTGGCTAAAGGATTGGTGTAAAAGGGAAGGCTTTGGTTTTATTAGTCATGATGTCTGCAGCTGGTCTTTGAAAAACTGTACAAAAGAGATGGTTTGCATCCATCAAAGAAAGGGACTGAGTTACTTGGCATTAAATTCACAGATTTCCTGGATAAACTTTTAAACTGAACAGCAGGGACAGAATTAATGGATACAGAACATTTCTGTCCCCAGCAACCTAAAATTAATAAGGATATCAGTGCATGCAAAATAGATGTTTATGCAGATAAGATTATCAACCTTGCTGTCAACCAAAACCAAGCATTTAATAGTGAGTGCCATACCATGTGCATTAATCAAACAGGTGGCAAGAAATTAGGGGCAGGCAGGCACAACACAGGTTATGTAGACAGTAAACACAGCGTCAGACATAAAGATCTCAAGTGCACAAAAATGCAGAAAAAAAAGTGCAGAAAAAATGCAGAAAGTCTGGGGAACAAACAGGGTGAACTCGAACTATGAATACATGAAGGTAGATATGATATAGTTGGAATAACAAACTTGGTGGGATGAAACCCATGATTGGAACATACTGATAGAAGGATACAAACTATTAAAAAAAACAGACCCCATAAAAGAGGAGGTGAAGTTGCACTGTATGTGAAGGACCATTAGATTGCTACAGAAATGCATGAAACCAAAGATGAAACTTCCTAGAATGCATATGGGTCAATATAAAAGAAAAAAAGAATGACATGGCCATAGGTGTATATTATAGGCCACCCAATCAAGCAGAAAAATAGATGTCCTTTTTGCCAACCAACTAACAAACATATGAGGAAACACACAACAATATTAATGGGAGACTTCAATTATCCTGATATCAATTGGAAAACTAATTCTGCACCAAGTGAGAAATCAAGTAAGTTCTTAACCAAGCTAGCTAACAACTTTGTTGTCCAAAAGGTAGTGGGTGAAACTAGAGGACAGCCATACTGGACTTATTTCTTACAGAGAAGAAGTGATAGAGGGAGTTGAAACTGCAGGAACCTTGGGTGAGAGTGACCATGTCATACTAGAATTCAACATAACACAAACACAAGCAACAGAACATAATGACACCAGAGTCTTGGATTTTAAAAGAACTGATTTTAATAAACTCAGAGAGAACTTAGGAAAGATTCCATGGATGAAAATCCTAAAGGGAAAACAACTCAAGAATCTTGGGAAACTCTGAAAAGTATGATCATAGAAGCCCAGACCAGCACAATACCACTGAGAAAGAAAACAAGAAATCCAAGAAGAAACCAGCATGGCTGCACAAAGATCTCTGGCAAATTGAAAGAAAAAAGGACAAGTACAAAAAATGGAAAGAAGGACATACAACTAAGGCAGAATATCAGCAGATAGCCAGAATCTGCAAAGACGAAGTCAGGATAGCAAAGGCTCAGAACGAACGAAGACTTGCAACAAAAGTCAAAGATAATAAAGTTTCTTCCAACATATAAATAACAAGAAAAAAATCAAGGAAACAGTCAGTCCACTAAAGAGAGAAGATGGCAAGGACAGGCAACAGAGAGAAATCAGAACTGCTTAACTCATTCTTTGCATCTTCTTCACAAAAAGAAACTATAGCTCAATCCACCAAAACCATAACTGTAAAAGACAGACCAGAAATTAAAATTAAAATAAGCAAAAAAATAGTAAGAGATCTTGATGAAAACAAATCACCGGGCCCTCATGGATTACATCCCAGAGTTTTAAAGGAGCTGGCAGTGGTCATCTCAGAACCACTGCACCATATCTTTCAAAAATCCTGGAGTACCGGAGAACTACCAGAGGACTGGAAAAGAGCTGATGTGGTTCCCATCTTCAAAAAAGAAAAAAAAACAGACCCAGGAAACTACAGACCAATCAGCCTAACATCAATACCAGGGAAAAGATAATAAAAAACAGATCTGCCAACATCTAGAAACAAGTAAAGTAATAACTAGCAGTCAGCACGGGTTTGTTAAGAACAGATCATGCCAAACCAATCTTATTTCATTCTTCAACACAGTGACTAAATTAGTAGACCAGCAAAATATTGTGGACATAATATATTTAGATTTCAGCAAGGCATTCGACAAAGTAGACCACAACCTACTTCTTAGTAAGCTAGAAAAAAGTGGAATAGATAGCACCACCACTAGATGGACTCACAACTGGCTGACAAACTGTACTCAAAGAGTAGTCCTTAATGGGTCTAAGTCTACATGGAGGGAAGTAAGCAGTGGGGTGCCACAAGGTTCCGTCTTAGGCCCAGTACTCTTCAATATCTTCATTAATCACTTAGATGAGGGAATAGAAGGGGAACTTATCAAATTTGCAGATGATACTAAGCTGGCAGGAATAGCTAACACCCAAGAAGATAGGCTCAAGATCCAGATGGATCTTGACAGACTAGAACACTGGGCTGCATCTAACAAAATGAAATTCAATGTAGAGAAAAGTAAAGTCCTACACTTAGGCAAGAAAAACCAAAAGTACAAATATAGACTGGGCGAAACCAGGCTCAATAGCAGTAACTGTGAGAAGGATCTTGTCTTAGTGGACAATCAGCTAAATATGAGCAAGCAGTGTGCAGCAGTAGCCAAAAAAGCTAATGCAATCCTAAGTTGTATTAAGAGAGGGATACAATCTAGATCAAGGGAAGAACTAATACCACTCTATAAAGCCTTAGTAAGACCACACCTAGAGTACTGCATCCAGTTTTGTTCACATTACAAAAAAGATATTGAGACTCTGGAAAGAGTACAGAGAAGAGCAACCAGGATGATTAGGGGATGGGCTGCCACAGAGAGGAAGAGGTCAAGCTGTTTTCTAAGGCACCTGTAGGCCAGACAAGGAATAATGGATGGAAACTGAACAAGGAGAGATTCAACCTGGAAATAAGGAGAAACTTTCTGACAGTGAGAACAATCAATCAATGGAACACCTTGCCCTCGGAAGTTGTGGGAGCGCCATCCCTTGAGACTTTCAAGAAAAGACTGGACTGCCATTTGTCAGAAATGATGTAGGGTCTCCCACTTGGGAGGGGGGTTGGACTAGATGACCTACAAGGTCCCTTCCAACTCTGATTATCTATTAAACGATATACAGGTAATCCTTGACTTACTAATCCTTGACTTCTTCAGCTCATGTTTAAACATGTTGTGTGAACGCAGGTCTATATGTAGTCCTCAAATTAGAACAGTTCATTTAGTGACTGATTACAGAAGCACTGAAGAGGGCTTACGACTGTTTTTTCAGTTATGACCATTGCAGTATCCCCACGGTTGGTCACACGAACTAAATTCAGACACTTTGCAACTGACTCATATTTATGACGGTTGCAGTATCCTGGGGTCATGTGATCCCCTTTTGCGTTCTTCTGATGAACAAAAGTCAACAGGGAAGCCAGATTCACTTAACACCAGTGTTACTAACTGGACAACTGCAGTGATTCATTTCAAAACTATGGCAAGAAAGGTTGTAAACAGGCAAAATCCACTTAACAGCCATCTCACCTAGCAAGAGAAATTTTGGGCTCAGTTGTGGTTGTAAGGACTATGTCCCCTTTTCCAGCAAACAGGCTAGACAAATAATAACACCTCCCCCCTCCACAAATTTACTTTAATCTACAAAAACCAAGAGCCTTGGTAGCTCAGGCTGTTAAATGCCTGCTCTTAAGATCCAGCTGCCTACATATTGTAGGCTCAATCACCAGGCTCAGGTTGACTCAGCCTTCCATCCTCTCAGGGTAGGTAAATTGAGGACCCAAGATTGTTGGGGGCAATTAGCTGACCTTGTAAAAATGCCGCTTAGTAATAAGCAGGCATATACAATGGAATGAAGGCTATTGAGCACACTGGGTTGTATCCCAGAATTGTGCCCTGAGTCTTCGGAGAAGGGCGGCATATAAATGTAATTTAAAAAAAACAAACATATTTTGTCTCAACTTATTCAGCTCCCTGAAAGATCCAGTTTGGTAATAGTCAACTTTGAAGATCTGGCCTACGTTTTGTTGCATTACTGCCATCGTAACAAGCTCTGATTTTTGTACATAGTCCTCAACTTACGAACCCAATTGAGCCCAAAGTTTCTGTTGTTAAGTGGAGACATTTGTTAAGTGAGTTTTGCCCCATTATACAACTCTTCTGGCCATCATTTTTAAGTGAATCACTGCAGTTGATAAGTCAGTAACCTGGTTGTGAAGTGAATCTGGTTTCCCCATGGACTTTGCTTGTCCGAAGGTTGCAAAAAGGAGATCACATCCAGGTGGGATTCAACTGGCATTACTACCAGTTCGGTGATTACGTTTTGTGCTGCACAAAGCAGCTGAAGTTGAAAAAGCAGGAAATAAAGGACAGGTAAGAGCCTGGGTGGGTGGCTGGGCCAAATAGCAGCAAACACAGAACCGGTTCTGTGTCTGCTGTTCTTCAGAGCTACCAGTTCTATAGAGAACAGGTAGCATCCCACCCCTGGATCACATGACCTTGGGACACTGTGACCGTCATAAATGAGCCAGTTGCCAAGCATCTGAATTTTGATCACATGATCATGGGCACTGCTGCAAAGGTCGTGACAATGAAAAGCGGTCCTAAGTCACATTTTCCAGTGCTGTTTATAACTTTGAACAGTCACTAAACGAACTGTTGTAAGTTGAGGACTATCTGTATTAGACGATGGTGAGTTCCAGGTATTTTGAGTCTTAACCAGGAGGCACACTGATGGAGCTTTTCCTCTCTTGCTGCCCTGGGAGCTAAATCAAAGATGCTCAGTGAAGAGCCTTGGAAGGAAATCTCACCTTGGTTCACCTCATCTTTGGTTCAAATAACCCCAGTACACGTGTTTCATGTTCCCTGCAGAAAAATGAGACTTTGCTAGGCTCGAACTCATGGGAGGGGAGAACTGGCCGCCCTAACAAGCTGAGGAGGAAGCGGATTAAAATAACCTTTTTTTTTAAAGGATGATTATCGTGTATGGGTATCTAGCGTAAATGCAATATAGAGGAAAAGATATATGGAAGCGCAACGTTCATCAATGAAAACTTCCAGGTTGCACAGCTACGCTTCCGCCGTAGGACGCGATTCTCCAACATTTCCGCAACTCCGAAGCCCCGTCCTTTCCATCCCCCTCCCTTTTCTTTCCTCCCGGCCGACGTGACACAGCACAATAGCCGAAGGCAGGCGGAAGCGGAGCAAGAGCGACTTTGGACGCGGTGCATGCTGGTCCGTGTAGGCTCGCGACTGGGGGAGAATTAGAGCCTGAGCCTACGTATATTGAGTGGAATCGCTTCTGACCAAGGAGAAGTGTAGGGGCGGGGAATCTGCCAGCCAATTAAAGAGAGGAGAAAGCAAGGAGGAAGGCGGGCTTCCGCTGTGACTGGAAGGGGAGCCGGAAGAGACAGTCGAAGCTTTTGAGGGGAAGAGAAGCGAGCGGCGAGAGGGCCAATTGAGGCGACAGGTAACGCTAGGCGGGCTCGGCGGGAGCGCCCGGAAAGGTTGTGGGTGAGGGTAGCCTTTCTCAACCGCTCAAATGCACTCTTCAAGTCCGGACGGGGGTTGGGTAGGATGGGAATTGTAGTTCAACCTCCCCCCCCCACCAGGTTGGAAACGTGCCGCGGGTGGGATGCGCCCAGGTGAGGCTCAGAGGGGCGGTTTTAGAAAGGTTGGGGCTGAAAAAGTATTCCAGTATTTGCGGGGCTGCCACAAAGAACAGGGCGTCAAGCCAACAATGGAGGTTTTTAAGAAGAGACTGGACAACCACTTGCCTGAAATTGTATAGGGTCTCCTGCTTGAACATGGGGCTGGACTAGACGACCTCCAAGGTCCCTTCCAGCTCTTTTCTGCTTGACTGGGGGCAAAAAAAGATCCAGGGTGGGAGCAAAAGGGGAGAGTCATCGTGGCCTCCTACCCAGAAAGAGCTTGGAGCTAGAATTTCCTTGCCTTGCTAACTTTCTGCTTGCAGGGAGATTTGTCTGGGTGCAGCTGAAGAATGAGGAGCCTGCAGTGGGGAGGCTCTTGCTTCTTAGGGTGGTAGCCAAACCTACCCTTTTCCCCAGGGCCCAAATGATGCCAGGACTCGTCCTCGCGGGATTGTCCCTCGATTTGTTTGTTTTTGCAAAGCCTTTTAGTCTCCCGAGCCTGCCGAGGTCGGTAGTATGAGGGAACACAGAAATTGAGAAAAAAAAACAATGGCTCTTGCCACCTTGTTGTATCTGAGTTTATTTGAATTGCTTCTGTTTCTAAAGTCCACTACTACTCTACTTAGGGCCACAATTGAGTCCAGAATTTCTGTTGCTAAGCATGACATGTTAAAGTGAGTTTTACCCCCATCTTAGGACCTTCGTTGACACATTTGTTAAGCGAATCACTGCAATCATTAAATTAGTAACATGGCTAAGTGAATCTGGCTTCCCCATTGACTTTGCTTCTCAGAAGGTCTCAAAGGGTGATCACATGGCTCTGGGGCACTGCAGTTGTCATAAATATGAGTCAATTGCCAAATATCTGAATTTTTATCATGACCATGGGGATGCAGCAGCAGTTATAAATAAGAAAAACGACCAGAAGTCACTTTTTTCAGTGCTTTTGTAACTTCAAACAGTCATTAAATGAATTGTAAGTTGAGGGCAACCTGTACATGCTGGAACTTTTTCATTCAGTTAAGCCTGTTAAGGTGATAAGACTAATATGCATGTAATGTATTTAAACTGTGTCCTTGACATATTTAAAATATGGAATGGTAGTTACTATTTATTATCCAGCATGTATGTATGTATAATATAGAGTTATATGTTCAACTCAAAGTGGCAAACATACCTAATACTCTCGTCTCTTTATTTGCCCAACAACAGCAACCCAGCATGAAAGTTGAGTTGAGAGGCTGACTTTTTGGTTTTCATGACTAAAGCAGGACTGGAACTCAAACGTCTCTAGGCCAGCTAATTAAAATTCATGGAGTAATTTGTCTAATTGGTTTACTACAATTTTCCCCAAATTGTAGATGGGGTAGACTTGTTTGTAGAAAGCCAGTTTGGTCTAGTGGTTAACATACCAGGCTAGAAACTGGGAGACTCAGTTCAAATCATGTCTCAGTCATGAAAGCCAACTGGGTTAACTTAGGCCAGTCATCTTCTCTCAGCCCAAGGTGGTTGTTGTGGGAAAAATAGGAGAAAGGAGCGTTAGATATATTTGCCAGCCTTGAGTTAATTGCAAAAATAATAAAGGTGGGATATAAATAAATACCTATAGCAAAGGTGATATTTGAGCTCAGTGTTGGAAAGACATATATACATCAATAGACTCATTTACATGACTATGATACATCATCAACTGGGATCAAAACCAGAATATTTTTATGCAAACAGCTATGCATTTTGATGCAGCTGATAATGCAGCCTCTCAGGAATTGTACTATTTGTATTTTACCCCTAATGCTAAGTTTGCCCCAACACTGTTCCACTATTCGGATAAAGTCAGATCTATATGGCATAGATGGCCTTATAGCCTAATATATACAATTGCATTTTAATTCTTTTTAACTTATTTTCTAGCTTTCCTTTGCTAGGTAGGCTGCTATTTGGAGGAGACATTCCACCTAATGTGAATAATAGAGTGTACATTTTGTGCATTTTGAAGGAACAAAAATGAATATTTTATCTCTTCAAAATTACACACATTGAACAAAGCAAACTTGTAGTACTCAGCTGACAGGAGTAGACTGGATGTGTAATTTAAATAGACCTTGGATAAGTGAATACAAAGGTTAAAGAGCAATTGGAAAACTAATATTTGTTTGACAAATTTTATTCTGCTATGTCATCTTCCATAAGTCTTTGTAATCTTACCCAAAGATAATTTGATATATACCAAAGTGCTGTTGTTGTAAAAGCGTTTATGGTTCCTTCAGAAGCCTTTGCTTAACCCTTTCTTTCTTTTGGAGAACTTCAGAACAGCCGTTTATAAATATGATCTGGGATCTGACAAAGAGGAAAAGGCCCATCTTTTCATGGAGTGAAGAAAAGTGGGGACTTTTTTTTGCTATTACTCTACTTGCTGCCAGTGCCAAAATTTTTATATTAGAATGTGGATATATCCACCTTAGATGTTCAATTTTACATGCAATTATTCTGTTTTCATCAGTTTCACTCCTTTTTATTTAAGCACCTGAGTGATATATACTGGAGTTAAAAGCTAAATTACATTCAAATTACATTTGCAGATAGGATTCTGCAAGCTAGCCTAGGCAAAAAAACTGTCCAGAAAAAAAGGGATGGCAAATCACAGGCTGTCAAGAAATCTAAATGAATATGTCCATTAAGAAACAGAATAACGAAGTTGGAAGGGATCTTGGAAGTCCTCTAGTCCAATCTCTGCTCCAACCCCTATACCGTTTCAAACAAATGGCTGTCCAACCTCTTCTTAAAAACCTCCAGTATTGAAGCACACACAACTTGGAGGCAAGCCATTCAACTTTCTCTCAGGAAATTTCTTCTTAGTTCTAGGTTGCTTCCCTCAAGACAAATTCACTTTGATTTGAGCCTTCTTTGAAGAAATGTGCTGTTGCTGGACAGGACAGTTACTACATTATTGCCAATATTTTGTGGAAATATTTTTTAAGTGTTTTAATTCTGGAAGTAATTCACATACTTTAAAAAAAAATACTTCTGACTTTTTTCTAAGATCAGCCTCACTTTTTATGTTGATCAGGCTTTCATTTTTGCCCACATAGGGGTGTGATTGTCTGATAAGGAAACTGATAGTCATTCTTTCAGTGGTTTCAATACTCTTCTAAAATAAGCACTGTTCTAAAAAATCTGGGTATGGTAGATAGTTGGGCTTTTGTGCTGTTTCATTGGGCAGTTCTATTTTAATAATGGCATAGAAATTTTGTTAATCATTTATCTACATTGTTTTTCCAAACTGAAAGATTGGTACTGGAGTTGAAAGTGAGGAGGCTGGTTACTAGGTATAAAGAGGGGAAAAGCACTATTTCTTGGGAGTGATAGATTAAATTAGGGGTCAGATTTTGTGCTGTGCAAATGCCAAAATTGAATTATCTACATTGCCTCTCTGGAAACGTGATTGCCACAACCGGAAGAGAAGTCTTCATGATAAATCTTATGTCTTTCTAGGATGTCTTCTGGTGCTTTATTCCCAACCTTGGTGCCTGGCTCTCGGGGCTCATCAAGCAAATACCTGGTCGAGTTCCGTGCAGGAAAGATGTCTTTGAAAGGCAGCACGGTCACCCCTGATAAGAGGAAGGGCCTTGTCTACATACAGCAGACGGATGATTCCCTCATTCACTTCTGTTGGAAAGACAGGACATCTGGGAACGTGGAGGATGTAAGTGCAGCACTCCAGCCACTGGATTGTGCTTATATAGATTTAAAGCATGTTTGCTCATTGATAGCTAGAAATAGAATGCTCGTGTGCATGTTTGTTTGTTAGATTTTACCTCTTAAATAATTCAAGGCAATGAAGATGCATAATACTCCTTCCTCTTCCTATTTTCCCCATCATAACATCCCTGTAAGATGGGTTGGACTGAGAGAAAGTGACGAGCCCAAAGTCACCTAGCCTGGCTTTTCATGCCTAAGGTGAGACTAGAGCTCATAGTCCCCTGGTTGCTAGGCCAGCACCTTAACCACTAGACCAGGGGTAGTCAACCTTTTTATACCTACTGCCCACTTTTGTATCTGTTAGTAGTAAAATTTTCTAACCACCCACCGGTTCCACAGTAGTAGTGATTTATAAAGTAGGGGACAAAACCCCTACCGCCCACCATAAAAGCTGGAACGCCCTCTAGTGGGCGGTAGGGACCAGGTTGACTACCACTGCGCTAGACCAAACTGGCTCCCATTTATAATAAGAAATTAGGTTACATGCTTTGGGGTGATACTTTAGCCCTCTTTCCCCTCCTGCTCCTATTTTAGAAAGAAACAGAATAAATACAGAAAGTATGAATCTATGTAGAATTACCTCTTTCTGCAAAGAGGCATGTGTTTACTTTTATTTCGCTTCCGCAGCTCCTTCTAGAAAACCATGCTGATAAATGCGTAATTCATACTGTGTACAAATTATGTTTTCTGCTCTTTCCTGGAACATCCTGTGGTTTTTTTTCTCAAGCACACTGACTCAACTATTCAATGATAGTTTTTCTCTTTTTTTGAAAATGAATCTTCAAGAAAGAGAATTGGTTGGTGGTTTTTCCAGGCATCTTTTAATCTCCCAGTTTCTGGGCTGGACAATAAAGGGGAATGAGAGAGCATTTGATTTAGAACAGGAGTGTTAAACTCGTGGCGTCACGGCGGCATCATGTGATGTATTGGGACTTCTTTCCCTTTCACAAAATGGGGCGGGGCTGGGGCCAGCAGTTTGACACCCCTGATCCAGAAGATTTGATTTCCAGAAAGAGCTGCATGATTTCCCCCAGATAATTGGAATGGTACCTTCCACGGAGCAATCTTTTTCCCTGCTTTTAATTGTAGATTGAAAAAATAGTTATTGATCAGCATTGATTGATAATGTAAGTATTTACACCCTGCCTTTGTTTTTTAGGACCTGATTATATTTCCTGATGACTGTGAATTTAAAAGAGTGTCTCAGTGTACTACTGGCCGTGTCTATGTGTTGAAGTTCAAGGCTGGCTCCAAGAGACTTTTCTTCTGGATGCAGGTTTGCGAGTTCCTCAGTCTCAGTGTCCTGCGCTTCTCCGGGAATTATAATGTGACACTGCAGTACAATGCCAGTGCATCTAGAGAAGATTTTGAGTGAGAACAGTCATGAAATTGATAGGGACCTTTGGATCAAGGTCATATATATTTTTGGGGGGAAGGTCTGTTGTAACCTCAAATGGTCTCTAATTGGCCATAAATTGAGGACCTCTTCTATCAGGAAAACTAAGATGTTTAGAATTGTTTATCTGTTCTGAAGAAATTGTGTCTCTCCCTTTCCAGGAACCTAAGACCGAGAAAGACGAAGAGCACTGTCGTAAAGTGAACGAGTACCTCAACAATCCACCCATGCCTGGAGCTTTAGGAGGCAGTGGAAGTGGGGGCCATGAACTTTCTGCCCTTGGAGGTAGGAGCTTTTTCCTAGAAGCCTTTTCTGCTCAAGCTTAGTCATTTAGATCTGGCTTTTTTAAAAATCCGGTTATAAAATCTTCAATGCTGGCTAACCATCAAAATCACATATAAAACAGTAAAAACCCACGCTTTGATAGTAGCAGTAAATGCAACTTTTATTTCAAGCATATACACTTCTGGATTAGGCAGCCTAGTATGCACAGTTCAATAAAATCCATCCATCCATTAATCAGAATAGAGCTGGAAGGGACCTTGGAGACCTCCTAGTCCAACCCCCTGTTCAAGCAGGAGACCCTATCCATTTAAGACAAGTGAGTCCAGTCTCTTCTTGAAAACCACCAGCAAGGAAGCACCCACCACTTCTGAAGACAAGGGATTCCACTAAGTGTTAATTGTTCTCACTGTTAGGAAATTCCTCCTTAATTCCAGGCTGCTTCTCTCCTTGATTAGTTTCCATTCCTTGTTTCTTGTCTTGCCCTCTGGTGCTTTGGAGAATAATTGGACCCCCTCTTTGTGGCAGGCCCTCAAATGCTGGAGTACTGCTATCATGTCACCCCTAGTCTTTCTTTTCACCAGGCTAGGTAGACCCAGTTCCTATAACCGTTTTATGTTTTGGTCTCCAGTCCCCCCTAAGTTGTTGCTCTTTTCTGCACTTTTACTCTGCACGAGATGGATAGTGGGAAAATGTTCTGAAAGGAAGGTGTGAAAATTCATTTGTTTGTGCACAGCTGTTAAATGTAGCACCAAAGTTTTCCTTCTGTTAAACAGTTTGTATTGCCTGGCATTTAGTTACAGTTATAAACATTTTGTCTCTTATTTTTCTTTTTAGGTGAGGGTGGCTTGCAAAGTCTTCTGGGAAACATGAGTCATAACCAGCTGATGCAGTTGATTGGACCAACGGGCTTAGGAGGACTTGGTAAAGTGCTTTCATTATATTTATGTAAAAATGGTATTTATTTAAATCTTGTCTTAGCTTTTAGTTTTAGAAAATAGCTTGCTGCTACCTTGCTGCTGATGAGTATACTTAAACGAAAGTGCCCTGATTTGTGAATGTTAGTATGGGATGCAGGAGCATTAGTTTAAATTGTTTTATTTTCTTCAGTGGTTGCCAGCCACTGAATTGATGAAAAACCTCTGTTTCCATGAATGCAGGTAGAATTGTTCTGTTGCTTCCTGGTATATGAGAGACCTAAGAACGGTGTTTCTAAATATTCACATGTTAAAACAAATAGAACAAGACATGTGGATTATAAATATTCTGACGGAATATATAAGACATTTTTAAGGATAAGTAACTCCCTTTTCTTTTTGCTTTTTGACTTTTGATTTTTGCTACTTTTTTGGGTTCATGGACTGACCCTGTAAACTATTGAAATAGTAAAAAGTCAAGACTGGGATTACAGCGGGCCTTATGGATTATAAACTTAATTGATTTTGATTTTGGCATTGAAATATTGAGACTTTGAGATACATTGAGACATTGAAGATTGACTGAACCTGAATTGGAGGGAGCTGAAGTTGTAATTTGGCTTCTTTTTTCTGATAGAGATGTCAACCTCAAACATAACCAGAATAGGGAAGAAGGCATCTTCCACATCGTCATCAGCCTCCTCAAGTCCATCCAAGCAGAGGTCAATTGAGAGTATGCTACAGGTGGAAAAATGCAATGCCATTCTAAAAGAGATACTGGCAATGCTCCAGACGTTACAGGAGACCATGACAAAAAACCACAATGAGATAAGGAAATACATAGGGGAAGTGAGAAACAATATGGGAGAGATAAAACAAACAGTGCAACATATGGATGCAAAACTTGAGAAATTCCAACAAAGGATAACCAAAAATGAGCAAAGGATCCAGAAGGAGGAGGAAAAATCAGAACAAATAGAGAAGAAAGTGGATGACATAAACTATAAATTGACACAAGCAAACGAATTACAAAACACTGTGATAATGTTGGAAACAGAAAAAGCTGCTCATTATTTGAGATTCCAAAATATAGAAGAGGAGAAGGGGGAAGATTTACCAGAGATAATGGAAGAATTGCTGGCGAAGGCGTTAGGGATAGATAAACAGAAAATGGAAATGGAAATGGATGAAATTTTCAGAATACATACTATTTATGCGAGAAGACACAAGCTTCCAAGAGAAGTACATGTAAGATTTGTGAAAAAATCCATCAGAGACAAGATCCTTAACAAGGCAAGAGACGAACCATTGCAATACAAGGGAAAACAATTGGTAGTCTTGAAACACATTCCTAGGAGAGTAAGGGACCTTCGAAAGCAATACCACTTTTTGACTTCAGTGTTGATCAAATGCAATGTGAATTTCAGGTGGCTGATACCTGTAGGAATATTAGTTACCTGGCAGAAAAAAAAATACAGACTAGACTCACTAGATAAAGCAATGAAATTTTATGATTGCCATTTCAATACAGAAGGGGAACAGGAAACAAGAGGAGAAACAGTGCATAAAGGCCAAGAAGTTTCAGTGATGGAAGAAAGGCATCCACAACAAGACGAGAGCGAACTGGAAAAAAAAAGAATAGGCAGAGCGGGAAGGAGCAATAGCCAAAGAACCCAGAGAAATAAGCGACGAGGAGTATAAGACTTATATACAAGTAAAACAATGCAAGAAAAAATAAAGTTTTTTTTAAAAAGTTTTTATTTTGTATTTACAATAATTCCATCCTTCATTTAAAACGTGTGTTGACTGGGTACATATTTCTTCTGCTTACAGTTATAATTAATACTTTTCTTACCAATATAACAATGATGACATTTTCTTATAGCTATTATTTGATATATCTATTATTATTTAAGAATCTTAACTTGTTTCTCTATATATTCAGCTCATCCATTTTAATTTGTTTTATTTTCCAACCATTGATAAAATAAATCCCATACCATGTAATATTCTGTTTCTTCTTTTTCTTTGATTACCAATGTTAACCTATTCATCTCTGCACATTCAAATATTTTCTCAATTACTTTTCCCTTTATTGGTATCTTCTCGCTTTTCTAATTCTGAGCAAGTACAATTCTAGCTGCTGTTAATACAGGTATAATTAAATGTTTTTTCTTTACTGTACCATTCCTAATAAAAATATTTCAGGTTTCAAATCTATGTGTTGTTTTATCATTTTTTCCAACCATTTGTGTATTTTTGCCCAATATCTTTTAGCTTCTGTACAAGTCCACCACATGTGGTAATATGTTCCAGGTGTCTGGTGGCACTTCCAGCATTTGGCTGATTTATCTTTGAACATCTTAGCTAATTTTGCCAGTGCAAAGTGCCATCTATAAAACATCTTGTACAAATTTTCTTTATATGCTGTCAATATTGTTAATTTATAATTCCTGCCCATAACTTCTGCCACTGATCTAATTCTATAGCATATCCAAAATTCGAATAGATTTGGATGACTCCGGAACTGAGTGCAAATGTGCAAGAGATAGAAATAGAGGCAAACCTATGTGCTGATCACAATCCAGTTAAAATCACTTGGAAAGGACAAAAGAAAAAGTAAGATGGACTCTAAACCAATCTTTAATAAAAGACAAAGAATTTGTACAGACGATGGAAAGAGAATTGGGATTTTTCTTTAAAGAAAACAAGAAAGAGGAGACCTCGTTACAAAATGTGTGGGATAAGGCATGCTTAAAAAATCAAATGAAGATGATGAAGCATGTTGAACATCATGGAAAAAGATGAATTGGCACAACAAATAAAAAGAGCAAAACAATTTTTTTTGGAAAATGCCAATAAACCTGGAAAGGTGGCTAGCCTATAAATTGAAGAAGGAGAAAGAGAAGAAATGGATAAGCAAATTGCAGGATGAGGATGGTATACTACACCATCAAATGGAAAAGTAAAAAGATACAATACAGGAGTTCTACAAGAAGTTATATGACTGAAGAAATACTAGAGGAGAAAATAATATTTGGAAAAAGCTAATTTACCAAAAGTTCCGGAAACAGTGAAAAATATGCTGAATGAAAGAATAATAATGGCAGAACTAGTAGAAGCGATCAAAAGACAAAACCAATAAAACGCCAGGCCCAGATGGTTTACCAGGAGAAATTTATAAAGACTTACAAGATACACTGAGCTTGTCAATGTTAGAGATGTACAATGAGGTCTTATTTGAAGCCAAGATACCAGATACATGGACAGAAGCTAACATCACTCTGCTCCCAAAAGATTCAGATTTAACACAAATAAAGAACTATATGCCAATATCTTAAATGCAGACTATAAAATATTTGCTTCAATAATTGCTGAAAGATACATTCCAATCAAAATGGGTTTTTATCCAAGAGGCAAATTAGAAACAATGTTAGAATAATTTTAGATACATTGGAGTATTATGAAGTACATAAAGGTAAAGGTTCCCCTCACACATACATGCTAGTTGTTTCCGGCTCTAGGGGGCGGTGCTCATCTCCGTTACAAAGCCGAAGAGCCAGTGCTGTCCGAAGACGTCTCAGTGGTCATGAAGCCGGCATGACTAAATGCCGAATGCACATGGAATGCTGTTACCTTCCCACCAAAATGGTCCCTAGTTTTCTACTTGTATTTTTACATGCTTTCGAACTGCTAGGTTGGCAGAAGCTGGGACAAGTAACGGGAGCGGTACTAGGGACTCGAACGGCCGAACTGCCAACCTTTCTGATCGACAAGCTCAGCATCTTAGCCACTGAACCACCGCGTCCCTATGAAGTACATAGTGACAAACAATTAGTGTTGATTCTTTTGGATGCCCAGAAAGCGTTTGATAATGTAAATTGGCAATTTATATTGCAACAGTTAAAATGTATGGACTTTAGTGAAAAGTTTATACACATGATAAAGGCAATCTATATACATCAGAGAGCAAAAGTGATGGTGAATGGAGACATGACAGAAAATTTCTATATAAAAAATGGTACGAGACAAGGCTGTCCATTATCCCGCATTATTCTGTGGGAGCGCCCGCCCTATGGAATCAGCTCCCTGTAAATCTCCGTTTGGCCCCTGATCTCCGCTCCTTTTGCCGAGACCTGAAGACCTGTCTGTTTCAGCAGGCTGGTCTGGATTGACCCAGGGGTGGGTTATTTTAGTTGTTTTAATTTAATCTTTAATTTTAATTGACTTTAGACTTGTAGTTGTTTAATTCACTTTTATTGTAATTTGTATGTTTTTTAAATGTTCGCCGCCCTGAGTCCTTACGGAGAAGGGCGGCATACAAGTCTAAATAAATAAATAAATAAATAAATAAATAAATAAATAAATAAATAAATATTATTTATATTAACATTAGAAGTTCTGATTATAAATATTAGACAAGATCCAGAAATAAAAGGAATGGAGATAAAGAAAAAAAAATACAAGCATTTGCAGATGACCTAGTTTTTATATTTAGAAGAACCATTGGCTGGCACATGTTCCTTTGGGATGGAAAAAATAAAAGTTATAGCTATTTCCACAGACGTTGGATAAGAGACGCCCTGCTACACGTATGGGAAAGAATTAAAAGAATCACTGTGAAAATAACTCTGGCTATCTCCAATGGAGGCAATAATATACCCTAATGCTATGGATCTGAATAAAACTATAAAATATAAAGAACTTACAAAGGATGAAGGTGACCTGAAAACACAGATACAACTAAAAACACAAGGAATTGAAATAGGGTGGTGGCCTTATGTCCAAATTCAAACAAGATATAAAAAGGATAAGAAACAATTTGGATTTTACAACACAGTTCAGGAATTAGATAAAATATTACAAGGAGGCAAAAAAAGATGATTACTAAAATGTATATTTATTGGAATTTGAAATGGAAGAGGAAACAGTGAAGGAGAACATGATAACATGGGCTAAAAATTGTGGCCACAGTTTTGACTTAGAACAATGGGAACGAATATGGCAAACTAATTATAAATTAATGTTATCAGTTTCTTATAAGGAAAATATTTACAAAATGTTTTATTGCTGGTATCTGCCACCAGCGAGATTAGCCAGAATGCTCCCCAATCTGTCACCTAAATGTTGGAAGTACAATCATAGCCAGGGACATATTTTCACATCTGGTCATGTCCTCAAGCGAAAATACTGGCTTAAGGTTCAGGCATGGCTAGAAGAACTGACAAATCAAAAGATCCAATTTAACCCAGAGACTGTTGGGAATATTAGAATTGTCATGGGTCAGGAAGCATCAGCATTTAATATTACACATTACTGCAGCGACAAGGATAGCTTTTGCCCAAAACAAGAAATCAACAATGATATCCCCAGACCTGGTAGTAATATAATAAAATAAAAAATTCACCAATGTGCAGAAATGATTATATTAACCATGTTACCAAAAAATAAGGAGATTTCTTTACAATATGGAATATATGGTACAAATGGCTGAGTAAAAAGGAAGTAAAGATGTTTAGTGAAAATGATTAAAGAAATTTTAAGGAAAAACTGGAACAAGGACGAATGTATATATAGTTATGTATATAGGTAAAGTAATGTAAATGAATGTAATATTGCAATGCAATAATACAAATAAGTAAGGACTTTAAATAAGTTAGATATATTTGTACTAAATAAATTTAATTGACACTAATAGATATGTACACTGTTATGATAACGCTGCAAAATGTGAGAACATGTTTTCTCTTTTTAAATTTTTTTTTTTGAAATCTTGAATAAAAAATATTTTTTTAAAAAGAATCTGGTCCTAAATTGATAAAGGGAAATTGAGGAATATGGAGATGTGGCAGGGTGGAAAATAAAGAAAAAAACTAAAATGATTGTTAAAAATCTTACAGATAAACAGAAAAAGGAATTGACAGAGAAAATAGACCTCCAGATAGCAAGGAAAGTTAAATGCTTAGGCATTCAGTTAACAGCAAGATGTGCAACAATTAAAGACGATAATTATAGAAAACTAATGCAACAAATTAGGTTGGACCTGGAAACATGGAAGAACTTGCAACTATCGCTGATAGGGAGAATAGCAACTATAAAAATAAATATATTACTGAAATTACTTTTTTTGATTCCAAACGATATCGATAAGAATAGAGAAAAAATACTTTGAGGAATTAAAACAATTTTGAAGTTCATTTGGCAAGGGAAAAAAGCAAGAATAAAGCTGAAAATGTTACAGGAATCTAAAAGCAATGGAGCTTTTGGATTACCAGATAGGGAGATATATTATCAGGCATTGGTACTTACATAGGTAAAAGATTATTACTATTGGAGGACATGATCTTCAATTAGGATGGCATACTTTTTATGGTATGGAAGGAGTATGATACATATATATTTTCAAAGACACTATGTGACGAATGCTTTACTCTTGGTATGGGGAAAAATTAAACTACAAAACTACATGAAAATACCAGTCTGGCTTCCCACAATGGAAGCATTGATACATCCAAATCTTGTTAACTTGGAAAAAAATTGTATAAAGACATTTTAAATTAGAATGGTGAACTTAAAACTAGACAACAATTGCAAAACCAAGGGGACTTAGCATGGTGGCCACATTTGCAAATACAAACAAGATATGAGAAAGATGCAAAAACAGGGTTTCTATAAAGAACTAACAATACTTGATAAGATTCTGCTAGGGATAGATGAAAAACTGATTATATATTTATATTTATACATTATATTATAATGTATAATAATACACATTATAACAATGAAACAATGATTGGGCAAAATTATTTTTGGTTATACTATGGAACTAGATCAGGTATTGGCAACCTGTGGCTCCAGAGCCGCATGCAGCTCTTTGAGCCCTGTGCTGCGGCACCCTGTCCTATCACTGGCTGCCCCCCTGCCCTCCCTCACTTGGCCTGCAAAGGTAAGGGCGATGGCGGGGGATGGAGAAGCGGCTGGGGCTGATTCTCCAGTGCCTCTGGCGCCTCATTGCTGCTTTGGTGCCTTGCAATCGATGCCAGCCTTGCTAACATGAGGGCTGGCGGGGTGGGAATGGGATACGACAGGAGGGGACAATGGAAAGGGGGATGGGCCCACAGCACCCAGCTGCGGCTATTAGAAGCTCAGGGCAGCAGGAAAAGAGGGCTGGCCCCGCCAAACCTTGCACACCCACCCCAGGGGTCAGGCTCTGAGAAAGCCAATCAAAGATGTTTGCCCGTCAGTCGGTTTCCCCCCCTCTATGTCTCCTCTCTGTATGTGTGTATCTCTGTGTATCTCTCTGTCTGCGTCTCTTTTCTCTCTCTTGAAAAGCCACGGGTGGGACAAGCTAGCAAGCTCTCTTTGGGGCTCTTGGCTATTCCTTTTATTTTTTCTTTCTGGAAATCCAGGCTGGCTGAGGAACGATCGCCAGCTGCAGCAGCTGCGCTTTGCATGGGAAATCTCTTATGTGAGCCAAAGCAGCAAAGGCACGCACAGGGAGAGTGGCCACTTGCTTAAGGAGGGTCTTAATAGGACCTAACTTCTCTCCTGCACTAAGCCTGCGGCCATTGCCTTGCCATGTCGTTGTCCCTCCCCACCGGCAGCTCTTCAGATGAGCATGGAAGGCGCAAGCTCCAGCCTGAAGCGGCAGG